>OU974080.1:12390471-12990471 GCA_918843875.1 Diadumene lineata
GGTTCATATAAACCGTCGATCTTACACTCTGGGATGAAGATATTTGGTAAGTAGATACCAGTCCAACCGAGAGCCCTTGCACGTTCACGACGACAGAGTGAGTAGACTTAAAAAAAAGGATTAGGGATAACAATTAAGCGAATTGAAAACAGAGAGTAATTCCACATAAATTTTATGAAGAAAAATAGATAAACTTTGACTATGTATAATTCCTATATAATCTCCAACATTTGTGATTCTTACATTTGTATTATTATTGTAGCAACACAATGAAAGTTTCAACGAATAACATCCATCAACGTTTCCTTACCTCGCTCATCGCAATCAAATGGCTTGCCAAACTGTCGAGTACCAGTCCTCTCTTGGCCTTGATTATCCACACACCAACATTCACTTGTAAGTTTGTTACACTGTATTTTTTCGTAAGAACCATCATCGCGACATTTTGGTACAAACCGACCAGGAATTGGTGGGTATTGATCCTGGGCAATTGCTCTTTCTTTTTGGCACTTGGAAAGACTTGCTGGAAAGATACATTGGAGAAACCACGTAAGTGAGTTAGGCACCCTCATTAAAGATTATCACAGGAAAAAACAAACAAACAAACAAACAAACAAACAAACAAACAAACAAACAAACAAACAAACAAACAAACAAACAAACAAACAAACAAACAAACAAACAAACAAACAAACAAACAAACAAACAAACAAACAAACAAACAAACAAACAAACAAACAAACAAACAAACAAACAAACAAACAAACAAACAAACAAACAAACAAACAAACAAACAAACAAACAAACAAACAAACAAACAAACAAACAAACAAACAAACAAACAAACAAACAAACAAACAAACAAACAAACAAACAAACAAACAAACAAACAAACAAACAAACAAACAAACAAACAAACAAACAAACAAACAAACAAACAAACAAACAAACAAACAAACAAACAAACAAACAAACAAACAAACAAACAAACAAACAAACAAACAAACAAACAAACAAACAAACAAACAAACAAACAAACAAACAAACAAACAAACAAACAAACAGAAAAGAACGTTATCTCCCCGAAAACTACATTTTGCAAAAATTACCAGCGGCAAAACAAAGCGGTCTTCCCTTTCTTCTTGTTCCTAAGACCTCCACGCCATCGCTATCAACACACCAGCAGTACCCACTGTCCTGACACTGGACGTCGTCATAACTACCATCTGGTCGACATGTTGGGATGAAACGTCCTTTGATTGGTTGATTTACAAAGCCTTGAGAACGACGTCGTTCCCTTTGACAGGGAGTAAGTCCATCTGCAATCGATAAGGTAATATATATGGATTAGAAGGCATCAATAAAAATAAATTTGCTAAAGTGCTTTAATGGTTGAGACTGAGTAGGTGTAGATGAAGTGGATGATCGGCTGAATGAATAGTTCTAAACATTACCTGCAGCTTCGCACACAATCACAGTGTCTTTGACTCGTGTTCCTGGTATTTCATTACCAAGATGATCAACACACCAGCATTCTCCTGAGGCATCGTTACACTGTTCTGGACGATAACCACCAGTAGAGGTACAAACAGGAACAACAGTAATTCTTGAAATGTCAGATTCAGATTCTACCTTCTGCTTTTGACATTTTGTCTGTGGACCTAACACCAAACAAAACAATACGATAGTATAAAAGTGAATAAAATTTGAACTGTTCAAATACTAATTTTTCATATACTAATAAACTTGTCGCTGAGAAAGATATGGGAGTAACATTATACTTTCCCTGTGGAATGTGTAAAGAAATAAGTAGTTCTCAAAAGTACCTTTGCCTTTGCAGTTCAGTAGTTTGTTAGTGTAAGTGTCGGCAAGAACGTTTCCCCATTGATCCACACACCAGCAGTACCCAGTCCACATATTACATTGCTTGGTTACAAAGACACCATCGGAATCACACTCAGGTACAAAGACATCTCTTGGTGCACCACTGCCTTGGGAGAGACCAACAATGCGGGATCTCCACTGATAACAAGGCGTAAAGTAGTCTGTGAAAAAAACAAAAAACAATGAAGAAAACATGATGATATACGACAGATGCATGGACTACGTAGGATTAGACGTTAATTAGGATACCAAAATCCAAACATCAAGACAGTTCATGCTCTGCGTTTATAACTATAACATGTACTAAGCCTTTTGGTTTATTTGTGGACAATTTTGTATCGAATGTATTTAAAAAATTAGGTACTTTTTCACATACTATTACAAAAACAACATTATTTTGTTTCTAAAAAGCCCTTCTGTAACACTGCGGGTGTTATAGATCAGAAAGTTTGTTATCTTATTTTTATTGATCGTTTTCACGTTAGGTCATCTGGTGGACCATAACACTAATAGATTTTAACCCACCAACACGTCCACGATATCTTTGTCTTTTAACTCTTTTGGGAATTGTTGTCTACAAATATTCATAAATACAAAGTACCATGCGAGCATACCTGGTTTCTGGTTGCAGTTAGGTGTATCAGATTTCACTCTAGTGTTTGGCAACTCATAACCGTACTCATCGACACACCAACACGTTCCCTTATAGCATTGCACGGCATCGTAACGACCATTAGCACGACACTGAGGTACAAAGGCTCCATTTTGAACCCGTGACCAGCCCATGGCACGCTGTCTTTCGATCAAACAAGACGATCGCGATACTGTAAGATACAGAAAAATGAAGTTGAGGTTTTGATTGTTGTCTATTTAGGATGCGTCGATGTGGTTGTTGGGTTACAAATCCATGCATTGAACTATATGAATAAAGGGATGATATGTTCTAATTTCAATTTGAAAAGACAAATAATGATATTCCCAAATTGCAGGAAAGTTTATGCCTTTAGATGAAATAATTCATGGATGTATGACTTCCTTCTTAGATGTTATTTTGTTAATTTCATATAGGGATTAAAATTTTGGATATGAATACGATACTTATTTGAGCAAATACTCAAGGACACTGTGTTTTCCTACATACCTTGTTTAGTACAAACAGGTCTTCCCCGTTGCCTAGTACCAACTATTTCATTACCATTACCATCAACACACCAGCAGAATCCTGACGCCTCATGACATTGAACATTCTCATAGTTGCCGTCCGATGAACAATCAGGGACAAACGCGTCTTGCCTTGCTTGACCAGACCATCCCAGTGTAAGCTGACGCTCTCGTTGGCACTTGGTCAGACCAGCTGTTAATAGATCATAATAGAAATGAATACAGAATGAAATAGATTGTTTATTGTGGAAAGTGAAATGAAAAGAACATTTCATCAATTTTCTCACGATTTAGGTCATGGAATGAAAACCAACACGTTTCGACTACGAATAGCTGCTAGTCTTCATCAGGTAACGTGGTTTCCATTCAATGAGCTACATTGTGGTACAATTGATTATGTATCCTTTTTATTTAGAAATGAAGATTTATGTAATGGTTTTGATAATTACAACATCCAGAATATATTGACCATTTTATTTTGTAACGCAATAAGTATTTTAATTAATTTTAAAATCACTTGAATAAGAAAGAAAATTGGAAAAAATGTGGATAGTTGTAATTAAATCTGAACATAATTAGCATCAACATGTTATGTGACCAGCAAAGGTCTTATTCACGTGGTTGTTTCAAAAACAAACTCACCAGAGACTGCGTTACAATCACTGCTACCAGACGATCGTGTTCGTGGTATTTCTCTTCCTTGTCTGTCCACACACCAGCACTGTCTTGGCTCACCGTTACTCTTAGTGCACTGCATCGGAAAGAAGCTGCCATCTTTATCGCAATTGGTGTTGGAAGGTTTGCCAGATAGGGTCGGTGCCGATAACACTTCTTGACAACGAGTTTTACCAACTTAAATAGCAAATTAGAAGGTTGGTAAGCAGTTCTAACTATGTGCACGTTTATCTATATGGAGATTCAGTTTTTTGTGTGTGTAGAATGCATGTTTACTTGTTTCGTATGTAAGTTTGAAAATCAAATCTAAACAAATCAAATCGAATTGAATCAAATCAAATCACATCACATCACATCAAATCGAGTCAAATTGAATCCAATTGATTCGAATCGAATCAAATGAATCTACTCTATTCGAATGAATGCATGTCAAGTTCAATCTGTTTATAGTTTGTCTGTTTTTGACGTTTTTATAATGGTATTTTCAACAAGAATGATTTTTGCGAATAAACAAAATGTAATATAAAGTAAAATTGATAGCGATTTTAAGGTTAAGTATATTACGTTATTTTAAATAGATTTATTTCAAGCCGAACACATAGAAGAAACCCTATAAAATAGAAATGTCGATTACCTTGTGAATTGCACGTGACACGACCACTTTTCCTGGTACCCTGTATTTCATTACCCATGGCATCAACGCACCAACACTGACTGGTAGAATCCTGGCATTGCATTGGCTCAAAACTACCGTCAAGACGACATCGTGGCATAAACAAACCATATATCAACCTCCCATTCCAGCCCAGTCCCCTCATGCGATCTTTCTGGCAAGCGGTCAAATTTCTCTGAGTTGGGCAAGTTGGTTTTCCCATAATTCTTGTTCCAACGATTTCATGTCCATAATTGTCAACACACCAGCAATATCCTGTGGATGGGTGGCACTGGACGGGTTTATATGTTCCATCTTTGTCACATTCTGGAACAAAGAGCCCAGGACTTGACAGCTCTAATAGACCGAGTACTCTTTGACGGGCCTGATGACAAGGAGTTTCACTGGGTTTATCAAGGCCATTTCCATTACCAAGGCGACCAACTACAAACAAAGAGAAATCTTTTTAATTTTTGAATATCCATGCAGTGTAGGACTTAAAAATGTAAAAATTTAACGTGGTTGATCAGCAATAATTTAAAATTTGATAATTCGGGCGCGACACTTATGAAAGAAAGCCTTTAAATAATGGATGAATAAAAAATTCCAAAAGAAAGAAAATTCCAGAAAAAGAAAACATAAAAATTCTTTTTTACACTAAAATAAATGTTACCTCTTTCATCGCAGTTCGGTCGACCAAACTCTCTTGTTCCAGGTTCTTCATACCCGTTTTCATCAACACACCAACAGTAAGTAGATGTACCATCACATTGTACTAAATCGTATATACCACTATCAAGACATTGTGGAATAAATGCACCTTGCTGAGCCATGCCTGTTGGACCAAGAACCAGCAGCTCGTGGGTCTTGCACGATGAAAAAGGTTCTGAAAAAAGATAAAAGACAAAGAGAGCCGTCATCTTTTTTCAGCTTTTTACTTGGTCAGGTTTTAGAAAGTTCAGTAGAGGAGATTGAACATTTGATAAACACTTATACCGGAGGAACTCTTAGGCCACGAAGATATTTGTATATCCTGAAAAGAAATTTCCCTCTGGAATTGCTGAATGTAATGTTTCTGCCGAGCGAAAACAAAATTTTATACAAATTCTATACTATATTATGTGTGAAAGGTACTTCTCTTACTAAATCATTGCTATTAAAACAACAATAGCTTCAAAAGCACGAGTCCACGAGTTACTGCGCCATTGGCGAATGGTTTTTTTAACATCAGTATTCACCGCATATAGGATTTCCAAGTTGTACTTACTTGGTGATGGGCATACAGCCTTTCCACGTACTATTTCTGTTGGGTACCAATTACCATTCACATCTGAGCACCAACAATAACCATACTGGAAGTCGCACTGAATTGGTCCAAAGCTTTTATCAGGGTTACATCCTGGTAGGAACTCCTTGAATGGTTTACCGTCTGACTTGGTTGCACAACGGCCTTTCTGTGGTGCGCCTGAAAAACGTAGGAATCATTTTCGTAAGTTAAATTATTATATTTCGCATACTGATACATTTTGTAAGACACAAATAATCTGGAAGTGATTCCATTTTAAATCGTTAGTTCAACTAGAATGTTTTTGTAACATTCGTGTATTCCACAAATTACTTTGAAACCCCCTTAAAGAATATAGGTTCATCTAAATGCAGTGAAATTTTCCTTTAAAAAAACTCTTTGAACTGAAAAAAAAAAAAAAAAAAAAAAAACAGAAATATGACTTGTGCAAATAATAATTTTTTTTCGTGCTGTGGAACTGGCAAAAAATTAATGTACCTTGGCTTGATGGGGCGCAGGTCACAAATCTTTTTGTTCTTGTTCCTGGTATCTCACCATTAGTATCATTTACACACCAGCATTCTTTAGACAAGTGATCACATTGCACAGGCGAATACGAACCATCAGGATTGCAGCTTGGGATTACACGGCCCGGCTTTGGTGGCTTTATGATGCTTACAGCGAGCTGTGTTTGACATGGAGTCAGGGGTTTCTCTATGGAAATAGAAACAGCACCAAATGTTAAACAGTTATACAAAGAGGGATAAAATAATTAAACTAATACAACACAAATATGATCAATGGGAAATACAACTTACTCAAATCAGTGCAATTAATAGATCCAGCTGTCTGCAAGAGACGAGTGCCATATCTTTCAACACCGTTAGGATCCACACAGAAACAGAATGCCCCATAGCATTGTACATCATCAAATTTGCCACTACTGTCACAACGAGGGACATAGCGGCCACTGACTGGACTTCTCCAGTATTCTTGGTATTGTCGCTGACACAAAGATAACTTGAGCGCTGTAGAAAGAAATTAAGTAAAGCAAATATATGAGGAAGCAGACTTTCGAGCAGAACACAGAAACACAAACAAGAATAAATGGATAGATGGATGTAATATAAAAATTAGGTAAACCTAATAGCGGAGCTCCAATTTAATGAAATGAATTATTCATTCAATCATTCATTCATTCATTTGTTCATTCACTACCAATTATCAAATTGTTGACAATCAATCAATCAAAAATGTTTATAGATAAAAAAGTAAACAAACAAATAAATACATTAATTAATGTATCAATTCAAATAATGATGAAAAGAAAACAAAAAAAAGTGAGAAGTGAGGGATAATTTTCTCTCTCTTTTTTTTTTTTTTTTTTTTTTTTGCTATGTTGATTTCTCATGATCAAATAACCATATAATCAATTGAAATATTCAAATATTTATGCATGCGACAACATTTTATTATACCCAAGAAATATGCACAAACATGCGAAAAATATCCGACCGTATTTTTGGCTTCCTTTTCCATAAGGTTATGTTGTTATGCAAGGTAAAAATAGCACTTGTCAATTAAAATTGATTGTCCAATGAGAAGTTAGAATAGCACTAATATGGCTTCTTTGAGTTGTAAACAAATCCCCGCGCGATTCTCGCTTTACTCTCGCTTTAAAAATCGACAACAATTTCACTTGAATTAATTATTGGTAATTTAGCTATCCAAAACGGTTGTGGACTTTTAATTATCAATTGTTAAAAAATAGCTAGTATGAACTTTTGAAATTTTAACTTGCAGATGAGTACAATGGCAAATTCATACAAGCGTTTTTGCAATTCAATAACAAATCAAAAAATTACAAGAATTAAATTAAAAATACACACATAAAGATCTCAACGATTGAGAAATATCTTACAAAAACAAGTAAATGTAATTATTGCAAACTGCTTTCATGTGAATGGTATAAAAAAGAAATTCATTAAAGATCGTCAAAAAAGGTAAACATACCGGCGCCACGTTTGTTGTCCTGTACTGTCACTTTGCCACTGAACTTTGCAATAAGCTTGTTCATGTTTTTAGAATTTTGAAAATTGGCAAAAAACATTTTCACCGCCTCTAAAAGGTTCACACAGTTCAACTGAACGGCGATGGCAAGCTTGTGTTGGTCGATCACACATTGTGCTAAAATTTGCATTTTCATTCCTTCCCTGAACTGGCAGTCCTACTTTGTTGACAAACATCTTGTATGAAAATGTTTTTGTTGTGAATAGTTAATAAATCTGTATTGATCCTAAAGCTCTCCGTGTTATGAATTGCTTGCAAAAAAATTGATGAATGAACATTGTGAAGTTATCTTCGTGAGTCGTCTTCGCGAGGTCTTGCTTTTTATCTGTTTTGAATTGCTGCAAATGCAGCGCATATTTGTTTTGTTTTCATGAACGTTTTGTCGCCGTTGATTTTACTTTTAAAAGTAGATTAGTCCATCAGTAATGATTGAAAAACGCCACGAAGAATACACGAAGAATACGGCCTTTTTTACTACCATCTGACAAACTTGCCGTCAAATAAACTCTTCCAGAAAATACAACTTGTAAAATCTTCAGCTTTGAATAACTATTGAATGAAGTATCAAATGAAATTTTAACAGCTCAGCCTCTGCATGACTTCACATTTGAATAGTTAAAAACAGCGCCACGAGCGAATTTTAGCCATTTCAGTGACCTGAATATTTTGAAGCTTTTCATCAATGAATCGTAGATATTTTTCTTTTTCACGCCGCGGCCTTTGTATCCCTTTCGCAGTCAAACCTCTTCAAGCCGTCAGCTTAGCTTTACAATTTTCATACTCTTTGTCCAATGCAGAAATACATTTTGTAGAAAAATGTCAGTAAACTGCAAAAAAATTGTTTTGCGCCGACTGCAACGGGTCAGCGACTTTGCGCGGCAGTACACGGACGGACGCCGGACGTTGTACGGAATTTGGAATTCCGGGCTTTCTGTGGTCGATCTGAAATGAGCTCGATGGTTTACCATATTTTCTTAATTATGGTGCTCCGCTTGCGCGGGCCTTCGGCCCGCGCGGAGCTCCGCTATAAAAAGCTGAGTACATGAACAAATGAATCAATCATTTACTGGGAGTGAAAAGATGAAGCCACTTAGCAACGGTGATCGTGGTTATTTGGAGTCAAAAGTGGAAGCCACTGAACCACGATAATCGTGGTTATTGGGAGTCAAAAATTAAAGCCACTTAACAATGGTGAGCGTGGTTATTTGGAGTCAAAAATTAAAGCCACTTAACAATGGTGAGCGTGGTTATTTGGAGTCAAAAGTGGAAGCCACTTAACAATGGTGAGCGTGGTTATTTGGAGTCAAAAGTGAAAGCCACTGAACCACGATAATCGTGGTTATTGGAAGTCAAAAGGCGAGTCCACTTAACCACGGTACTAGTGGTTATTGGGAGTCAAATGGTGTTGTTACTTCATGGTGAATCCTCTGTAACGTACTACTGTTTGTAACCTAACACTGCCATTAATTCCTATTCCCCGAGTTCATTACCTGGCGTTTCACACTGTGGTCTGCCATCATCAATGGTCAGTCGGGATCCCTGTATTTCATTACCACGTCGATCAACACAAAAACAAAGTGAACCTCGACACTGCACTTGATCATATCCACCGTCTGAAGTACATAGAGGAATGAACGCTCCCGGGACAGAGTTTTCCAACAGAGCTCGTCGCTTGTACTGGCAGTCGGTTGGTTTTGAGGCTAAAAATAAAAGTTTATTCAAAGGAAGGTAAGCTCGATAATAACTGCTAAAGTAAAACATTTTGCAGAAGTTACAAAGGTATGATATCTAAAAAAAAGATTTTTGCTTTGCAGCGCATTGTAATCTTATGGAATAAGATCTGATAATGATCTAGATTTCGACCTGAGACAATATAGACCTTTCAAAATATAGTGAATTTTGCCGTATAACGCTTGTGATAAAAAGATAATTCTTTTTTTAAAACTCTGCTTAGTAGAGATTGGGACGGACACTACTAATATCCAAATGAAAGCTTCTCAAATTAAAGAGCATTAGGATAAACAGAGAGGATTTAATTATCAGCTAATGTACCGAGTCAGGCTCGAAGATATTAGCATACTTGTAAGCTACTCAAAATTCGAGACAAAATAAAGTGTATGTATGTATGTATGTATGTATGTAGGATGATTCCAAAACGTAGGAACTTGCGTTAATCTGTACTTAATATATTTAGTGACCTTCCATTAAAACCTACCCGTGTTGGTACAGTTTGGTTTTGCTGGCATCACCTTCCTAGTACCATAGATCTCAACTCCTTGGTCATTTACACAGTAACATTCAGAGTTATAACATTGCACATCCACCCAGTCACCAACAGGTGTGCATCGTGGCATGAAACGGCCAGGTGTAAATTTATCACGCTCGGCTTTCTGGTATGCACGCTGACAGCTTGTAAGACCACGACCTGTAAGTAAATAATGACAATATTTATGTTTAAGTGGTACTTACCATTTGTCTCACGATGTCGGTCTTGTTGTAAACTGCATTCAGCTAGTCATCTTTAGGCTGAATGTAGCCGAAACGTTGCGTTTTACAACACGACTAACATCGTGAGACAAATGAGAAGTACCATTTTATTCATATTTTATCTACTGTGAATAATAACCCTTTTCACTCTACCACATATTTACATATTTTTTACATGGCGCCTCACAGTGCATCGAAGGGCGTTAAAGTAAAATAAGCACGATGTAGATAAACAGGAATTAAGAGAGATTAAATTCTCTGGCTAAATTTTCAATGAATGCTATAGTAATGATCAAAGTCTCTTGAAAAACGTCAATCGGTCAGAAGACATTTACCATAGTTGCTTTGTCGGCTTAGTGTTTCAAAAAAAAAAAAAAAAAAAAAAAAAGAAAAAAAGAAAACTTTGCAGCACACTTTCGTGGAAATTTTTGTGTGCTTTTCATGAAAAGCCTTCTCATGAATTATTTGCTCTTCTGGTGGTAAAGGTTTTTGAAAACACTGCCGCGACACAAAAATTAACCTTATTGTGGTTATATTTAATCAAGTGCACTTACCAAGTCCAGGACAGAAAATGAAATCTTTCGATTTAGTATTTGTAATCTCCTTCCCATTTGCATCCACACACCAACAGTAGCCAGTCCATTCGTTGCATTGAACTTCCTCGTAGTCACCATTAGTTTTACATCGAGGAGTAAATTGTCCTTTGACTACTGCGGTACTAAGAGCATCTTCAACTTCTTGTTGGCACGGTGTAATGTCATCTCCTGGAAATATAAAACAGGAAATGCCAGGGAACGATCAACTGTGTTGTTTACTACATCTTACTCAAAAAGACAGAATACAGTGCAGTTTAACAAACAAGAAAGTTTAAACATACTAAGTTTGCATTTCTCAGGTCGTCCAGCCTGTCGCGTTCTTGGTATTTCTTTCCCTCTATAATCAACGCACCAGCAGTAGAGAACTCCATTTATGATTTGGCACTGTATTTCTTTGTATGAGCCATCATCGTTACATTGAGGTACGTATGTATCTGGTGACGCAGTTCCTTTAAAACCAAGGACTCTTAAGCGGTGCTCTTGACAGGCTCCAATTGGTGTAACTAAGTAAAAATAAAATGCTCATAACTCTGATTCATAATATAACTGAGGAAGACGAAATAAGAAGTATTTACACTGGAGGTGGTGTGAGGGTACTTGAATTAGCAAGAGGTAGAGATGATCGTTGTAGCTTTTAGGGGTCAAGATCAGGAATCTAGTTTTTTTTTGGACAAAAAATCTACTTACCTACCTTATGTGGGGTTATTAGGGGTATATTTGGTAAATGGCTACGAACATACCCACCCTACAATGCATAGGAGTCCCCTATGGGGAGTGTTTCTTCGTATGGATGTACTTACAATCTGGACATTTAGGTATTGCTCGAAGTACCGAATTCCAGCGTGATCTTCCATTGACATCCACACACCAACAGTAGCCTTTATTACCATCACACTGGATTGGTCGATATGCACCACTCACACGGCAGACTGACACGTGATTCCATAAGCCAATCACGGCACGAGAATATGGGAAAAAATAGCGTCCACAAAGAGTCTCATTGACTTAAAGAAATAAAACGTTGATTTCGTTATTATTATGATAAAATGATAATGAAGGCATTTTTTCTAAAGATGTTGATAATGATCATGACGATATAGAAGTTGTTGTGAATGAAATGTGATAAAACTAACGACGAAACCTAAAAGCTACATGCAACTTACGCATGGTTTATGGTTTAGGATAACTCCTAAAGATAGCCGTAAGACATTTCAAGAAAACTCTTAGGCCGCGTGCAGATTGCATGGAAAAGTTTAAGAGCGTCACGGGATGGATTGCGCTTGCAAATTTGCACCCTTGTAAGTAGGCTATAAAAGGATGGTGGTTAAAGTGATTCTTCAAGTTGAAAAATTATGAAAATTATGAGGAACAAAAGAAAAACAACATGGTACTAATGATGTTTTAATCATTTTGCAATTACCATCATTCTTGCATCGTAAAGTCCCATTAGTTCTTGTATTTAGTATTTCATTTCCTTTGTTATCAGCACACCAGCATTCCTGAGTCATTCTATTGCATTGTACATCACTATATGTACCATCAGGTTTACATTCAGGAATAGAGGGGACATCATTAGGGTTGGCTTGCATTGCTGCATTACGTTTAGCCTGACAGTCTGTCATCTGGTCAGCTGCGGGAAATAAGAGTTGTGTTCAAAGAAAGACTGTATCACGCACAATCAGTTTTAACATAGCTATTCAGGGTCAGATCAAGGCGAAGGACGCATTGGGGGATGTCGATATATATATATTTTTAGAATGTTAAAATCTGTTTTTGATTGTCTGAGCTTAAGGGGGGGGGGGGGGGGGGGGTGGGCTGCGCACCCATTGCATTACCCTCTTGATCCGCGTTCTCTAGCGATATATTATTATTACTTACATTAATTATAATTTGTATTAAATGCAAACTTTTTTAAATACAAAAGTTTGACATCCTACGCACAATGATATAGTTCAAAGCTTCCTATGTATTAGCAATACAACTTACCATTTTTTACACATTTTGGTTTCCCATGTCTAGTATCAACAGAGAACCCTTTTCTCTCTGCTCCAGTAGCGTCGACACAAAAGCAATACCCAACATGACACTGTACGTCAGAGTAGCGTCCATCGGGTTCACACTGTGGCACATACTGTCCAGGAAATGATGGTGTTCTTGCAATGGTTTGGTATTCTTTCCAACAAGGGCTGGTAAATGGATCTATTGTACAAACAATTATCAAATTCAATCGAATCCTTTGAATATTAATATCGGAGCATGAGCACACATATGGCCGTGAAACGTCAAGGATAATGCGATGTCAAATGAAATCCCTTCATTGATATCTGTACCTTTATCTGGACAGGTTGGTGTGCTTGTTGTTCTTGTTCCTGGAATTTCTTTACCATTATCATCGACACACCAGCAGAACGTGGAATGACATTGTATGGCTTGGTATTGTCCAGTAACATTACATCTTGGTACGTATGCGTCACCACGGTAGATCGACTGCTGCACTTCACGTTCACACTGGGTTAGATTAGAATCTGAGAAGTAATAAATGAGGTTTTGAATGATCGCGAAAATGACAGTAAAATAGACAAATATGTTGGAGTTCTTTATGTTTTTACTTTTTTATATTTATTTAAAATTTTAATACGATTATTAATTTCAATTATGTACATAGATTATATTGGTATGTTTGTTAACTTTCCGACTTACCTACATCCGGGCATTGCGGCTTTTCACCATTAGTTGTACGAGTACCCAGTACCTCTTGTCCATTCTTGTTCACACAATAACACTGCGAACCCTGGCATTGAATTTCTTCGAAGTCGCCGGTTTCTTTGCATACTGGTACGAGAGAATTTTCCCTTAATTGTCCACTAGATAAAGCAGCATTTCTTTGATTTTCACATTCTGTTCCTGGATCTATTTAATGGAATGAAAACATGAATAGTTACGATATCATAGATCGTTGTAAACAAATACATCAGGCTGAACAATGATGTTTTGTTTTTGTTACAGTTCCCTGAGTTTGTAAGCAAGAGAAGCGTTTCGTTATATTAATAATGCGAGAAACATAAAAACTAAACCAATGTTCTTTGTTTAGTTACAGTTTATGCTTTTGTATGCCTTATCCCTGTAGAATGTGTACTGGAGCATGCGTAGCTGTTAAATTGGACGATACAACTTTGTTGCGAACAGAATCTAGCTAAAGCACATCAAAACAAGTTTTCTCGAACCATTGGAGATTTGCAACATCTGGAATAAGGGTAAAAGAAATAGTAGTTTTTGCCCGTTGTAAAAGTTCAATTTCACAAAACAATACAAGGCATAACAGCCCCTTAGATTTTTGACTATTTTGAAGGTACCTTTGTTTGAACAAACTGTATCACCACGTGATATTTCCAGCCTGGATCTGAAGATCTCCACACCATTGACAACAGTAACACAATAGCAGTATGACCGGAAGCACTGGTATGGTTGATAGTTGCCATCTGTTTTACACCATGGAATGGATCGTCCTTCTAAGAACCATTGTCTGTTCTTTTCTTGGTATTCTCGCTGACATTTAGGCAGTACAGCTCCTATGAATTTGAATATAGAATATAATAAGGAAGATGGAGAGCGCGTTGTGTTGTATATATAGACAAGAAACCGTAATGTTAATAAAACGGCGAGGAAGGGGAATTAGTTTTGTGATTGAAAAGCAAATGGATTGAGTTTGTTGTCCGTTATCTCCTTTGCTTCGAGGATTTTTCTCCGGGTCCTCACTTTTTCCTCCCTTTTTAAAAACTCACTCCTTTCGAGAATTAAGTTTCATGATTTAAAAGCAAATCTTTAAATTTTTATTCACCTATGACTGGACATCTGAATACCCCAGTGGACCTTGTTCCTGGAATTTCGCCCCCATCTTTACCAACACACCAGCATTGGCTAGATGCAGAATCACACTGTATTTCTTCAAAATCGCCAGACCATCTACATTTATGATTGAACGTACGATATTGGATGACTTCTGTTGCACTGGCTATTTGACAATTACTACGCTTGAGGTCTGCAATGTAGAAATGATTGAAAAAAACAAACAAACAAAAAACAATTGGCAAGCAAAAACAAGACCGCGAAAAACATAATGATATCATGCAAAATAGACGTTCATTATTTAGTATTTGAAATATTTTTGTTATTACTATCTCCATGGTACCTTTAGTAGGCTGTGTACAGTTTGGTCTTCCTTGTGTAATGCTAACAACAGTTCCTTCTATTGGAGCACCTCTGTCGTCGACACAGAAACATTCAGGCCCAAAGCACTGCATTGGTTCAAAGTCTCCATTGTCTTTACACCAAGGGGAGAAACTACCTTCAACGCGTTTACGCTGAGATTCCTGGTAGCGCTTCTGACACAGGGTTAGTGGTTTTGCTGGAGAGGGAATTTAAAAGAAAATACTGCTTGTTAATGAGTTCAAATATTTAAAAGTAGATACAGACGAGTATCACTAGTGTAGGCTACGTAGAAGTTTTTTTTATACAAAAAGTAGAATGTCTATTTGTAATTACATTCAATTTAGTACTGCAGAAATGATGTAAGAAGCTCCGTTTATTGTGATGCAAGTAGTAAGTTGTATCAAATTTTAGAAAATGTACCGTCTATATTTACAACCATTTTCGTTGAATTGAAACCCTCGAAAATGTAAAAATCTCGTCTAGAATTTGGCATTTTGGTGGACGTAAATCAAGAAGCCAACAAGGTGTTCACTGTGAGACAAATGCAACAGTCTGCCTCACTTTGTCGGCTTTTTAATTGACGTCCACCAAAATGCCAGTTCCTAGAAGAAACGTTTAGCTTCAAGGGTCGCACGAAATTAAAATGGTAACGTTCAAAGTAATTACAGCACCTGGAAACCAGTCCTGGTGTACCAGGGAGTGGATGACGTACCTGGTTGCTTGCAGCTAACATCTTTCCATGATCTTGTTCCAGATATTTCCCCTCCATTTGTATCAACACACCAACATGTATTAAAAGATGGATGACACTGAACCTCCTCATATCGACCGTCCTTTTTACAGGAAGGTGTATACCGACCAGGGTAATAGAAACGACCGCCACTTTGGATTTGCTGACGTTGGCATGGTGTCAACGATATTCCTGAAATGAAAAAGTGTTTAGAATGAAATCACCAAAGTCCAAAATAAGCAGTAATATTTACGTAACCTTGGAATAAGAAATTATGGCTAAGAGGTAAAAGTCAGTGTCAAGTTTCTATCATTATTTTAGATGCAAGAGGTCCCAAGGGCGATAACTACTAACTTTTGCTACCATCTTTAAAACTCCTTTATCTCCAGAGTACCATACTTATTATACACTTGAAATACCTCGTACATTTCGCTATTCGATTTTCGTTTTGACACGCAATTCTCACCTTTTGCAGAGCAGTTTGGAAGTCCATCTTCACTTCTCATTCTGGTTCCTGATAGCTCCACACCATTTTCGTTGACACAGAAACAGTACGATTTATGGCACTGGTGCCACCTGTATTTACCATCACTGTTGCACCATGGGATATATTGATCTCCTCCTTGACTACGAGAAGCCTCAAAGTAGCGTTTCTGGCAGTGAGTCAATGATGCTAGTTCTGGTTGAACAGTAAGCAAAATTAGTTTATTCTAGATTACAGAAATGTATTATCGAGGTTTGCCGTCAGTCATTGAATGGTCTGGATTTAAACCTTCATCTACCAATGAATAAGATTGTAACCATTCAACGTCAATAAATGACAATTTAGTTTACTTGTAGATAAAAGTTAGCCTACGACACTAAAACTGTTTTTCCGTTCGCCTTCTTGCAGTTGACGTTTTTTGAACTGCTTGATGTAACGAAAAATTCATTTTTTACTGGATATATATCGGGTTTCTTGTAACCACACCATTACCTTCATGTGATGGACATTTTAGTGTCTTGGTTGTTGTAGTACCAGGTAACCGCTGACCATTCTTATCGACGCACCAGCATTCACGTGACTTGCCTTCGCACTGGACTTCTTCGTACATACCATTTTCTTTACATCTTGGAATATGCTGGCCAAGTTCTGGGCTAATTATTGCTTTGGAGTAGGCCTGCTGACATGCTGTTAGTA
Source organism: Diadumene lineata (assembly GCA_918843875.1). Lineage (NCBI taxonomy): Eukaryota > Metazoa > Cnidaria > Anthozoa > Actiniaria > Diadumenidae > Diadumene > Diadumene lineata. The sequence goes on from OU974080.1 coordinate 12,407,401, forward strand.
TCTCTAAAAACATATGAACATGAAATAATGTTTATGGCAAATAATCATATTAGCTTTCAATTTAAATACAGTCGTTGGTCCGTGATGTAAAGTCTGTTGTTTCCATTTCTTTTCACTTCTTTTGAGTTTGTTCTAATTTTCATTCTTCAGCATGTACTTTGTACTTATTTCCAATTCAGTCAGTCATGGACAAAGTTAACGAGATTATCATTAACCAAAGCTATTTTATCTTACCCTTTTCATCGCACTGTGGTTTTCCAGCCTCAATTCGGACCTCAGTATTTGGTAGTTGAATACCATTCTCGTCGACACAGTAACAAGTGAAGCGACTACACTGTACAATGTCATAGCTACCATTATCGGCACAACGTGGTAGTACGGTTGAGTTATTTCTGATAGCATCTTGATAGGCTTTCTGACATGGTGTTGGTCCACTTTCTGTGAGGCGTAAACAAGTTGTTATGGTAGTGATGTAATAATGATAATAACCACTTTTATTTAAACATGATAAGTTTAGCAGCCGATGTAGCTGACGTAATCGTATATATAAACCCCCGGGGGTGGGGGTTGGGGGGGGGACTCCGATGGTAAACGATCGGGGATGCTCGTCGTATCTTTTAGGGGTAAAAATCGACGATTTGGTATCTTTTAGGGATGAAAAACTTGTGAAGCCACGCCCTTTTGAAAAACGTCAGGTATCTTTTAGGGGTATTTTTGAAAAATTCCGACGAGCATCCCCGATCGTTTATCCCCGGAGTCCCTCTCCCCCGGGATATAAACGTAACATTGTTAAGAATCCCTAATGTTTATTGCCATGATGTTGACACTGATAATATTGAAATTGGTGACATTGATAAGTTATGGTTAAGATGATAATGCGAGTGTCGATGATAAAGACGTTTTCGGAGAGCATGTCGAATGCGGTTGTCGAATGTAGAACATTTACAGTTGAAACAAAAAGCAGTAATTTAATTAGCTTAAACTTACGAAGTTGTTAGACAATAGAATTGTGAATATTTTGTTACAGTTACCGATAAATGTTAGTAGAGTGCATGCCATATAAGCGTGAAACAATTCCTAACTATTTAGCGCTTAATAGTATTTAGTTATCAACTACATAGTTATCAACTAACTAACAATGCGCCAAGGCATAAACTTAAGACAAAGAAATTCAAAGACACGTTATAAGGAATGTTGCACGTTTTGCTTTATTGCACATCTTTTGTTAGTTAGTTGATAACTTTGTAGTTGATAACTAAATGCTATTAAGCGCTAAATAGTTAGGAATTGTTTCACGCTTATATGGCATGCACTCTAGTACAATTTACATTATCGGAATCCCGGCATACTCTCCGACAACGTTTATCGAAATGCCTGTATATAAAAGTTAATTAACCAGTACACAGGTTGAGATCACCATATAGTGATCATTCTGAGGTTGTGTTTAATATATTCATCATAAAAAAGAAATCAATTACCGTTGCACATTCTAGTCACCATATTCTCCACTACACTTCGTAAATCATCAAACGAACTCGCAGAGAATACTCTTGATGGATCTGATGTTATAGCCAAGAGTTCTTTTGGATCGGTTTCTCTGCCTATTCCCACAGCCCACATTTGAATAGTCTTGTCTTTTAGAGGTTGCGACGCTACATCGAGTGGTTCGACAGGACCTTTGGATGTTGTCTGTTTGCCATGCATGATTACAACAGCAACCTAGAAAAATGTGAATATATAAATCAGGATCTCATTATCCCATATTCAGAGGTCATAGCCTTTAAGAAACACGGGACCAAAGGCTTTGGATCTGACAGGACAGGTTTACGATCAGTAGCACGTGGTTGGGAACCCGGGGCCATAGGAGTAGTATCAAGGACCCCAGGCTTGGGGTCATGCATGTACCATAAATAAAGGATGAGTTTTACCACAGGCTCATATGGTCAGCATTTTAGAAGTAGGACAATGAAAAATGCCTGCAATCACCAGGAATTGCAAAGCCAATAGTTTTCAGTTTTGAAAACTGCAAAAAGTTGTCTTGATGTTTTTTTACCTTTTTAGCTTCATGTCGAATTCCACCACGTGACGAAAACAGCTCCTTATTGGCCAACTGCAATGCCTTATATGGGAAGGTATACCCCCTTAAATGCCTCATGTCATTAAGTAGAATCTTTGCTTCGGCCAATCTGTTTTTTCCTTTTATCGTGTTAAACCTGAAATGCAGGTTTGTGTCCGTGGAATATGTGATCGCAGCAACGTGTGTTCCATCTTTAGAAACATCAAACCTTTCTAGAATATCTTTGACGAATTTGATCACGTTCGACCAATGTTGAGGACGAATGCTACCGGATGAGTCTATCAGGAATGCAAGATCAAGGACAGCTTTGCATTTGGTAACTGGGAGAGAAATACGTTATACATTACGTCAAGATATTAAAAAAAAGAAAAAGATGAAGATGGGAAATAGAGGAACAAGAAAAAGTTTAAAAAAAGATGAGGATGTTGAAAACAATAAGGCGAATAACGCAACATAATTACAAAAATAACAAACCACATACACCACCAACTATGCTATCAATGACAAGAACATAAACAGCAAGAGGATTATCGAAAACAGGAGCAATAGTGAAGCCAATATATAAAAGTGATGACATGGTCCGAAGAAACACTACAATAACCTACTTTGTCTTTCAGGTGGAAGACAGACTTTCTCACATCCGGCAGCCCAGATACAGCATTTGTTATCACCAACACAATCACTGTCACTTAGACATTCATCTTCGACCATCTTATTGCAGTCAACTGTATCCTTGGTCGGTAATGGACAGCGACCAGGCTTTTCTAGAAAACATAATATAAAATACTAATTGCATACAGTTATGCACGGCATGTGTACGTGATGCAAATGTTTGAGTGAAAGTCTCAATTTCAATTTTACCTGGAATAACTGGTACAATGCACTGACGAATACAGTTGTCCAGACAGCATTTAAGACCAAACTGACAATCACTGTCGTCGGTACACTGGTGTTGAGTCACCATAGGACACGATTGACCAGGTGGCACTCTGGGACAGACACGAGTTTTAATAGACTCTGCATAGAGAAATATGTGCCCAATATTGGTTAACTAATCAATACAAACAGTCGCTAATTAGCATACAGAATAGTCTAGTGGTCAGTCAAACTTACTACTGTGAAGTCATAAATGACTCGCAAGCTTGCCAACAGACACTTAAATCAACCATGACTCAACCAACGAACATGTTCAATCAGCCATCATACAAACCAACGAATCAACCAAGCAACCAACAAATCCTGCACTGAAGCAAGTACACAACAAACCAACTGAATAACCAAACCAATCAACAAATGTCAGAAGTTTTCTACCTTTTTGCATACAAAAACCAGCACAACTCTGTTTGCTTTTAAATCTGTTTTCGTTTCCACCACAACCACTATAAACAAACGGTAGACAGTCCTTCTTGGTCTGGTCGTAATACCATCGTACGACGTATTTTGAACATTCTCCATATGATTGGTTCTTCTTGCAGAGTTCCCTCAATGGAGGATTTGGCACTTTACTCCCTGGATCTTCACCTGGCATGGAAAATTAGCTATGTTTGAGCTGTTTTCAAATGATGTATTTTAGTGCTTAGTATATCCAAGCTATCCCAACAGGCTTCAAAGCGGCGAGAAATCAGTTTGCAATATAATCAATCTATCTATATCTCGAAATCTCATTTAGCAATGCAGGGAAATATGCTATAGACCACTTCAAGTTAACGTCCGCCATTTTGAATTGGGGCAAAGTCGGGAAAATTATTGATTAGAATTCTTGTAGAGTTGATTATGAAGGGGAAATAGTATACAGTATCGTATCATAATTTATAAAAAACTTTCGTCTTCCGTATATCGTTTTAAAATTGATGACACCGGCACAGTAACTTGACAGTGTAGTAACAAACGTTGTCTTGGTAGCGGCCCTCTTGGGGAGGGGAGAGGGGATTTGCAGATGAATGTTGCGCTTTCAAATTTATCTGGGTTAGTGTGAATTAGACCTGATATCAATTCTAGAACATTTGATTACAAAATAACAATATTGATTTGATGATGACGATGGTGAGAGATGTGTATACTTTTATTACCATACCAGTAACAGTGACTCGTATCTTTCCAGTCGTTGGTCGACCTTTATTGTCGATCGCTTGACAAACATAGGTTCCTTCATCTTTTCTGCTTGCTTTAATAAATATTAATGAGTTTCCTTCTGTTTTAGTATTAACATGCCGAATGGAAGATCCTTCTTTTGACCATTGAATAGCAACAGGCTTTCCAAGAAAATCACATGTAATTTTTCCTTCTGTTCCTGCTTTGATGGTTTGGTAGATTTTGTGATCAAGGCTTATTTGGAGTTTGCCTAAAATTGAAAATAAATTATCATTAAAAAGAAAAGAAAATGGAAAAGCGAGGTATCAATTTCTTTTGAGTAATTAAACACAGGAACCTCAACCACAAAACGCGGATTTCTCACCTCTAGTGCACTTTCCTTGGTAAAGTGGCTTCAGCGTTATTCCTAGTATACACGCAGTTCTATTCATTTCACAGATGTTTCTGTAGAAATGATCATCTGATGCACACACATAAAGCGATAGATCATTAGGTCTTTTAATCGGGCAAACAGGCCGGCACATACAGCGACTTTCGCCTCGTGCATTATCGATACATATTTCACCTTGGTTTGTACATGACGACTCGGTACAGCCACCTGAAAGGAAGACGAAAGTGAATTAGTGGAAATTTATTTCCTGTTCAGTTTAATTTCATTAGTATTTTTTTTTTATTTTGCTATCATCTTCTTAGGGAAATAGATCTCATTTCCCCGTGCGTCTGTAGTGTTATAGATGCACAGATGACGTCAAAATTTGAGAATAAAAAAGTACGCATGAGACGCAGTCGAGTGCGTGACTGTTGTTCTCACCATATTTTCACGTCTTCTCTACATCTACAAGAGTACAGACGCACGGAAAATGGAATCTATTTCTTTTATATAATAATTCAAGCGAAAAAATGAGCTTTTTTAGAGCATGTGCAGTTTCTCGGCTATTATATAAAACGGAATAAAAACTCAATTAAGGTAGACATGAAACCCACAAGAACAATGTCAATTACTGACCAAATAAAATTAAGAGAAGTACTAAGCTTGGGTAAAATTATTCACTGCATATCATTTGTATAATCATTAGTCTTAAATAAAAACTGAGGGCCGAGATCAACAGTCTTTCTAACAGATTTTTTATTTTAATTTCAAATATCAAATAAAACGTCCCCCCTTAACTTTCAGAAATAAATTGTTCAAGTATGCAATTCACGAGCTAGTTATGTTGACGTCATAGTCGTCCGGTGTGGTTAAAAATATTAAAATAGCATCAATAAAAAGCCATCAGTAATAGATGGACTTCTAGAAAAACAATTATATCAGGAGGAGAGCTTTCATCAGATTCATCGGAAGTAATTGAATATGGATTTTCTCATGGAGCTGGGCCGGCGCAGGGCGTCTGGACTATTTTAAACTTTCACAAAAATACTCATGATCATAAAACATTTATTACAATATTTTGCGAGAATGTTGGAAAATGGATACTTCACTTTTCTTCTGCGCGTCTAGTGGCGCACAAGGCCTTAAAAAGGCCTCGTTTTTAAACATGGACTTCAATAGACTAAAATTGGGATACTATGAATCAATTTCGAATTTCGTCATTGATATCTCTTCATGGCTTCTTTTTTACTATTTTAATAGTTCTTGATTCATTCATATAGAGAGTTTTATGTCGACGCAAATATAACAAGTACTGGCAAGTCTGTTCAACATGTGTAGATTTTAAATGACTAACGATGTAAGCAATTAAAAAATCTATAAGATCCTAGACGTCTAGGACAGATCTTAAGCTCCATCAGCAACTTTGTAATATAATCGTGCTACTGAAAAAATAAGTCGATAGCGATGACTTGAAATATTATTCTATTGATGTTACGTAAAGTATGTATGATTTCACATTAAGAATTCATCGTGTGAGATGAACATTTCGGTAGCTGTCGTCAGACTTATTCCAAATCGCGCGCGTGTTCTGTTCGATCAGTTCATTCATTCCTTTCTTGTTTGATAATCAGTTACTTTTATAGGCGCTATTTTTTTAATATCTCTAGACATTGATCTATACAATATGAGCTTGTGATCTGCATGAGGATTCGAAACAGCGAACTGCAAGCCAAATTTTTTAAACCTCATGCAGATTAGACAAGAATATTTTATATTACTTATCAAATGTTTAGATTATTGCTAATATTTTGGATTAAAAAAATCAGATATAACTTGGTCGAGGTATTACAGATGGCTACACAGTAGTGGTTTTGCGTTGTCCACGTTCTGTTCTAGATCATGCGTTACTAATGAATTTGATAGATACGTAGTCCAGTAGTACTATGTTGCTGCTTTTGTAACCTGTTACATGCAAACAATGGGATGGAAGGCCGTAGAGGGCTAGAGAATAGAAGGAAACGAACCTTCTTTCCTTCTCACTTAGCCTCCCCTCCCCGCGACTTCCAGAGAGTATTATGCTGCAAAAATCAATCCAGACAACCCGATGATGTAGAAACAATATTTTCATAAACAGACTGAAATAGTTTTATTGTGTGTCATGTTTCATCGTTAAGCTACTGGGTCACTGATACGTAATAAAACGGAATTTTTCGTGTAATTCTGTGGCAATTAGAATCTCCAGGGCTCTGGGTCACGGATAAATAAACTGAAATAACGTCACTGAATAGTGACCCCCCTGAATGTACTTGTGACAACAACCATCTGCCAAGTTCATAACACCACTCAAAAAGTTGTTTTTAGATTACAGTAGTCACGATTCTATCTGTATTACTAAATAAACATTACCTACATTGCAATTCTAGCTATCATAAACAATCTTTGCGCTTTTCACGTCAATACATTTTTCGGATTACGCAATGCTATTCTCGAAAGCCCAGAACACTTCCTTTCTTTTGATATCATATCGTTTCCAAGAAAGAAAGAAAGAAAGAAAGAAAGAAAGAAAGAAAGAAAGAAAGAAAGAAAGAAAGAAAGAAAGAAAGAAAGAAAGAAAGAAAGAAAGAAAGAAAGAAAGAAAGAAAGAAAGAAAGAAAGAAAGAAAGAAAGAAAGAAAGAAAGAAAGAAAGAAAGAAAGAAAGAAGAAAAAAAATAAAAAGAAAAGAAAAAAAATTGATAGATCACAGACAAAAGAATGAGGGGACAGGAAGAAAAGCCCAGGAAAAACTGTGTTGAACTTGATTCACAAGCTTCAGCAAATGAAGACGTAAAGAAAAGCCAAAGATCTCAACGTCGATGAAACCTATTTTGTCATTGTCTTATCCAATCGCCACGTACGCGATATATACAGTAACAAATATTCAAGATGTTGATTATATAACAAAACAAATGTCAGATCTTCACCGTTTTAATTTCCCATATTGTTCATGATTTTCACATTGCTTTAGCGAGACGGTTAATCAAAATTGCTACAATCTCTTTTAATTTTCCATATTGCTCAATTCATGATTTTCATGATTTTTAACGAGAAGGCTTATCAAAATTGCTATAATCTCTTATGCTCGATTCTTCTAATTGTAAAATAACAGCATAACGACATGTGGATGGCGTTATGTGATGACTTACAGCCTTTTATGATGACGTGATTCCCATATAAAAATCACGAACAGAAAAGCAGAAGCTGGCTTTTTACATAGGGATATCTTCAGTTCAGTTTATGGAATATTTATATATTTTCAACTAATTCAACCCCCGCTTAATATGAAAGAATATCAGGCCTCTCCTCCCACGTTAGTCCACGCTCATACGTCAATGTAGTAGTACACATGTAATTCAGAATAAATGGTTTTGATTAGATGCTAATTAATCTTGGGTCGCAACCAAATGACCAAGAATCCCTTGAGGAATAAAGAACAAAGCTGTTGCCGCCATGTTGGATGAACAAACAAGAGAAAGTAACGAGGAATGCTTTGTTATCGTCATCCAACATGGCGGCTATGACGTAACGTGCAACCCTAGAATCATAACAGTGAAAAAATTTTGTTATCACAAATTTGCATATTGCCGTTATGGAACGTGGAATTGCCGTAATTCACAATAACGTCATATCAAAACAATCTTCAATAATCTATTGTTTAAACGCAAAGGATCATGGTCGTCAGACGGATTTAAAGCACCCCTCTAGAGTGTCTATACTCGATAAGTCGATCATCATGAACAAAGACAGTAACCATTCAAAATATGCGATGCTCAATTATGAGGTAATGCCCGCTGTTATTAAATGTTAAAATGGATCGTTTAATGTAAGCACACATAGTACTGAACATTCTTTATCTTTCAAAATAAGCCAGACTATTCTAGCGGTCAAAATAAAATAGATAACGCAACTGTTGGATTCCCTCGCAGTCGGTTTTATGGTTTTAGAAAAGTCTACGCAATTGTAGATCGAATGACTGTAACTTTTAACTAACTTTCATACAGTATTTTCTAGATTATGTTTGTCAAAGTATCAAACGACTAAACATCTGTATCCGACTGCAGCATTTCGGAACAGGAAACAAAAAGAAACTTTTTCTTCTTTATGATATAAAAAGTATCAATAGTATGGCATCATATCGCTGAATAAACATTCAGTCAGGCGGATATAAAAAGTAGCGTCGCAGTTAATCCCTGAATTTTCCTTAACCTACTGAATAACCGCACTGTTAGGGCAGGAAATCTATGTCTCTTTGTGCTCAAATACTGTTACTTTGTGTGGCTGTTCTTAGTTTAGCAATTTGAGATGGAGATGTAAGCCCAGTTTTCAGTAATAAATGAGGAGGATCTAGGATTGTTTTCAGGGGGGTGCACCACCCAGTAAACATGAAATACTGAAGGCATTTTGCAAACATTTTTAAAAAACAACAACAAAGACCCGAAATCTTTTCAGGAAAATGAAATGTCATTATAGAATTTTTGAACTTCTGCTGCTGTGGCCAGATTATGACCTTTTATGCTTTCCCTCTTTCATGTGTATTAGTACGTTCGGAGATGTTTCTAGATCTAGACAATTACTTTTGTCCCAAAAGATTAGCCGACAACATGGGTGCCTAATTATCCAGTTGGTCATTAAAAAAAGTATGGCACAATTGCCAAAACACATGTAAAAGCAGAAAGCAATTATGCCAAACAATAATAGGATGGTTAACATACAATTTCAAATCCAAATGGAAAAAAAAATTTGATACACGATGTGTACAAGACCTTAATTCAGCGTCATTGACAGCTTTGGACTATGCCGAATAACAAAGAAAAGAAATATTTGTCTTGGTCCACTTGCCATGCATTGTTGCGTGACGTTCCCAGTCACGTTCTGTTCTCCTGCGCTGTATATGCATATCAAACGTTTCTGAGATAATCTATGCAGTGCAAGGGTTGGTGAAGTTTAGGAACTGGTTATTAATTATCGGGAGGGAGGGGGGGGGGGGGGGGGGGGGGGGGCTGATGCAAATGTAAAAAGCCAAGCATGATTTTTCTCAACTCACATGTCTTTTGAAAAGCAATTTTAGATAGATTGATTTAAATTCCCATTGAGCTTTGTATAAAAATTTGACCCAATCCCTTTTTTTCCCTAACCAATAATTAATGTCAGGTCCCTTACATCGGCAAATCTAAATTTCGTCGGTTGCAATGTTCATAAAAAATGTCCTACCATTACTGCATGGGTGTTGAATAATTTTTTATATTTATCTAAAATGACCTTTGAGTTTCATATTCTCGTTTTATTCTTGCCGATTGCGATCTTTCAACCGGAAGGAATTTTTGAACAACATTGAGAAATATAAAGCAGCAATATAAGCAAGTTGGTAGTGCTCTCAAATTCCACTCCGTGAAAACATTTTCTAAATATGGTCCACGGATAAAATACTCATAGCATTTGCAATTGAAGAATTAAAATGAGTAAGCCGGGAATGGAATGAAAAACGCCAAGAGAAACAATCAAGAAAGAGAGAAACAATCAAGAAAGAAAAGAAAAAGAATCGAGTCAAAGTAAGAGAACGAGGAGGAAGAAGGACAAGAAGACAGTTCGATTGAAATGTATACGATAAACTCAGTATTAGATGCTACCAAACTAACAGGAAAACAAAGTTTGTAAACAACACGATTAGATTTCGTTCAACATAGAACACTATGGTTTTCTAGAACGTGAATGAATATCCTCTTGGAATTACAAACATCTTAAACATCTCAACTATTGTGGCTACGATTGAGGCCACTAGTATAACACTATATCTATTTGGTTACACAAAGTCTGAATTACAGGGCCGGCGGAAAATTGATTAAGAACTGTATGTATATTTTTGGAGTGGGGATTGTGGATTGAGCTTAGTCTCCACTCAGCCCAAATTGAGAAACTGCTCCGCCGTCACTAAATTAATATATATTAACCAAAACAGATATGGTTACACTATGTCGGATAAATTTGAAAACGCAATTTTTTTTTCAGAAACTGCGACAAAAATGTCTTATTAAACAATAGAATTTGTATAAAATTGTTTCGAATTCTGCGTTTAAGTGCGGACAGAAGGCCTAATAGGATAAGTATAGCATTTACCGAAAGGCATCCAAACTAGTGGATGATCAGGCTTCAGTCAGAACACAGACCGGTCCTAGTTTAGTTGAAAATCTAAAAAAAAACTTATCAAGGTCACTAGATCGATGTGATCAATTACTCTCAATTACAGCTTAATTGATTACAAAGTGACCAAAACCAACTAAGACAAGACGCGAATATCTTTTTTTTGAAGTTATGTAACAGATTAGTTGATTTACGCACTTCACATCAACAAAAGTAGTGCCTTTCTGTCATATTGATTTCAAATCCGATTTTAGGCCAAATGAGACGGGTTGAAGTGGAATACGATGATAAGCAATTATTGATATCCAATTTATAACGTCAACACCGTGACGTAGAGGAGTTAAAAAGTTTCGACACTGATGAAATGTTGAAAATAAACTTTACCTTTTATTCAGAATAATCGATTTACAACAAAAAAAAAACAATGAATTGATTGTTTTAAAGTTCAACATTTGATATCTTAGTAGATAATAAAATGGCAAAATGAAGGAATGAATGCATACTAAATAGAACCTGCTTTTCACCACTAGTGCAATATTGCGTAACTTTACGTTTAGCTTTGCTACTTATTATTTGTACAAGTTCAAGGCGAAAGGTCTAACGTTTAAAGTATTATTACCATTGAAAGAATGGAATTCGAAAATTGATGATTCAATTCTACAGTACAATAGGACCGTACATGCTTATTTCCAAAAAAAAAAAAACCTTTGTCGGGGGAAAATAAGTTACAGTGGTCTTGTAACTGATGATAAGAAATAAGCATTAATTTTATTAAAATCAGCGTCATTTCCTCAAGTTGATGGTCGATAAAATGGTATATGCATCTTTTGCAGCTATTCATTCAAATATACATTACCCATGGACCTTTTTAGTCGTGTAATGGACATCCGTCATCCATCTTTCTCACATACAGTGTTTTTTTAAATAGATGTAATATACGATCTGATTAAATTTATGGAAACAACAGAGCATTTGATATTAGCTTTTTATAATCATTTATTTCAAAAGTAATCAGAAGTTTTGTAATTTTTCTTCTTTTTGAAGTTTTTTTTTCATTGGACCTATTGCATACGCACCTGCCGAGTTACTGAATAAAATCGGTAAGAATTCTGAAATATGAAAACCCACCAACTTTTCAGTTCCATTTGATTTTTAGTTGATTATTTCTCTCAAGAAAACCTTGGAGTGACAAACGGAATGCCACGCGATAACATATTTGTTTTTGTCCCTCTGAGACTTCCGATTGATGAGAAATTATCGTGAGTTTCACCTATACATCAGTTCTAGAACAAACAATCGAAATATTCGAAATCGCACGCAGTCCTGCATGGGGCCATCAAATGCATGCCGTGATTTTACGGCCAATCTGCAAGTTAATTCCAGATGTTGACATAGTTATATATCATTAAAAAAATGTGACTGCACATAAAATAGCAATTTTTGGAACAAAAACTATAAAAATTGTCGGAAGTATAATTGCAATATAAATAGTACGGCCGACTCGTGTGTCTCAGGGTGACGTATCAGCAAAGCAGCCAATTAATTCCGGACGTTTATGTAAAAATTATATCCTTAAGATGATTGCAAATAGAATGTCATTAATTGGAATGAAAATTACCCTCCAAATTGTGAGTACCCTTGAATAAAAGTGAAAGAAAATAATTCAAGTCGTATACCATTATCTAATCGCGTGACCTTTTAATTATTCAATAAATCCGCTGAATTGTATATCTTATAAACACGTGAACTGCAAATAGAAATTATTGGTGAAATGGAACAAAAATTGTAAGATTACGTATCATTTCTGCCCTACCAATTTAGCGCTCGAGTGACAACTACAACTAGAATAGGATAACAATGAGTGGAGGTCAATATCAAGGGTCGATGGATAGTGATCGTGTCATCATTACGGGGTTGTTAACTGATTGGGACACCATGATAACGTTGTTTAAACGAAGGGAAATGCATGCTTTAACGAGTCTTACTCGAAGGCTTTCAAATCAGCATGCAGTTGGTCTACAGCTCTAAATAAGGGACTCACACAGCACGATTGTTTCCCTTTTCCAATCGTATCATTTTTCAGCAAAAAAGGACACATTTTTGAGCAGTAGAATTTTCTACTAGACAGACGATTTATATTACAAGTTTTAGTATTTCAGGAACTCAAGCGATGTAGGGTTGAGACGTAAAATGGAAGAAAAAGCACAGTAGTTCTTAATTAATTCTCAAGTTAATTCACAACTAAAATAATTGGTGTTAAGAACATTGTACTGGATTAACGACAATAATTGATCTATTGTAATGTGCTACTCACTCATAACAAAACTAAACCCAATAAACTGGTCATTTCATGATTACAAAGTTTGCTGATTTTATCCTGTTTACGAATATGGAATTTTTCACGTATTTCAGGAAAAGGATTGCTCGTGTTTTGAAGAACATAACTGCAGACTATTCGAAATTTCAGAATTCTACACACTAAAAAAAATAGACTTACGAATATTTAACTTGTAGTAATATAGTTAATATCAATTGATAGTGAACTGCCACAGTAAGGAAAGTCATTGAGAGGTAATGCCACCATGGGCGATTGTTTTTCACCGCATAAGAAAACATTACACGTGTATAGTCTACGTATCTATAATTTTTGAATGATAAAGAAATTTCAATTCAAAACTTCAGACATTTGTGCGGCTATGTGGAGCATCCTAAAGGTAAATGTCAAGAATTTTTTTTCGCGATTTTTATGAAAGTTAAAATCGGCGCAACACAAACAGTAAGAGGATTTCGTGCTTCTATAAAAGTTTGACGTTATTTGTCACCGTGAATCGGTTGTTTACTAAAGTTATTATAACTTGATAAAGTTATTGTCAAAACGTCTTACCTTGGACTTCCAGAAAAACGCTGGTTAACAAACTCAAAACTGTCAACAGCACTTTCAAAACCATGTTGTAGTTTTTCGTCAGTTTTGGATTAGTTCATTAGTGGTTTGTTTTGTGATTTCGATGGTGGTTTTTGTATGTAGACGGACATGGACTTGAACCCGTGTAAATGCCCCTCAATGTTTGCTTGCTGAATTAATAGCTGCGAAGGAAATATTTCAAGTATGGAAGCATCATTTCAGTCCGGGGGGAGCTCGAATGACGGAACTTACACCGCAATGAGTTAATTATTGAAAAACACGTGAGTCTTGAAATTTCTATAGGTAGTCTATTATCATGATCACAAACAATGACTATTGAAGAGAAGTACGTGTCCTTCTGGAATTAAAAAAGATGTGGTTTATTGCCTAGCTTATTATTTTACCACACCAAAACTGATCAACCATGTGGATGCATTGCTTTAATTTAGTCTGTATTTTACGTTTTTGACTTGTTTCACCCGCTTCTTCAAAATAAAAATGGATGATGAGTTTTTTTGATTTTATTTTAAGGAAGTTACGCTGTTGTGAATATGTTTGGATTCATTGTTATGGTTGGCTTAGGTTTGCGTAATTGCCTTGTGTGATCAACTACTGGACACAGAGGTTAAGTTTGTTTACTGTTCATCAAAATCGTTCTCACCACAACAGTCACTGACAACCACCAAAGAGGTCAAATGAGTTCTGTTCTGCTAGACTCATTTGATCGTTTAAAAAACCTATTACAGGAAGACAACAATAAAGCATTTTGTATTTATCTTGAGTCTGACAATTGAACAGAATTATTACTTGCTTCAGTGGTAAAATAGAGTACAGTGCAATCGTGAATAAACATCAACTATTACACAATTTCACAGTAGAACATCTCGGACTAAAGTCACATATGCATATCTATATTTAGTTTTTTTTTCTAGAATATAGTAATCCTGAATAGCAGAATTTTATACAAAAAATACAGATAAAATAAGATATCTGGAAAGTTCTAAAAATGGAGGAATTTACCACTGGCACCAAATGTTTGTTATTCGGGAAGTAGTGGGGTTCAAATTGACCTCGCCCATCCTACCCACTCATTGATCTGTTTGTATTGTCTAGTAAACACCACTATGTGTACTAGCCCTGCCCACATCTGGACACCTACAAAGTACGTATACTACAGTCAATGATAACATTGATTCTTTAAGAATTTTAAAGGTGAAAACTATCTTTTCCGCCGGCATTCATTAGCCTACAAAGCGCTATAAATAATAGTTATATTTTTTGAAACCTTTTACGATAATAAAATTAAAATAATTATAAAATTGAAAAAATTTTCTAATATGTGGAATTGTGCTTACCACTCCTGGCACTTAGAATATATATATACAATACATTAAAAAAATTATATGCAATGCAATCACTACGAAGATATAGGAAACAAGCTTAACATTTTTGTTGGCTTCTATAAAGGAATTTATACTCTTTACCCTGATTCTGTACTCATTTCGTGCAATACCACTACCGTATCAGTTTTTAAATTGTACGTAAACAAAAAAGCAAGGATGTTCAGAAGGCTTTAACTAAATGCAATTCAGCTTTCACAATAAGTGTACGACATGTGTTTATCGTATCTCGAAACATATCCATGGGATAAAATAGTGATTAATCATGATCTCAAGAAAAGCCCACGAGGGAAATTGAAATAAACTTATGTTTGGGATAAAGGAAAATATGACAACGTAGTATTTGTTAGAAGCGAGAAAAGAAAGAAGAGCTGACGAAAGATTGATCCAGTGATCTGAAAAAAAAAAAAAAAAAAAAAAAAAAAAACACAAGGCAAGAAAGCTTACAAGGCAGGTAGAAACTAAAAGGAAAACAAAGAATAAAGGAAAAGAAAGGAAATGCCGATGAAAATGTTGAAAAAGAAGGTAAGAAAAATGTACATCCGAAAACAAAGCAAAGAAAAAACATTTATAAGACCTAACCACCATCACGCACTGCAAGACAAACAGACAAGCAAGAAACGAAATACATGAATAGGTCCAGGTTAGACAATCATTTTCAATACAAATAACCAGTAACGCTATATTGACATTAACTTTGAATCCGTCTTGTTTTTCGAATTTCAATAATTTTTTCACAAACAACATGCTGACAAAACTGTTGGCACGCTAAATAAAAAGTTAATTCATTCCATATAATCTAGAACAACGGAAGCGGCAAAATTGGCAACAACACCAATGTCTATTAAATGCTTTTAACAAGATGTTTTCGTGAAGAGCATAATGGTATTTGGGTGAATGGGTCGAGCAAACAGATCACGATGCTAGGGCCCAGATGTGCACCTTGACTCATTTGATTAAGTCGATGCAGCTGTAAGGAACTGGTAACGACAAAGAATTCTTACAAGTTCAAAAATTAAGCGTGAAATGAATGATCCATTTACTGGTAATTAGTTGATTGTCAACGGTATATTTCATACTGAGATTGCAGACTACACCAAATGGTGACTTGACGGAGGGGTACTCTTGAGTAGAAACAAAAACCCGATCCTGTGCTGATACATAGTGAGACATCACGAAAGTCAGCACACTTACTTCAGGTGATATGTATGTTTTTGTTTTCCTGCAACACTTTCACGACCGTTGGGACATTTACTTTAACCAATTCACCAATTACGAGCAGTCAACAAGGCTCATGCGGCCCAGTTGGCAAGCTGGACTTTTTATCATCTCTTTCTCTGTTTATTAAGTTAGCCTGCGCTCCCCGTAAGGTGAATCTTCAGTTCGCCAGGGACGCAGAGGCCATTCACTTTAACCAATTCACCAATTACGAACAGTCAACAAGGCTCATGTGACCCAGTTGACAAGCTGGACTTTATATCATCTGTTTTTTTGTTTATTAAGTTAGGCTGCGCTCCCCGTAGTGTGGATCTTAAGTTCGCCATTGACATTCAGAGGGTGCAGAATATTATCATGCTGTTTTGTGTTGTTGCGCCTAAAATTTGGCACAAATACTATGTGGTCATACGAGCCCATTTTTAATGGTTATGGCAATAAAGCAAAACAAAAACAAGGCCTCCAGTTCTTGTCATCTTTAGTCAAGTCTTGACAAAATGACAATGCCATGTAATGTTGAAGTGAAGCTACTCCAGTTGAAGAGGATAAGAGTATCAAGATCAATTAAGTACAATAAGGTTTTTCCATGCAGAGACGATGGCTCCTTCATCTAAAATGTTTAGTCATAAGTTAACAATTAGTTTCTTTCCATATCCATTTTGCTTGACTTGTTTGAATGAGAAAATGCTATGGAAAGGAATCGAAGGAGCTCCAAAAATATTAAAGAGGAAATACTCTTTAAAGACGAATTGTGATTTGAATAGATATTAATAAAATGAGAATAATGGTTTTCTGTACCTACCCGTAAATGTGTCCAAAGAAATCGAAACCAAGACTGAATGATATATTTAATATAGTTGGCTATCATATACTTATTCCAGATAAAGACGGTTGCCTAACATGCATGGTGCCCAAGACAACTGCATGACACCTCCATAACACTCCACCTGATGCACAAATACAAAAACCGCAATACTAAGTCCTAGCATATGACAAGATATGAACCAACAGCAATTGTCAACAACCTATCATAATGTTAAGATATATTGGCGTAGTAAGTCAGATGCATATTTTCTTTCAAAACATTCTAAGGCATTCCAGGTAGAGGTAACAGAAATCAGTCGACAATTCGGATCCGAACACCTCCATATCATTGGAAACCACTTTAGGTAATTTTCGAAGAAAGTTGACGAAGTAACAGCTTTGATTCAGATGCATATAACTCCAAACCATTCCAGGAAATTTTCATAGAAATCTGACTTAGTGAATAAAATTCACATCCATATACTTCAAAAACATATACCAGTAGTTTTTTTTTATGAAATCTGACGAGGTTCTAGTTTTCAGCCATCATGCAACTATACCATAGAATATCATTTCCAGATAGTCAGACCACAACAGATGCACGCAACAAGCACACGCCTGGAAATTCAAGCCTGACATATTTCCAGAAATACTACCGTGTATTTATTATTAAAGTTTAAACCATGTTGCGCAATGCATCCCATCCACAAGTTGTAGAGGTGTGGTAGCTAAAGTATGTCACAGCCGTCATGAGCTGTGCCGATCAAAATCATCCGCCATCTTTCCACCACTGAAATATTTTCTAAATGACATGAACAAGAAAAAAGTTTACAATTGAAATCAGTAAGAAATCAGTTATAAAATAATCATTGTATGCTCTAAAGAAACTTATGGTTGGAATGTATGGGTCAACACTTATAATCCACGTTGACATTTTTAAAATTTAAATTTGTTACTTTGTCTGTTACACCTTGGCTTTACATGCCACCATTTCAGTTCCACAACGATCAAAGCTGAGCATTAAAAAAACCCATATACTCCAAAGAAGCTAATGAATGTCATTCATATTCCATTCATATACCCTGTTCACTCCATAAACAAGTTTTGGACTTCTGTTATTTTGACTTTTACACCTTTGCATTTTGACTTTCAGTGCAAATATGAGCTCGAACGTGACTTTATTCATCGATGCACGTGATGGAGTAAAGTAACTAAATCAGCTATAGATCGCTTGTTTAACTTTGATACATTTAGAACTCTCACGCCCAACCCGGTGCCGACATATCCCGTAGGCAAATGGTACTCAACATGCGGCGGGCTACTGAATGGATGAATCGAAACATTCAAACAATCTCAAATCATGCAATGTATTGCAATGTGGTTTCAATTATTGCGTAGTGTAGACATGTTTTATTAAAGCTTTTTCGGTCGGTTCTTCATTTAAATTTTATAACCTTAAATCACTTCTAAGTTTATATTGTTTATGTCACATGTTCACTACTTCGAGTCATTTATATAACTTTCAACGTTGCACCGTCGGCTTAAACTTCGAGATCAATTGAAAATGTCTTATACACTTCATTTAGCAATAGCAACTCATTGATGTTTGGAAGAATTGCATTGAAGCAATATGAATTCAAATCTATCCCTGTATATTATGCTAATACGTGGAAAACGATTGTAATTTCTGCTTGGTTTACACATTCAACTTGAAAGCAACGGAACATCTGCTGTTAATAAAGCAAACAACTAGCATGTCTACATAGTGAAACGGAGATCGCTATTGACGTTTTGGGATATTGTTTCAAGGTTGTCTCAATGCATTTAGCCAGCACCGGCCATTCTTAAGTTACAAGTAAGACTAGAAATTGGCCACACTAAGTGCAGGTGCTGCTTTATTTGTAGGTGTTTAGGATATTCAATAAGAGCATGGAAGGATTAAAGCTATCGATTTTTTTTTAATCTCATGAAATAAAAAAGAAAATTCATATAAGTGAGCGATTCCGGTTTTGCACTTGTTCTTAAATGAAACTAGTAATGTAAAAAACTAACTACACGTAACTCGATAAACACACGAGATTTCAAACAACTTTCTTTAACTATAGAATGAAAGAATAGAAAAAAGCAAGTTGGAAACTTGTCTTAAATTGAGTGAGGATTAAAACTTTGACTTACCAGACGATCGCAGAACAAAAAGCGTACAGAATGCTTTCTATGAAGAAAGTTGACACACATCGTGTGGAGATCATTTCAAAAAGGTCCTTAGGGACTGATTTACTGGCCGTAATATTTAATCAGAAATTAAATCCAAAAAGTATTTTAATTCATGCAGAAAGTTTCTAGACGTTTCATTCAAATCGAAACTTCTTGACCATTTCTATCATGGTGAAATAACCCATTTTTAAATTGATTTTTAAGGGCGCATGGAATTCGGAATTTACCATCTGCTCACAGTCGGCGATCATCATTCGGTTGAATATCATTCAATTTAAAATGGATGTAGGAAAAATGTGAAAAACATCAACATAACTAGATATAAAATTTAATGAAAATGAACAGAAAAAAGTGACATATCTACAACAACATACCTCATCATGTTTCTTGTAATTCTTTTTCATATCCAATTCCTTGCAGTTCCTTCACAAGCTGCAGTAAAGAAAATAATATCGATGTTATATTATTAGTAAATTATAATTAGTGATATATAAAAATATTGTTGTTGCCTTTAAATATAGTAAAAAAAATTAAACCTCTTTTTTATTTGACGGCATTGGCTCAAACCTTTTTTACTGCTCTGGTCCCAAAGGCTTCTATTGTGTTTTTCCTTCTGGCTTTTGTAACATTTGTACTTTCCCTGTACCGCAGCGAACAAATCAAAATGAAAAAAAGCTAAATTTCTATTGGACAAGGGTACGTTTTCACTCAATAACATTTCAAAGAATGCCATGACCTGTTTAATTCTTTCTTATAAGTAGCCCAAGACTAAAAAAAATGCATTTCCTATCATGAATGTAGCATTGTCATATGCTAATGAGATGAAAGTCCGTTGGCGACAGGAGGGAGGGGGCGTCTCTAGGGAAACCTATGTTCCATGTCTTCTCCACTTTGACGTCACGCATAGTTTTCAAAATGGTCGAGATTCAATGCATGAAATTTTGTTGAAAATTTCGTCGTTCTTTTGTGCATTTTTTGCTTAGAAATGCTTCGATAAGTTAATAAATGAGTCTCTTTTGCTACTGGATAAGCTAATTGAGCAATAAATTCAAATATTTTTATTACTTTTTGGGAACGATTTTGTCGAGGACCGTCATCACTGAGACGTGCCATTTGCACCAAACAATCGTTAATATCTAGCCAGAAACACAATATTTTCCTACCAAAATAGGAGGTTTTATGAAGAAGGTATAAATCATTTTGTGTGTGAAATTTCCTGTTCATTGGTTTGCTGGTTGTGCTCATCAATCCTCTCAAGTAGCCTTTCAGTGTTTTCCTTATACTGTGTTCATGTAAATCTATGCGAAAAATCCTTCTCTAAAAACCTTTTTGCATCTCAAACTGAGCTTCTAGAAAACTTTGAATATTTACTGAAGGACAAGTGTATATTGGTGTGGTAGCTAAAACCCAACAAAGCAAGCAAAAGAGAGCAAGGAAGAATAATTTGATGATGACAAATGTCTGTCATAGGTCTGTTCGAAATAAAGCGGAGTAAAACTGTCCAAAATGACTAAAAAAAGTCAGCAAAAAAAAAATGCACAAACTGTTTTTAAACTATCAGAAAACATACAATAACTAAAACATACCTTTTTGAACAAAACACAGTGAACTACTGCTCAGCTTTCAGTTACTTTGCGAGGTTGTAAACTTGCACAATTTCAGATAGATATGTAAAAGCGGCAGTTGAATTTGACATAATTCATGAGTCATAATTTATCTTTTCTGCTTGTCTTTTTGCCATGCTGAATCCATTTAATAAACTTTGATTTAAGTTTACATAACGTTTTTTCACCTTGAAAGCGAAAGAAATACTTGAAACGATTCATTAATCTTGAATAAATGCAGCGACGGAGTGAAAGTTAGTTCAGTTTGCGATGATCAAATTCAGATTTCATGAGTTCTTTCTTCCAGAAATTGCCGTACACCAGTTTGTTAGAGTTTATAGTCAATAAAACTCTTCAGGGCTATAGAATAACGTATGAATAAACAATAGTCCATCATGTTTTCTCGATAACAAATGTCCTCAAATTATCCACGATTTTTAACCTCAAAACATCCAACTTTTACTCGTATTGGTCCACATTATTCAACTGAAGAAGTTCTCCTTTTCCTCGTTGATTTGTATGATTTCCTGCTAAAAAAACTACTAAAAAATCAATAAGACTTATCAGCTTTTGCATCTTTACCGTGTTGGTAAGTTTACTGAGATGAACTACTTCGCATGCTCATTGAAAACTAGCTTTACTTCAGTAAAACTACTGGGAAGCCGTTCAAATACATAGCAACATCGCCCGTCATTCAGCACAGTTTAGCAACAATAACAACAACAAAATTATAATGAGCAAAAACAACAACAACAAACAGTTTTAAAAATAATTTTGTCGTTTAACAAAAATCCCTATTTTCCAAGCTAGGTACCGTGAAAATATTAGAGCATTATATTTACGTTTTGGGGGTAAAACATTCATGTACTTCGTGTGTACGTGGCTTTTTTGCACTCAATTTTAATGCACGACTGTACAAAAAAGGATTGATGAGCAAAATGAAGTGTTGTCATTCAAAACAAATACGCCAGATTTAGTCTATGATTATCAGTGAATAAAACCTCCTTTTGTCAAAACATTTAGTCAAGTTTAATTACAGAAATTTAGGTGAAAACTTTTGCGTCCCGAAAAGAAATGGCGGATCCCGGGACGACTAATTAAGCAATTATCAATTGGTTTGTGTGAGATTGAAACACATAAATTAAGTTTTGAATGGCTTAATATATACAAGCATTATTGTAATACTGTTCATGACAGTTTTTAGTTGGTTGTCAAACGATTTTATTTATTGTCAAGCTTAATTGTTTTGTAATTAGGGATGAAAATTTTTCAGTCGTCCCGTTACCGTCCCGAAGCGAGAGCTGTCGTTGCTACGGAGCCCCGTGACGTCAAAGTGGAGAAGACATGGAACATAAAAAATCATTTGGATCCAATAGCAGTCATCCCCTCCCTCCTGGTTGGCGAAGTCAATTAAAAAGAACTCAGTATTTCATTACAGAACCAATAGAATAACAAAACATACAGTTATATCCGTCTGTTAACGAGTGGATAATGCGATAATAATGGATTTAAGAAAGGAGATTATATGAAATGGGAGGAAACTTCACATGATTCAACAATTCAAACAAATGCAAACAAATAAACAGATTACTAAATGATCAATAAAAATTATGAAATGACAAGCAAGAACTGAGCAAAAGAAAAACAATAACATCAACAACAACAAAAAACGCAAACAAACACACAAAAAAATCACACAAAAAAACATACAAACAAATTTACATTTACAAATAAACAAAAATTATAAATAACCAAGAATTTAAACACAACACGCAAAAAAAAATATGACAACACACATATAGCAAGTAAACAAATACGCAAGTAAAGAGAGAAAACGTGACAAAGTTTATATAGGACAGGCAAGGAAACATATCAAATACAGAATGGAAGGACGCCACTAGTCTTAAGTAAAAACACTTAAATATGTTTAACGTCGACCACACAATGAATTAGTGGATGGTGCTAAACATAAACAAACGCACAAGCGCAACATTTTTTAAATAAATGGATATTTTATACTCAACAATATAACAAAGCTTCAAGTATTGTGTTTCAAGCCTAAGGAATAAAATATCAAAAGAATGCGAAACAATAAAACATCTGACTCCCCCCTTTACGGTCAGACAGAAAAAAATACAAGATATCTAGGAATGGAGCCAGAAGTGAAATTCTTCTACGCTTATATAACTCGACAGTGTAATTTGATAAAATAGATAGTGGCTTTGTTTTTGATCTTTTCAAACAGCAAAAAAGCAAAATTGGCACAGTACGCCCGGAGATAAGAAGACAACTCTGAGAGGATTATGTGTTTTGAATCGTAAATAAAAACAATCGTGGTGCTTATCTCTTCTTTTCAAGCCATGAAACGAAGCGAGGAAAAGGGATAAGAAATCGGTGGGAAACGTCTTAGAAACAGTGATAATCTTAAGAATAGATAATCCTTTTTCAACTGCAAATATTTGGATATAAATAATTTTGTTAGATAGCATACGAAATTAGTTTTGAAGTTTTTTTTCCATGTTTATAATCATGCGTATTTGGGCTGTTTTACAGGACTCATATTATGTGTCAGTTGTTAACATTAACAAAAACGTTGTACGTATTTTTATTTTTGTAGTCAAAAGATTGTTCACATATTATCAATTCCTAGCTAGTTTAGAGTGGTTTTTAACAAAAAAAACGTGAAACAAAGTGTAATAGCTAAATTGAAATAAGATGTAATAAAGTGTAATAAACCGCTAACACACACAAAAAACAACAACAACAAAAACAAAGAAAAGAAATGTGTACAATAAAGCAAACGCAGGAAACACATGAAATAAAAAATAATAATAATAATAATAAAAAACAACAACAAACAAACCAAAAAACAAACAAACCAAAAAAACAAAACAAAAACAAAACTAAATACTAACAAATAGTAACTCGACCAGAACATTGCTATTTCTTTTGTCTGGGTATTGTGTTCTGGATGGGTGCCAGTGGCAAATAGTTGCTAAATAACTAGTATCTGTTAGATTGTTTTTATTTCAGGGTTTTCTTGTGTTTCCTCTAAAGAGTAGATAAAATGTGATAGTCAGTGTAATACACTAAAGCGTGTTTCTCTATAAAAAACACACAGATTACACGACCAAAAATAACAAAACAGCTCCTACCGGATGACAACAGAAGCGCTATGCCGTGCGGGGATTTGCCGCCCCATTCACCCCATCCAGTCCGGGTAGTTGATACGAGAGTAACGGAGATACGAAAACATTTGCCAACCACGGGATGATATCACGTCTTTTTTTTTAGATCCAAACAAATTTAAAATTAAGGAATTCTGCTGGCACTTTTTCGAAAGTTTTTTTTTCAGTAGAGTTTTTATGTAAAAGATACTTTATTTAATAAAAAACTTAGCCAATAAAAAACAAATGACACTCAAGTATGTTAACCGCTGTAAGTTGGTTTCTTTATCTGTTTGACTGTTGCGCTGTGGCTTCTTTTATCAGGGAATCACGACAACTCACTAAAACTAAAAAAATAAAATGAATGGTGCTCAGTTTACCAAAAATCTCAATTTATGCCGAAATATTCGGGTCCAAAAATCACATAATCAAGGCACTAATTATGCATGGGATATAGTCATGCAAAGAATATAAAATAATAAATAAAGTACTCTGCGCTGCTGTGCGATTATACCCAAACACACGAAAAGAAATTCGCTCTTCAATAAACAGCGAATTTGATGATTGATTATTATAAAACTTCACTATCTGTGGTATTTTTCTTTCAGATTTCATGGGTAGATGAAACATATTGAAATATCGGAACCAGTTGGCAGAACAACAAGGCGAGGATTAATCAGTTCTAGAACGAAGAATCACGAGGAATGCCGGTTTATCCCTCATTAGACATGGGACGATAATGAGCAAATAAGGGGTTTAGGAAATCAGTTGGAGAAAAAAGAAATAAGGGGGGTCACAATAAAATTGAGTAGACCGCCACTGACAAATATGGCGTACAAAATATGTCAAGACATATCGTTATAAAAAGAAAAATGCTTTTTCAATGATAAACCTTTTTGCCAAGAAAAGGTGATGCGATGCAGAATGCTGTCTGATTCTGCATGTATTATACTTATTTTGCTATGTACAACACAACTGCAAAAATAGAACGTCACTTTAGGTTATAGGAAAATGTGAAAACTTGTCCTTTAATTCACCATCAATCATGACCATTCACCACTACAAACTTGAGTACTTGTACTCTTAGCAGCACCTAACACAAAATCATCACTACCATTATCAGCACCAGAAGTCGAATTACGACTGCCTACTGCCCATAGAGTGCAAACACCAAATGTGTGCAATAGTTGTCACTATTTAGTGTATAAATAGCACTAATTGAAGAAACGAACACAATAGAATTAACGATAGCACTATTTAGTGGCATTTATGTTGCACACTTTTGTGTGAGCTCTATCCTCTATGAAATCTT
Organism: Diadumene lineata; assembly: GCA_918843875.1. Classification (NCBI taxonomy): domain Eukaryota; kingdom Metazoa; phylum Cnidaria; class Anthozoa; order Actiniaria; family Diadumenidae; genus Diadumene; species Diadumene lineata. Next base: position 12,432,732 of record OU974080.1, read on the forward strand.
CAAATTAGTAATTAATAAGTACTTGAGCGCATTACATCATATCACATTTAAATGTTACTTTGCGCTATTTGTTTGGAAATAAGTTGGCATTGTTATTATTCAAATTGGTGTGTTCCTAACTTCACTGAGAAAAACAGTCCACTCCTGAATTTGTCATCAGCAGTGAGCTGCCCGACCATTGGAGATGAGAAAGAACTTCCAGTAGATAATACACCCTAGTGCTGAGGAGATAATCCAAGCCTTCTTAGGTACAGACACTAGGGTACACACACGCAAGCAGAAGTTCAGTTGCCAATAAAGCGAGTTATCCATTCTTAGAATTTCTTTAGAATTTATCCGCTGGATAGGGATTTATCCATTGGATAACGCTATTCAGGCTTTGTATACATCCGACCCCAGAGAGGGTGAGTTTTCTACTGGAATGTAAACTAGTCGTACTTGCCATTTGTTTGGTAGTTTTCCTGGGTAGATGATGGGGAAATAAATGGTTGTGTCCGCAGTTATCGTACGGTGGTAGATTTTGAAGAATGAATGATATTTAAATGAGAGCTATTTGATTTAATTAAAAAAAAACATATTGTCCTAAGGACGACTTTAGTCAATTGTTTTTACTTATTGACGCACTTTAAAATATCACCAACGTGCAGTGTACATCGATGTCTTTATTTAACATGAAAGTTACTGGGACTGATACCGTAACGATAGTTATACTACTAACTAGACTTTCAACTGTAGAGTGTCCTGATCAAGTCCTTTTATACGTAAAAACCGTGGGTAAATACCGCGAAAAAATGCATTGAAAAGGTGTATCCAGAACTGGTAGTTGATCATGAGGCTCTAAGAGCAGGAAAATCGTAATGCACCTACAGACAAAAGGTATATGATAAATGATAAACTACAGCAATATTTACCAAGCTATTTTTAGGGAATTAAGCTTTTGCTAGTAAACAGCAATAAAGCTTTTCAGTTACGCCTAGGCCTCGAAAATATGTTAATCATTCTTTTGGATTTGAAGAAAAGTCATTGCTCACATTGCCACAGACTGCAGCCAAATTCAAAAGAATAATTAGCATGCTATTGAAACTTAGGTGCATTTGGAAAGGTTTTTTAAGCTATGCCTCGCTAGTGTAGATTTTATAACCTAAAAACAACAAACATAACTGTATGCTATAACAATAATTAAATCTATCAATTGATGCTCAGTAGTGTGTAAGCAATGCATAAAAAACACATTTGCACTCAAACTGAAGTTATGTAGTATTGCTAATATCTAATTGGCCAATCACTTAGCTTGACGTCCATCTTGCGAGTGGACCAAACAAAGATTGTATCGGATTTGAATTAATGCCATACTTTATAGCCAAAAAACATGTTTTTATGATAACAGGCGCAATTACAAGTGTTTTACTTAGATAACAACCCCGGTATATTATAAACTATTGAACGATAACGTTTTGATTTGCCTTGATAAGCAGCAAATTATAATTATTCTTACACATTACTTTACTTGATATACAAACAAACAAACAAACAAACAAACAAACAAACAAACAAACAAACAAACAAACAAACAAACAAACAAACAAACAAACAAACAAAATAGTTTATTGATAATAAGTAGTAGAGCATGTACTCCAAAATAATGGGCTCTTTTGAGAATCACTAGCAACATCTGGACACCACAAGTTCTATAATAACCTCATGAGAAGTACACTTCAAACAGTCGTAAAGCGCTTTGCAGTTTATTGCGGATATCTAACTTTTTAATCTTTTATTTATGTAGTTATATAACAGTCTTTTACCAGGAACCTCATCCCATTTAACTGACGATGTTTCAATAAAGTGCAGGGACTGATCGCTGGAATGATGTACCGTTTTCAGTAGCTCCAATACATTAATGTAATTATGTTAGAAAAAGAGATATTTATTAGAAACATGGATAAAATGAACCACCTGACTGGATCCATTCCCGCTCTAAAATTTGGAGACATGGCTCAATTTCTGTTTTATACATGCTAATCTTATTACTTTAACAGTTAGAATTTGAATATAATGCCAAAATAGCTGTGTTGTAATTTGTACATCTTTTAAATCAATACATATCCAAGAACTATCAGTACATTTCGCAATGTACATAATCACTACATTACATGAGGTAGAATGACTTCATCCTAAGCTAGCATTAAAAGAGGTCAGAAGACGGACAATGCACAGACGGCTGATGTCAAAATGTAGTAAGAACGAATAAGTGAGCACAAGATGCTGTAAAGGCACGTCTTGTCTAATGTTCTCAAACCTTATTTTAACGTCTTCTGACAAACGTTCATAATAAAAGGAGCCGTCTCAGCCAGGATGCTTTGCGGCCCTGTGGCCTATCATATGCTTAGAACGGCCATTTTCAAGGTGACCGAAAATGGCCGCTAGAGAAATAAAAATCTCTTCGAATTCTTCACATTGTCTCACTCCCACCATACAAGTGAATTCTTTAGAGTTCCTTATTGGTTGTTGATTAATCTTTGAAGATGTTTTGTAGATTTGTTTATTTTACTCATGTGTAAACAATAACAGAGGCGCGCAAAGCATCGTGTGTGCGACTGCTCCTTTAATGTTATGAGCTCCAGTCTGCTTATGAGCAATATTACGAGCCCAGACACACACAAAAGATACTTTGGCAATCAATCAAGAATCTACTTTTTGTCTGTTCAACATGTGCACAATCTGACAGTTTGAAACTATTTTGTGATGTCATCTGTGTGTCTGTACTTGTAATAGGGCACGGTTCTCGATTAATCAAATTAAAGACGCTTTTTATTTCAATTCCTTTGTGGTACTGTGTTTATGCCTCGGTGAAAGAGTGATTTCATTGAGACGACATCTTCAAAAAAGAGAAATGGTAAGATTTATGTTGACGTAAAACATTGAAATCCCAAATAAAAACTAATATTTTAGTTCCTAAAATCACTTTAAAAGTAAAAAGCCAATCCTAATTCCCGAAAACGATATAGAGTACCTAGTTTCTAACGGATTACCTTGCATACTATCTTTATTCTTGGTGCATTTCTCGCACCCAACTCTCTACAGGCAAGCTCATTTCGCGGTATGATATTAACCAAATGTCATGTCGGTTAAATTATCGCTCCTGCTGAAAAATGCAACAAATTTCTGCTGTGAATTGGTGAGAATCATACAAGTTTTATTTCTAAGTCTTTTAAAACACATGCTAAAACAATTATCACTAGGGATGGTTGTAAGACACACTTGCTCTTTGAATTATTCACTCGGTTGTAAGCTACAACATGGCGCATGTTTGTACAGTCATTGAAAAACCGCAAAGGAACCTTGTGTCAATACGCGCACTGAAAAATCCGGTCAAACAGCAGAAAAGTGCTTCTTTTGTCAGAAAATTGATAAATGATGAATTTAAATAGGCAGTATGGGTAACGGATATATGATATCTAATATATTTCGAAAGCAATTTTTGAGAAAATCGAAGTGTTATCTTATCAAAATATTTAGTTTTTCGCTGATCCAAAAACAATTTTTTTTAAAAGGACTACGAAAACATACGGCACAGCCTGAAAAAAAGCACCGAAATAACGGCAAATAATGATCAACTACAAACGATCTATAGCAAGGGTGTAATTGCAAACCTATTAAATCAGTAATAGACCCATTACATGCGCACACACCATACAGCAAATGATATTAAGTACAAACTATTATTCGAAATGTAAAAAAATACAACTTCCACGTGCGCTTTACACCTATCCCTTAAACATTCCGCCTTCTCGAAATAGAGAATGATTTATTAAAGATCATGTAACTCAGATCTCTATATTTATCCAGCCATGCACTACTAAAAGTCAAGGATTCCCACCGCCTGTTCCAGTATGCATGTCATTATGCCCCGCTGTAGATCACTGTGATGCATGCGAAGAACTTGGGGACAGATGGAGAAACAATTAATGTCTCGGTTTGATATGATTCTAGACGGGAAAAATCGCCAAAGGGGTCGTTTATATAAAAAAATAAACTAAATTATAGTCTGCATATGCTCCCGTTCCTTTGAAAAAAGCGGTTTTTACTTTTCCAACGCTTTATTAATACAAGCTTGTGCAAATCAAGCTCAGTAATATACGATGGTTATTTCTTCTACCACTTTGTCTTTTCTTAAAAAAGTAATAAGAACATAACTAGTGCATTCAGGCCGTGCTCACCCTGCGGGAATTATTTCCATTTGAATGAGACTTGATTTATATGAAAAGTTTAGCTACGCGGAATGTTGAGATTATGTGTGTTTATCAAATATCTAAGTTAACCGACGTGTTTGTTTCAGAGCAAGCGGCTATATCTTTAATCAGCAAGCCATTTCCATAGTCTAAACAGAATGCACTATATCCACCTCTAGGCTATTTTGTCTGCCAGCTTGACTTACCTTGTCTCGCAACGTCAGCGGGAGATGTTTTGAGAAGTCCAACGTGTTTCTTGTTAAAATAAATTCCGCGCATTCTTGACATTTTTCAAATCGACGCTTATATTTGGAACTAAGGAGCATAAATTGTAGAATAACACTAATAAAAACATACGGCGCTTACTTGATGTCCTCATCTTTATCATCTTCATCGTCATCATCATCACCATCATTATCAAAGTCAACATCACATTATCTAGGGGATACTCTGAGATTGGTGTTTCTATTAAAATGCATTCCATACATTCTTGACCATTTATGGTTGGACATCGTTTGAAATCGGGACCGGGAATATTACAAAATATAAGCCGAATAGATGTTGCAAAAGCCCTATAGGATAACTCGTTAATGAACCGTTTTCACATGATTGGGAAACAGGTATCTTATGGTAATCATAATTTCTAAGAATTTCATTCGAATCATCTGAGGCACTACTGCCAAGTTATTGTAAAATCATATATTTTAGATTTAAAAAAAATGATATTACTCAATTGTTATATTTTGGAAAGTGTTACCTGAATGGTTTGAAATTTATAACTTACGTTCCGGTTTGGTGTTCTCCAGAAACTCGTACAAAGTATTGTAAAGACAGTTGCGTTTGAAATATTTAGAAATTTCAAAGACTAATGCAATTACTAATTAGAATACCCGATGCAATAAATATAATTTGGGGCGTCGTGCAATCATCGTCAGACAAATTGACTCTTAAAGTTGAATTAAAGTCCATTAAAGCATAAAGCGTTAATATTAGCCGGTTTTAGCTTTAATGCAGTACACAGAATGTTTTGTAATTACAATTCCATTTTTAGAAGGCTAGCACCATGATATCAGACAAAAAAGAACGGGTCTGTTTTTAATTTGTACGTAGCCTGAATTCCCCACTGCAAAAACGAGTAGGGACCTGGGGCTAGAATAGCCGAGTAGGCCTGAACAGACCTCTTGGGTGGACAGAAACACAATCCAGTATGGCGTCTATATAGAAAAAAGAAACTCATGAGCTCAAAAACTACGACCAGTTTCATAAATCTGACATCCCAAGAGCCTCAGTACCTCAAGAAACACCTAAACTTTGTAAAGCTGTTCAGTAAAAACGCTGGTCGACATGTAGAGGAGCCTATATTTCGAAGAAAATTACTGACAAATGCGTGACAAGGTACTACGGTTGTTTTGTTGTCCTCGATCGAAAAATCTTTAAACTTGCGATCGTATTTTTGCTGCTAAACCAAAAAGAAAAGTGGCATTATGTATTTATCGAAGTCTTGGTTTTAATTTTGCCGTTAAAGACTACATACAGTCTAACGGATTAGACAAATAAGAACTTATCCATGTCGAAGTTGGCGTCCATGCCTTCTTGCAAAAAAAAAGGCAGATCGAGCGAAGACTATCTATATGGAACATGCACATCCTTTGAAATCAATAAAATTTGATTCACAGTATATAATATTCACAAGTTTAATTTGGAGTTGCTAAAAGTTAAACTTTTTCAACAAGATTAACTCCACCATCGTATCGGCAGCCATCATACGATCGATCTTATGATCCATTATTATTTGTCTAATTCCTGAGACATTTTTTAGTCTTTAACTCTAAAAATCAAACGAAGACATCGATAAATAAGTAATTTAACTTTACTGCGGTAGTTTAGTATCGAAAATACAATTGGAAGTTATAAAATTCATCGATCAAGGACAACCAAAACAACCTTAGTATCTTGTCATGAAATTTGCTCATTTACTTCGAAGTACAACAGGATTCTCCACATGTCGACCAGCGTTTTAACTGAACAGCATTAGAAAGATGTTTCTTAAAGTAATGAGGCTCCTGGGATGCCAGATTAATTAAAAATATTTGTAGTTTTTGAGCGCATGGGTTACTTATTTTTATAGACGCCATATTGGATTTTGTTTCTGTCCACCCAAGAGGTCTGTCCAGACCTACTCGGCCATTCTAGTCCCAGGTCCCTACTCGTTTTTGCAGTGGGGAATAGCGCTATCCACCGGATAAATTCTAATGAAATCCTTTGGAGTGGATAACTTTATTCAGGCTTCGTGCAACCGGCCCAGATAAATCGCTATCCAGCAGATAAATTCTAAAGAATTCTATGGAGTGGATAACTTTATCCAGTGGATAACTTTAATGTGGATTTTGATGTGGATCTTGGTTTATGTGTGTCTTACATACACAAAAGGGGGGAACGGTCTAACTACATGTGCAAAATGGGTATGTGTTGCCAGATATGACCATAATTTGTATTTGGATCAAAAGCGCAGTATTGGTCAGAAATAGTCAAATATTTTTTGCCCCTTCCACGGATGTTGACGCTTTTAGCAAGCACTATATTTGGAGATTAAACTAACTTATTTAACTGATTGTTTTTAGATTGTTCTTGTAATCGTAGTTTGTTGAACATTCTATTCTTTTAAGAATAGAATGTTCAACAAACTACGATTACAAGAACAATCTAAAAACAATCAGCTGAAACTTTCTCGTGCAGCCGCGCAAACATTGCGGTTGGCTAATTATTTGCTTTATTTATCGCTAGTACCACGGGGGGTGGGAAGGGGGTGCCGTCATCCAATCGATTAGAACAGTGATTCGATATCAAAGCAACGTTGTGCTTGATCCATGAGAACCATGTATATGAGAAGTCGTATATGTTTCTTTATGTACCAATTATCATCCAAAAATAATCATCGATCATCATTTTTATCATCATCGCCATATTAATACTTATCATGATCATGTTTTGGGTAGAAATTTTAAGATATGTCAATAGTCCAGTTTCATGTTCTTCATTGCCCAGGCTAAGCCTCGATAGTATGTGATACATTCTTTTGTACGAGGTACATCCCGTGGGAATGCACCAATCCAAAAACAATATAAGTACCAATGGTTTTGTCTGGACTGTTTTGTTGACTTACTTACAATTGAGGCTTAGCCTGAGCAATGACGAATTTGAAAATGGTCTATCAGAAAGAGTTGAAGATATTTAAGGGTTGTTAGCGTGCTTGTTTTAATTGTTATAATCAGTTATGACTTTATCATATTACAATATAATAGTCATATAGCAAACGAACAGCTTTTTATAAAAATTATATTTTGTTTATTCGCATATATATGTATGTTTGAGTAGTTTTTATATAGTTGATAAAGTTTTATTGATAAATGGACAATCTACATGGATAGAGAATTTGTTTTATATATTCATTCTTTTATTAAATCAGTAAAAAATATTTATTTGAGCACTGTTATATTACTGTATGGATTTTTAATTAATTAAAACCAGATTTTGAAATAAAAAAATTTCTCATATAAAACAACTTAATCATTTGATTAAAAACAAACCCCCCTGTCCAACAAAAACTAGCGCCAACCATCTCACGCACTAAAACCAATAACAACAACAACAAAAAAAAAAACAACAGCAACAACACACACACAAAAACAAACAAAAAACAAAACAAAAAAAACAATAGCAACAACAGCGAAGAAAATCATCCCTCCAACACATTGTCAGCCATTTTCAGCAGGAGAACATTCAACATATAAATCACCAACAAATAAATAAACATAATCTATAGCCAATCAACCAACCAGCCAACCAACCAACAACCAAGCAACCGACCAGTCAACCACCCAACCAACCAATAGTCAACCAACTAGCCAACCAACCAATGAGTCACCAACTAGCCAAACAAGACAAACAACCAAACAACCAACAAAACTTTGCTTTTATGAATTATAACATTATATTCGACAAAATAAGTTTTTCATTTTATCGGATGCTTTTGCGAATTTTGCAGTATATGTTAAGTAAATGCGACCATCATTTTCGTTGTCCCTCAAAGACTAAGATTGAAAATTGTCCTTCGTTGTCCCTCAAAGAATAAGATTGAAAATACTGCACTTCAATGTAAGGGTACCTCCACACTAACTCGGATAACGCAACTTTGTTTATCCGGTTAGGCCTTCCGTCCACACTAAAACGAAATCAATGAATCCGAAACAATTTTATGCTAATTCTATTGTTTAACGAGCAATTTTTGTCTTGGTATCAGAACAAAAGTTGCGTTTTCAAATTTATCCGGCATAGTGTAGCCAGGGTCTAAGCAGTGTTTAGGCCCTTCGTAGCTAGTTAGCTTGGGATTCCTCTGGAAAAAATATACCTTGTTAGACTGGGGCTACATTTGTGTTTCTAGATAACTCTGATTGGTCGCATTTACTTGAGAGAAAGCCCGGAACACTATCATGCAAAAAAGCTGGTTATTATTTTAAATTAAGATTTACAAGTGTGTAGTTACGTGTAAAAGCTGTACAGTTTTATCTATGATAGTATTGCAAGATCCTGCTTGCTGATCGTTGAATGATTTACATTTTTAATATAACAGAAATATTTAGATTTATATTTACGTATTTCACATTTTGTTTTTTACTCATTTGTTTTAAATTATTTTTTCTTAAAAAAAATGATAATGGCTTTTAAAGGCGAAAAGTGCTGATTATTTGTTAATGTAAGTTTTGTTTGTATGACATGAAATTTATTTATGTCATTTAGTGTTTTTAAATGTTTTTAAATACTCTTAAAACAGTATAATGCTTTCGGACATCAGATAGTCAGTAGAGGTTGACGTAGTTCTTAAACTCACCAAGACCAAGATCCGCATCTTGTAAGCTTGGAAGAAGTTCATCAATTCAGTTCAATTGTACAACTTTTCTTCAGGCAATATAAGGTGAATCAGCATGTCATTTGCCAGCAGTCTCATTTCCATAGACCTTTTTATGCTTATAGTGACGTTAGCTCCATGCATCACATTTGGGGCACACTTCAGGGTTAAACTGCTTACCAATTCTCTGTCTGATAAGCTCAGCATTATTCAGAATTTCACTGACCAGCGTTTGAAACTTTTACTTCTTCGTTCACATAACGTAAGAAACGTTTATGCACTTAGTTTGCTTTTTGTTGCAATACTTGCTGATAAGTAATGCATGTACTCCGCCAAAACGCTGATAAACATGGCATTCAGGACTACGTGTATTGCAATGATTAAAGTCTGATATTGAAGGCATTCTTTTGCGTTTCATGATGCAATACTAAGGACACTAAGAAATTATCAGATATTGTCTTCGCATATGTGAATGTCTTCAAGAATTTCCGGGTGGTTTAATATCATGCGCACTCTTTTACTGCAGTTGTTTTCCGCTTATTGTCACTTGCCAAACCATTGCTCGAATTTGCATCACTGCTTGGAAGCTTTCGCAACTTTGAGAGTCCTGTGTTTATTGCTAACACCACGTTTCCTCATCATTCTCAAACATTCCAAATATACAATAGGCACTCTGTCCACTTTGAACAGCGTGAGAAATTTCTTCATTCAACTGACTAATAATCTCGTTAGATCTTTGGTTCTTGGGATCCCTGTGTCTTGCAAAAGAGAAGAACTGACTTGTCGATGCTATTGAATGTCGAGGACTACTCTCCGCAGATTTAATGACATCTGGAAACGGATCGAGTCTTAAATGGTTCCGATCGTCGTCAGCTTGTGGATGTAGACTATCAACTTCTAGAGTCAGTGGTGACGATCTTTGAATCCTCACTAAGGGAGGGGTGTGTACACCGGAGGAGGACTGTGTTGCTTGTTGAGAGTCCGTGGAGCTGTTGAGCTCGTGTTCCGCATCCTCTATAGCCTGAAAATAGGAAACAAATCCTCAAATTATAAGGAGATACTGACCAAAGACCTTCACCTAGATTCCAAAGAATTTCTTTATGAAATTGAGGACTTTCAGTGCATGTTGTTTCATTTGTATGTGTATAGATTACATACGACGTCAAAGCAGCCCCATCTGGAGTACAAAACAAAAAATTTCTGCTCTATTGGGAGCTGAAATCCACTGTTTTGTCCTCCAGATTGAGCCGCATTAAAACGAGCTGCAAGGGGTCTATAGCGATAGCTATCAAATCTCAGTACTGAGATTTGATAGCTACCGCTATAGACCCCTTAGTGACAACATTTTCTTCATTTCTTAGGCTAAGCCCCGATATGATGTGATATGTTCGGTCGCACGAGGTGCATCCTGTGGGAATGCACCAATTCCAAAACAATATAAATACCAATTGATTTGTGTTGAATTCTTTGTTAATTTACCTACAATTGAGGCTTAGCCTGAGCAATGAACAACTTGAAACTGTTCTATTAACAACATGCTTATTACTCTAGCACAAGGACCAGTGTACGATGAGCTTTTGTTAAACTGGTGTAATTTATTCCACATCAATCAATGGCAGAACAGGCTACAGAAAGCTTTGTCCTAAAAAAAAAGATCGATGGTCCATAAAGAACCTATATCTGTTTTGAAGTCACGAAACGGAGGGTTTCAATACAACGAACCTGACTGTAATTGACCTTCTAAAATTACTAGATTATCTTAAAAACTTACTAGTCACATTCGCCCTTCCAAACTATTTTCACTGGATACTTTAAAGACGACTAACTACTATATACATATATTCTATACCTCAAGCGTTAGTCCCATTGCTGTCCCAATTAGAAAGCGGAATTGAATTCCCTTGAAAAGCGCTTTCTTCTCTTCTTATCCTGAGGGAAGAGATATTCAAAGAGAGAAATGTGGGACAACATTGAGACTAAAAGAGAGGTTTTGCGTACGACTGGATCACGTATGAATGCGATTAAGATTAGGTAAACGATATCAGAGAAATTTACAATAGATAAAGTTAAATGAGGATTGCACGACCGAAAGGAACAGTTGTTTTTTAATAATGAGAAAACTATACCTATAGAACCCTTGTTGTCGTGCAATCACCATCTAAGAAACCCACTACTCCCTGAAAATAGAGTGCACGCCAGATAAGCGTGAAACAATTCATAACTATTTAGTGCTAAATTAAAGTGAAAAGTGAAACCCGTACTTAACAAGGTGTGCTCTTCTGAGTTTGCACATATCGCTTGTGTCGAGGTACCACGTGGCACCGCTCTACTAACTCTGGTGGCACTTGGTCATGAGACACACTTTTCCAACGATGTTTAATTACATGATTTCGTAATGAAGCTACGTACGACTTGTATCAGCAAGTCCGCGAAGTCTGTTGCATTGTATTGCGACTGTCCTTGTACGCGCTCGTGTTTTTTAAGAAATCAAAAAAATGTCAATGCGAGTTCTATGAAGAGGTAAAATTATGCTCTCACGAAAGTTTGAAATTGACCAATCATCTCTAGCAACCGGTATCTCTCGGATTACTCACAAAGGATTCCTAATGTTTCAAATTGGTGTCGTGTTGCGCTTTTAAACTATGATATGTACTTTTATCATAAATATCCTCAGGATGCTATCTCCGTTTCAAAGTAGAGAGCATATATACTAAAATAACCAAAATGCAAAAAATTCAGCGTATGAAAAAAATTTATATAAATTCAATTAGAGTGCACGCACTAAAAGTGTGCAACAGTTGCTACTATTTAGTAGTAAATAGCAACAAAAGAAAACAATAGAATTAGCATAAAATAGCACTATTTAGTGGTATTTATGTTGCACACTTTTAGTGCGTGCACTCTACTACGTCCGGCACACATACTGAACGCATCGATTATTACTCCTTACAATGAAATTCATTTCTATATGAATGCATATATAATTACTGTTGTCAGTCTAAGATATGTTTGATGTGTATTTACCACAGGGTTTTTATAGCTCTTGACTGTCTTCTTTTTCTTATGTGCTGTTTCTGTGTGATCATCGTCTTCATTATCTGTGCTTATAATAGTTGGGTTGATGTCTGTTAAATCCATTGGTGCATCCTAGTGAAAAAGAAAGAGGTTACTCATCCAGAACATAGGGAGGGGAGGGGGATATCACTGACGCATCCCGGTGAAAAAGAAAGAGCTTATTCATACAAGGGAGAGGGAGTAATGCATGTCGACACTAACTCGGATAAATATGAAGTACAGCTTCTATTTATCAAGTCAGGCCTTCTGTCCACACTAATCGACCTGACTCCGAAGCAATTCTCTTGTTTCATCGGGAATTTTTTTATAGTTTCCATATGAAACTTTTTTCTCAATTTTATGTTTTTTTTATTATTAGTAATGTCAAAATAGAGGTTGCTCAAATGATGTTACGGTAGATATTTAATCGTAGCTGATGAAATACTTTACCTTAAACCGAACCGACTTTCTAATTCTTCTTTCCTCGTCTTCGCTATTACTATCTGTTCTACCGAATGGTCGTCTAAAGAATTTGAGGGATCGATGCATTCGACGTTTTGGTGGGATATCGTATAGTTTTTCTTTTGAGCTGCAAGATATGCACAAAATAAACACAAATTGCATACAGGAGTAAGCTATAAATCATAATTGCAGATATTGAAATATTCACTAAAGTACAAACAATAAATCAGTGAAAATTATTTACTATTACTTAAAATTACTATTAGAGTCGTTTTCGCATGAGTGGGAAACGGTACGGTTATGATACCACTACGATACGGTAGATAATTTGAATGTTTTCTTAGAAACAACGGTTTCGATACGATGTGATATACCGGGGGGGGGGGGGGGGGGGGGCTCCGATGGTAAGCGATCGAGGATGCTCGTCGTATCTTTTTGAAAAACTACAGATATCTTTAATTCCGACGAGCATTCGCGATCGTTTATCCCCGGAGTCCACCCCCCGGGATTATATAGTCGTTTTTGTATGAGCGGGAAACAGTACTTACCGTATCGTAGGCGTCGTCTCTAAGAAAACATGTATTTGCAGCAGTATCGTAGCGGTATCGTTACCGTACCGTTTCCCACTCATACGAAAACGACTTTGTTTACTATATTTACAAACACGTGCTAACCAAACAATAGAAATGAAATTGTACTATTTAGTGTTACTAATCTTTTACGGGTTAATTGTTTGCAATCCATTACTACTAAAATCAAAATCAAAATTAGTTTTCTACAGCCGTCTTTATATATGCATTCCGGATGGGGGTTGTCTTTTTTTGTCATCGCTACTCCTCCCCCCAAAGGAATTCTATGGTACTTACAAAGTAGGTATGGAATCCATAGTCTTTGATCTTCTCCTATGTGTAAGCATTCCCGGAGGGGGTCTCAATTCATTGTCATCATCTTCAGAATTTGAAGTACCACTTCTAAGAGCACCAAATATTCTCTTGAATATTGAAGGTCGACGACTTGGCTATAAAAAACGTAAAGTTGGTAAAATTAATAAACATTATTATCAATATACAAGACAAAATCGCTCCACTCGTGCGCAAATGATGCAACTCGGGCCACAAATAAACAATGAACCCTTCAAAAGTCAAACTATTGTCCTTTTAACCATTAGCATTTCTTTCTGAATCGGCGTTCCGTCTTCTAAGAAAAGGTTAAAATTGCTTTTATTTGTTTTGTTCTTTCCGTCAGCACTGTTGTAATTGAAGAGATCATTCACTCAAACGCCACATTGCTGGAATCTTTGAATAAATTACGCACTTTTGGAAAACTTCGGATTTGAATTTAATGCACCATAGCTATCCTAAGATATTGGAAGCAACAAAGAGTGCAAAGAAGTCGAGCCCGATCCGAGATAATGCACTCAAACACACAGGGCTTTACAATCGACTTATTCGTACGTATGTACAAAATAAGTTCCCCTGGGAGTGTCTACTGTCTGACAACGACAAACACTCTGAAGAAGACTTAGTTTCAGTTAAAAATTTAGTAACGTTCTCCAGTTTTGGTGCTGTGAAAACGTTATTGGTATAATGCACTCATGTATTCCACCTTAAATACTCTCTTTAGTTAAACAAGGAAGTTAAAACAACATTTATTTCTTTTCCTAAACGGTGGTTCCAAAAAACAAAGACTATCACTACAATTTGACTTCAAAGATGCTTTTTACCTTGTTTTTCTTTCCGTCCTCCAACCGTTTCTTCTTCAATTGCTTATAATTTTCGTATATTAGCTTTGCGCAGTAGATTTTACCAACTGTCATCTGCTGTGAGCTTAGAACTAGAAATTAAATGCGAAAGGGTAAATTAATGAATTCAAAAAGAAAGTGAAGTGACCCCGGCACTTTACTGGATTGGATAAAAGACAAAGGACTACATATAAAACCAAAAACTCTCAATGCATCGCACACAATACAAAAAAAAAAAAAAAAAAAAAAAATAATAATAATAATAATAAAAAAAAATAAAATAAAATAAATAAATAAAATAAATACAAAAACAATAATATTAGTAATAAAAACAAAATGAATAAAAAAATTATAAATAAACTAATACTTTTTGATAATTTGTTACTCTCGTATATAAACAGAGATATCATGAATATAGACATTCATGGAATGTTTTGCTGCTCTGTTTTCTCAAACTTTCACATGCTTTTACTAGAGTGCACACACTGAAAGTGTGCAACATAAATACCACTAAATAGTGCTATTTCATGCCAATTCTATTGTTTTCTTTTGTGTAATTTGCGCTATTTACCACTAAATAGTGACAACTGTTGCACAAATTTAGTGTTTGCACTCTACGGCGGATGTCTATCCTTTGATTAGTTTATTCTTTTGGAATCAGCAATTTTAAACATTGCGATAATTAATTGGCAATCATTGTGACAATAGTCTATGGACAGGCCAGTAAAGATCACAGACATCGCATAACAAACATGTATTACCTGACTGTAAAGGTATCATTTTATCTAAGGTTTTCTTGCTAGTTTTTGGCCATAGTTTTTTAATAGTCCGTCTAAGCTCACTATCGGCGTAAGAAGGATCGCCATGACTAAATATCCCCAATGAAGTTCTTATTAAGGCGAAGAGCGTGGCTGTAAATAGTACTGTATTATCCCCCATGATTGGCATATTCATCTTGATTAAACGCTAAAATGGGAAAAATGAAAAAAAGTTAAGAAAACGACTGTAAAAAGTGTAAAAATCAGTAGAGGTAAAAGCACCAATTGTTTGAACGTAGCTATTTAGGAGCAAGGACGTTGCTTAGTGCGCGGCCGTCTGTGTGAGAGCATGTGAGAGGTCAGGAGCTTCGATTCACATCCTTGTTTCGACTTCATTCTATTCTGTATAGCTTGTAGTAGCTTTAAATACCCGTAAAAAGGAGCATTGATGGAAAGAGGGGGTATTGCGCACCGTCGGCTTCCTGGGAGACTAGTTTCAAGCTGAAGGAACTACAGACGTTAAATATAATGGCTACATTTCCTTTCTGTCAGGTAATAAGGTTGATATTAGATTGAACAAACCTTGTATGCAATGAACTTTGGACATCTTTTACCAAAGCCAACAGGAGGAGACATATCACACATCAGCTTATAGACATCAGTATGTTTGATTCTTCCCCTGAATAAATAAATAGTCAAGCGTTAATTAAACACTAATAGATAGAAAAGTGAATATGTCCAGGTAAGAGAATAATTTAAAGAACGATAGAGGTAATAGGAATAGCCGAGTCAATATCTTTAGGGTTAAAACATTTAACATGTTATCCCTATTTCAAAAAAACGTTGTCGTGAAAGAAAAGCAATACTGGATTCCGTATGTAGATTTCACGACCGAAAGGTACTGTGGGCTTCCAATAATGATAAGAAATAAAGAGTAAATTTATTCAAATCAGCATCATTTCCTCAAGTTGAAAATCTCCGATGGTCGATAAAATGGTATGCATGCATATTCTATAGCTATTCATTAAAAAACATTACCCATAGACCTTTTCATGCGTGTAATGGACATCGGCAATCCGGTATCCGTCATTCTCATTGACATTGTTTTTTTTTAAACTAAGTGTATCTTATAATAATGATAGAAATAAATTAAAAAGTATCCATGTCCTTGTACGTCTCTACATTGTAATCATACTAGAAAAAAAATTCTTTAAAAGTAGGGGCGGCTGAACAGTAACAACCATGGGGAGGGGGGGGGGTGCACTATAATTCCCCACCCCTCCCCCTCCTCAAAGTCACAAAACAAATATTTTTTTAACTGTGTAAACTCATGCATTAATGTCTTTTAAGCCGCCGCCCCTGAAAAGGTGTTATTCTAAGTTGACATCAAGGTTTTAACAACTGGAGTACAATCTTAAGATAGAAGAAATAAATTAGTTTAGGTAAGAAGACGTATCCTGGTGTTTGTACTTACGTAGCTCCACAATCATATTCTGACCAAACCCTTACAAACTCGTCAAGATGATGAGGACCAAGGATGGACTCGTCGCGTGTCAGGTATTCAAAGTTATCCATAATCACAGCAACGAACAGATTTAACATCTAAAAATGACATTAACAAAACCAAATTAATAAATTAAAAATTAAATAGTTGGGCAAATGAGTAAAAGAAGCTGCTACACAATACGTTCGAGAAGGACTGAGGGTGAGAATGAAATAATGGAATTAATAGTACCAGAAATAAGTTAGTTAAATAGTTAGCTTTGATGGTTATTCAATTTATTCATTTACTCATCATGTAATCGTAATCTCATATTTGTAAGGCACATATTTCGTATTATTACACTATCCTCAACTCGACTTACCAAGAAAGAACAGAAGAAATAAAAAGTGCAAAAGTAAGTTATAGATGCCAGTGTACTTCCACATTTTTTACCAACTTGACATATTGCATCATCAAAGCAGTCGAGCATTACCAGGTGCCAGTTCTCTCCTGTGGCAGATCTATGGATTACAAATCACTGTCTATTAGAAAAATAACGGGAGTGGTGGTGGGGGAAATGTAAAAAAAGAGAGAGAAAAAAAGAAAAGAAAATCAAATTTGTGGAATTCGGTTTTTCCTTTCATTTTTTGTACCTATTATGTAAATGTGAGTAGCTATTAACCAAAATCTAATATGTAACTAAAATAATAATAATAACTAAAAATATCTATCTATCTATTTAAGTGTTGAATCGTATGGAGGATGAAAAAAAAAACCAAATAATTTTTGACCTACCTGAATAGCACCAGTAATGATTGAGGAAAAGACTGAAAATGGTTGTGCATGTTGATTCTCCTATTTGGCAATGGTTTTATTCGTCCAAACAGCTGAAAAGTACGAATGGTACAGTAAAACACATATAGCCAGCTTTCAGTATTGCAACCGTTGCTTTTTCAAAAAGGTTTTGGGTTAGCTGTGTAATTGTGGTCGACCCCACCCTGGGCACATGTTTTTATATTCCAACACTGGCAAACCCTAAAACTATTCTTCGCCCCAAAAGATGAGCTTGCTTGCGCTTGGTGCTCAGACTAGATGTTCTTTGTTTTGTTTTCTTCGTGTTTGTCGTTCTTATATAGTTTTCTTTTGTCATAGTGAAAAACACGTGATAGGCTAGACTAAAATCATACTGGATGCCTAGAAATTGTTTAGTAACAATTAATTAAAATGGATGGATGCCTAGATAGAAGATTGATCACGGGATATGGAGAAATATTTATGTGGAACTATAGTAACCACTAATTACCTGCATTCCAATAACAGCATAAACAAAGAACAGCAAACCAATAAGGATGACTACATAAGGCAACGCCTAAAAATACAGAATACAATATTGGTGGAAGTGAAGAGAAATGATGATTAAAACAATCAGTCCATAACGATGATTACTAACTATTATGATGGTGGTGAGGAAAAAAAATATGAAAGGATGAATGACCAAAAATGAAAAGAAGAAAATGAAAGAAACACCACATTTTGATTCAAATGGTGATGATGTTGCAATCGATGATAACGTCCAGTGGTTGTGATGTATTAACCATATAACGACAGTGATAGTTTTACAGACCCTTACCTTGAAAGACTGGAAGAATGTCCACAGTAATATTCGTATGGTGTAACCCTGACGAAGAAGTTTGACGAGACGTGCAGCTCGGAATAGACGGAAGAAACTGGGATCGATATCCCGAGTAGAATTGCTTACACCATTCTGACAAAACAAAGACGAGACAAAAACTACGAATTTGTTTTGACTGGAAACAAATATTGTCATATATAGCGATACTTTATGTTTACAAACAAACACATTGTTATGCTAATGTGCCAACCAGAACTACAATAAGCCCTATTGAATGAACAGCCCATCACTGTCTGGTTGGCACATGAATAACAAAGGATTAGGTCAGCTGAAGTATCGCTATATGATTATTTTGGTAGTCTGTAAAGGTACTTCAAGTGGTTAACTGCGCGCTGATTTTATCTCCACGTTCCTTTACGGGTAAAAGCTTCACAGAACAGCAACAAGTCGAAACAGTGATGTGAATTCAAAGGTATTGAACTTAGGACTGGCATGACGTGGTCATGGCAGATGAAGACCAAATAACACAATGGTCAGCAATGGTCAAAGCTTCGATTCATCATTTAGTAATCAGGAATCGAGAATTAAATGTCTGGTTGGGCTGCTATGATATGAAGTAGTGTATTGATACCTTCATTGTAATGAGCTCGATCAGGACTTCCACCAGTGTTGCCACGACAATTGTAAAATCAAAAATATTCCAATAATCACGAAAATAATTCTGAAAAAGAAAATAATTCAAATAATATCAACATATTATTAAATTAATATTTATTTTTAATAGACCTTCGCTGCATTCGCTTGACTGGCCACGAAACAATAGAATCACACCGAGGCTGGAGTGTATAAATCCTTTAAAAATTCATTAATAATTCATGACCATTTTGTCCAATCCGATGCTCCTCTCTGGTCACGAGGAAAGCACTCTTTTCCACATACAGTACGCTTGAAACTATAAAGGCCGGTAAACACTAGGCGACAAGTCGCAGCGACTTGTTCCCGCGATAGGTCGTAGCGACAATTTCCCCCCGTGTGTACCAGGTATTTTTGGCGGAAATTGTCGCAGCGACAGAATCAGATGTATTGGCGACAAATATTGAACCAATGCACACTGAGGCGACATGTCGTGACGACAAGTCGCTGCGACTTGTCGCCTAGTGTGTACCGGCCTTAAAGCCCGGGGAGGGTTTTGAATGTGGCCCAGGGGAATAATGGGGTATAATAGAAAAACAATGGAATACAAATGAACATGAAGCATTATATAATTGCACATGTGGCATTATCTATGAATATTAATGTATAATGTTACGTGTGATGTTATATAGTGCTTCAAGTTTGAAGATAGTAGGAATAAAATATAAAAACCATTAATCCGAACATTTATTTTATGATAGCTTACAAACGAAATTACAATTATTGAATACTTAGCCCGATATTTCCAATGTCAGTTTCAAAAGAACGTAGCCTGCGTTGCCGGCGGTCTGCGGTTTTAGGCGAGAGAGAGAGAGAGAGTGACCGCCGGCAACGCAGGCTAAAAGAACGCTGCTCTTTCGAAGGATCTCTGTTGACTTGACCTATTTTCCGTTCGGAAAAAACCTTTAAACAACAACTTTGTAGACGACTTTGGGATGCACTGTTCCGATGCGTTTTTTCTCTTCTTCTTTAGACTTTGGTGACCTAAACGCTCGTTTCGCAAGCATGTTTTCACCCATGCAAGCGAAGTATCAAAACACCACAGTCGACTGAATAAGATACTGACAAAGTTTTGCATATTTAAATTTGACCTTTGCTATTGTTGTGCAATTCCCAAATGCAAACAACCTTCTATTCTAAGCCATTGAATATTCATGAGCCATCCTGATGACGTCATTAGTATTATTTAAGAGCTAATCAATTATTCATCGGTCTCATTTGCCGCGAACCCGTGTAAGTGGAAGAGCTCTTGTTTGGTTGGTCTTCGTTCGCCCAGCAGTACTATTCGAATATGTCTTTAAACGACCTTGTTGCACCTTTAGAGAACCCAGTTCAGGACGAAGGCGAATCTATTTCGTCGGTTGCGTCGGCTGTTGAGTTGCCAAACGTGGTGAATCCAACATTAGCTGCTTCAAGTACTACTAGTGCTTCAACGACCTCCGTGGTTTCGGTGGTGCCAGGAACTGTGTCAAGCCCTTCAGTTTCTGAACCTGGGAAAAGTACGGTGACTCAGGTTTCAGAGGTATGTTTGAAGCTTTAAGTTGTTTTACAATTTTATAAGGTTTTCGTTGCACACGTGTGCTTTACAGTTTACGTTTGAAATGTAGGTTAGCAGTCTTTTGTACATTTACGTTACATTTTCCTGTTTAGTTTTCAAGTTTAGCCGATTCAGTATATTCTTTTCGCTTTTATAACTCTTAATAAAAAAATTTACTGTATAGGTTTTGTTTACTTGCTCGTGTACATTTTTTAAAATTTCTTTTGTGCCTTAATCATTGACCTTTCTCGTGTGTATCCTAGCGGAAAGTTATTTCTTTGTGTTCTAAAATTATAGTTTTGCTGTATTTATGTCTTTTGTAGCGTAAATTAGAACTTTTATTCCTCCATATTCGTACTAAGATAAACAAGGCATTATTTTACCTGCGCATGCGCTGAACTGCTGAGCCAAACAATTGCAAGGCGGGCTCCTCACAGGAATGACGCGCACAAAGCCTATATTGTCAACATGGCGCTTGTTGTGTAATATTTTTTTTACTATCGCTTGTTGTTCTTGCCTTCTTTTACAGATGTAAAAAAACAATGTACAATACAAACGTTTATTTCATTTATTTAATATTTGATTCATTGACATTAACAAATAAACAACCACGAAATACTTATTCCAGCGATTTGAATCAGAAGTCATTGAATCAGTACGCCAGAATGTCAGTGACAGGTCAATTTGAAGCCATGTTTTGGTCTCTTTGCCAAATTTTCCCAGTTGTTCTCACCTAATAACATAAAAGTGTACATAACATAGATAAGAGAACAAGTTATAACTCAGTGGTTGATGTTCGAGAATTCATGTTATGACACAAAATTAAATATTCATGAACAACAATATTCAAGGTGAATTTAAACTTCGGACCATTGTAATGTCAGATCACCGATTTTGCAAACAAATAAATGGGATTGTAGCACACGAATTGGGGAGATAGAATTTAGAGCTGCAAGGCTATAATATTCTCTTGATTTGAAAATGGAACCGATATTCTGTCTGCCGCTAAAACCACCATCAATAATATTTCACTTGAAAACCCTAATTAGCCAAATTTTGCCAACAATAAGTTTTACATCACAATGATAAGGATGAAATTAGGGTCTCATCAGTAGAAATAACTCAGTGGTTGTTGCCCTCCAATAAGAGAATTTTGCCGTTTGATATAAGCTATAATTACTCCAGTGCACAATATCGAGAGATTTCAAATCAAAGCAAAATCCAATTCGGATAATCCGATTTCAAAACACATCATGAAATAAAAACATATTTATCATACACTTACCTAAATTTATTGATTAGAACCATGTCTTTTAGTAAAAGGAATGAAACAACAGCTCTTCTCAGGCAAAAACAAGCAACAAATGGCGAAGATTCTTCGCACATGTTCGCAGAATACTATTATTTTGACTCCGTTTAGCGAGGCATCATCAATCTAATATGGAACGACTGGAACTTAAGCCATAACCTTAA
Source organism: Diadumene lineata (assembly GCA_918843875.1). Taxonomy (NCBI): domain Eukaryota; kingdom Metazoa; phylum Cnidaria; class Anthozoa; order Actiniaria; family Diadumenidae; genus Diadumene; species Diadumene lineata. Next base: position 12,454,701 of record OU974080.1, read on the forward strand.
AGTTATTTAAAACTATACTGGACTTTTCTATGCTCCAAAATGTTCTAAAGGTGGAAAAAAATCCATCGGCATACCAAGCAGTTATGAAATCCGACAGCGAACGCTATGAGGATTAGGTGTCTCAAAAGGCAATTTCGCGCATGCGCAGGTAAAATAATGCCTTGTTACTAAGATACACAGCAAATGTTATGGACGCTAAGTCACGTCGATTACCCAATAGGTCGGTAAGACAATGCAATATTAAACCCGATAGGTCGGGTTGTATACGGCAGTATTAGACGCCCGATAGGTTGGGCAGGTTAAAGTATAAATATTAGACCCGATAGGTTGGGTCGTATATGACAATATTAGGTGCGCCCGATAGGTCGGGCAGCATAATATAATGTGAGAACCCGATAGGTTGGGTCGAATTAATAGATATGTTGGACTCAATAGGCTTGGTCGAATTTTTTCTGTTTTAGAATATTTAACCCGATAGGTCGGATTGGGTAGATGCATTTTAACCCGATAGGTCGGGTCAGATAGTCTGAAATTGAAATTTGGGAAGTCTGGAAAGTTAATTTCTTCTCTGTTATTTTCCATAGGTGGAAAAACTGAGAAAAGAATTAGAGGAGATGAGGACAAAAGCTGGTAAACAGACCGTTGATGGTGCTATCACCAATCTTCAGGCACTGGTCGGTAGACCATCACCACTGTTTGATGCTTATGCTGCCATGGCGGCCCTAGAAGAGGTAGTCTCAAGAGCCCAAGAGACTAATGACGTGAGAGCCTCGAAGTACAACATCATATTAAGGAAATGCCGTCCGTTGGTTGCTGCAACAGCCCTACAACAGATATTAATTAAATTGGTGGCATCTAAAGAGGAGGCCGACATTGCCAAGGCCATTGACAAAACTATGAGGCAAGCCTCTGCTGGGCGAACGAGTAGGCCTCCGACACTCTACTCGAGGCGCAACAGGGGCCCCAGAAGATGCTTCATTTGTAATCAAGAAGGACACATCGCAAGATTCTGTCAGCAGAATCAGTTGGTGGTTAAGCGTCGCTAACAGCAATTGGGTCAATCTACTGACCGGCAGAGTAAACAATTACGACACGGATTGGACTTGGATAATAGATTGAAATAGTGCTTTGTTATGTTATAAGGATATGTGTCAAATAAATTATTTTCATTTGGATCCACTGTTTTATTATACTATCAGTCTTTACTTCGTAAATCTAACGGTTTTATTGGCTGTTTTATTTTGTTTTAACCTTATTTCGAGAAAAGAACCTCACACAAGCGTTTTGTCTATCAGGACATGCCCTTGAGCCCGCCTTAGCGAGCTGCGTGATGGTCACTTTTTCTCGGGCTTGGGTTAATCAATGTTAAAATCGCGTTTCGGTTGTTTGCAGACCAAAAATTTCTACCCGCTGTCGGTAGTGAAAGAGTACATGGATAGAAAAATCGTATGGATGCGATCGGATGAGAGCCCAAGCTCGGAAAATGTGGCCAGCACGCCGGAAGTAGTGCTCGCAGACTTGGAGAGAGTGATAATGGGCGAAAAGGGTGATATCCGAAGGCTTTGTTTTCGGAACCCAGAGACCTTTAGAGCGGGCGAAATCCACAAGCACACTGTCATGTGGGATCATATTCTAGAAGAATGCCCAGAAAGGGATAGGATTTCAAATTGGATCCATAATGGTATAAACGTCATGGAATTCATGAAACCCTTTAAAGGATCTTATAAAGGGATCTATTACGACTCACAGTACCCCCCTAAATGCGTTTTTAAGAATCATAAAGTTTGTGGGCGTTTCGAGCAGTTTATTTCGCAAACGCTGATTGATCGTATTCGTATTGGGGCAGTTCATGTTTGGGGTGAGGTTGGAAAGGTTGACCCCCCCTGGCTGGTACTACCATTGACAGTGGAGCCCAATAAACCTCGTTTGTGCGTTGATGCGAGATTCCTGAATTTATGGATGAAGGAAACCCCTTTTAAATTAGACACTTTAGTATCCGTTCCTCAGTTTGTTTACCGTAGCTCACATCTCTCAAAATTAGACGACAAATCTGGCTATGACCATGTCCGTTTGACTGAATGCTCCCAAAAATATTTCGGGATAGAGTGGAAAGGCTGGTGGCTAGTGGCCACCACCCTACCGTTTGGGTGGAAGAATTCACCTTTTGTATACCAAACCATTGGTAGTTGTGCGACCTCATTCCTTCGCCAAAGGGGTGTTGCTAGTTCATTATACATAGACGACCGCCTCATCGGTGAGATTTTCACAGAGAGAGGTTTTTGGTCGCTTGGAATGGATTTACGCGGGAATGAATTTAGTCAAGCAGCGGCAGAGGCAGCATTATATCTCATGTGCGTTGTGTTAACAAGCTTGGGGTATTTTCTTGGTCTAAGGAAGTGCATTCTTCGGCCCACTACGACAGTGCAATTCCTTGGGATGATTGTCGATACACATGCGCAAGCTTTTGTTGTCCCGCAGGATAAAAGGATAAAGTTTGCAGAGTTAAGGGAAGCCATCCTGGCGTGTAAATCTTCTACTTCGCTAAAGTCGATTCAGAGGATTATGGGAAAATGCTCCTCATTCTCGCTAGCTTTTCCTGGAGCAAAATTCTATATAAGGGAAATGGCGACGGCTGTGAGCAAGGCGTGCAAGGGCATGGATATAACCCTTTCAGAAAACTTGAGAGAAGAGTTGAAATTTTGGCGATTTCTAGACACTTGGTCTACACCCATTCCTTGGAGACAAGAGGGTCATGTTGCGCTCAGAATTTCAACTGATGCTTCGGCTTTTCGATGGGCTGCAAAGATACATTTGGTGACCGGGGAGAAGGAGATTGGTGACTACTGGACCGAGGATTTGCGCCAGGATCACATCAACGTCAAAGAGATGTACGCAGTTTTGTTAACTATACGGTCCCTTCCTCTGTCCGTTAAGGACTGTAGAGTGGATATTAATGTGGATAACCAGGTAACCCTCAATGCGTGGCATGGTCGGGGACCAAAATCCTTTAAGCAGAGCAATGTGGCCCGCCTGTTATTTCAAGAGGTTACTAAGAGGAATTTACAAGTGGAGATGTCCTACGTTCCTTCAGCTGCCAATCAAGCGGACTATTTTTCTCGTACACTCTCGCGGTCAGACGCCATGTTGTCACCGGTAGCTTGGAGTAAAGTACAGGCGGCGTTCGGGGGAGACGCGGGTCACAACCTCGATTTGATGTCCCTCGACTCGAATGTTCAAAGAGATTTCACTGGAGCACCGTTGCGTCATTTTACCCCGTTTCCAACTCCCTTGTCAGGCGGTGTGAATGTTTTCGCTCAAGATCTTTCTGCCTGTGACGGAGTAGTTACTAATGCTTATGTGTATCCTCCATTCTCACTCATTGGTCCTTTGTTGCGTTTGATAAGGTCATCTAGAGCTGTTGTAACCTTAGTAGCACCGAAGTTTTCGCCTCTACCTGTTTGGTGGCCCATGATCAACGCTATGGCGGTCGAGAAGCAGTTGTTAGCGCTTAAAGGAAGCACGGACAGTGTGTTATTTCCCTCGAAAAAAGGATATCATTATCAAGCTCTTCAGAATGAACTGTGGGTGTTTCGTGTGGCTCCATGCTAACTGTATTATTAAAACGATTAATGTTATAAGATATATCAATAAATGCTGTATTAGATAAAGCAAATGTAGTATTGATGTCTTTGTTTCATATTATCCTTTTACAGATCCTCCCTTTAGTACCCAGGCTTTATGTACCAGCTGTGGCATGCCCGGGTTGTAGCTACCCCAATGACAAGGTTTTCCGATTTTGTCAGCGTTGTGGCTACAAACGTCGGACGCTTTCGGAGGATTCAGCGCAAGGCCCAAGGTTGGTGGTAAACTGGGGTGAGATCCAGAAAAGAAAGGGAATTTTAGCAGAGAGGTCATCTAGCACTCCTTACTCGAAACAAAAATCGTCTTTGGAAAAAGAGTTATCTCTTTTCTTGGCTCAGTATCAACCTCCAAAAGACATTGTAGGCTCATCTCCGGATGACATAATAAATTTTCTAATATGGAAAGACGGGTCTGGGAAAACCAAGGTTCACACGGACGAATGTCCAAACTTTGGTAATAAAAAGGAGACGTCTTGTTCATGTCCTACGAGGCTGGCCTACACTACAGTCGATACTTTGATTGGAAAGCTTAGATCGATTTTTAATCGTTTGGGTAGGCAACAGGATGAAGCAACTTTGCCTGGATATGGAAATCCAGCCGCGGACATCTCAGTAAAGAAATACCTGTCATCCATACGAGAGGAACAGTTACGAGCGAGAATTTTACCCTCCCAGGCCCAACCTCGTTTCCTTCGAGACTTAGCTGTGATATCAAATCAGGTCTTGAGGAATTTAAAAAGAGTCGCTAACACAGAAAGCCAAACATATATTTATGCACGAGACCAGGCATTTTTCAAAGTGCAATTTTTTGCGGGGGACCGTGGAGGAGATTTGGGCCGAACGAAGTCCAAGGAGCTGCTTTTCTCTCAGGATAAGGATGTGATGATTTTTAATCACACAATTACGAAATCAATGAGGGAGGGAAGCACGAATATGTTTGCACTCAAGAGGTACAAGGACCCCGGTCTGTGCCCTATAGTGGCCCTGGAGGTGTATGCTAGGATATGTGACCACCTGGGCATCCCGATAAGGCAAGGGTACCTATTCAGGCCTACAAGCCGCTCTGGTGAAGTTTCATCGTTGCCTTGGGATTCTTCCGCTGCTCAGGCTAGACTTAGTTTCTACACCAAGGAGTTGGAGATATTCAGGGGTCGACGAGTTACGTTACACGGTTTGCGTAGCGGCTGCGCTATATCATTGGCTTTATCAGGAGCGGATATGAACACAATTATGGGTCATGTTGGTTGGAAAACCGAGGCCACGGCGAATCACTATGTCAAATTACAAAGGGTTCTATCAACCAAGGGAGCTGCGGAAATGCTTTCGCAACTTCCGGATAACCTGCCCGACTCTTACAATGAATTAAACAGCATGCACGGATTTGTACAAGCCCTCTAGCTAGGATGTATTAATTAGATTGGGTTGGGGTAAACTAGAGCGAATGATTGGCAGATAGGGATACATTACAATATTTTTGGGATTATGAGAAATAAGGTTGGGATCTGTGATGATTAAGGTTGGGAGGTGAGTAGTTAAGAAAGTAAAGACAGGCTATAGCTGGTTCGAAGGGTATTACGGACTAGCATAAAGTGCGAGGAAGGGCGACTCTCCATATCTTAATTAATGCTAATGAACAAAGCAGGATGGGTTATGTACTATTCTAAGCCATTGAATATTCATGAGCCATCCTGATGACGTCATTAGTATTATTTAAGAGCTAATCAATTATTCATCGGTCTCATTTGCCGCGAACCCGTGTAAGTGGAAGAGCTCCCCTCCCTGCCCACCCTGTCTGTTCATGGTATTGATCCTGACGACTAAACTCGTCAGGGCGACTCTCCATATCTTAATTAATGCTAATGAACAAAGCAGGATGGGTTATGTACAATTCCATTTCGTTTTGTTTAGCTTCATCGATATTGGACAAAATAGTCATGAATTATTAATTCATTTTTTTAAGCCATTCAATAAACTCGCAGCACGCGTTTTATCAGGTATAAAATCCCTCGGGGCTTCGCCCTCGGGATTTTATACCTGATAAAACACTGCTGCTGCTTATTAAATAGTACATACATTCTCAATATTTCATACACTCCAGCCTTATTGTAAATCTATTGGTTTGTGTCCAGTCAAGCGAATGCGGGGAAGATCTATTAATTTCTTTCCTGGTAGGAAAAAGGATTTTGTAACGCTTTCTTACCAGTTTGAATGCGATAAGTTTTAAGATGGCTTCCAGCAAGAAGACGAACGTGAATGCCATGTTTACATATTCCAGGTATTTATCATAAGTAGTACTTGAGCCGTCATACTGAAAGAAATGGGAATGCTTATTATTCGTTGGAGCTGCCTCACTATTTATACCAGTCAGAGACAAAAGAGGATCCGAAGGGAGCTGTGTTCACGGTTTACGGTACGGACATATTTTGCATTTCCATGGATCAGTTTCTATGTTCCTTTTCGTGTCACACTGCATCCTCGGAAACCCAGGCGGTGTACCCCGTCACTCGAAAGTATATATGCCGCCTGCATGGGTTTCCGAGGATGGACACACTTATTTTTATTTTTCTTAATTTTTCTCGACGAACGATAAAACCCAGTAATGTGTATGTAGTTAGGAAGTTTAAACCCTCTATTAGAGTTCACTGATTATGACTATTGTTTCTGTATTCTCGATCGAATACAAAATTTGAATATGAAAGGATTTTAAAAACTATTATGGTATAGAGACGGGGGTAAAACGTCATAACGCTTCAGGGCTATTGTTTCACGCTAATGTGGCGTGCATTCTATCCCTATGTACGTACCGACATCATGAGTACCACAGCGTTGAGGACTATCATTGTCATGATGAATATTTCAAAGGGTTTGGAATCCACGACCTTCCAAACCTTGTGAAAGCATGTGTCCTCTTTTGGCATGTATCTCTGTCTTGGTCTGGCTGTCATGGCAAACTGGATGCAATCACGCTGAAATACACAAAACGAAATTGCTCAATTATAGCTTAGTAATAAAAACTAGATAACTACTGGAGTCAGTCCTTTGTTGGAGTAATATGAAATAGCTTAGTAAGGTATATTGTGGTGGACAGACATGCCACGTAATGGGATGCAAAGTGTTCTTCCTTGGAGTTGCAAGTAACCGCAAAACAATAGAGTGGGCTTCGTCAGTATTTCTATAGAAACAGTTGTAAAATATATGTATAACTGTGATACCGTAAAGGAATGATGGCAATATTGACGTTTCGGACGTTCGTCCTTCGTCGGAGTAATATGAAATAGCTTTGCAACTTTTATTTCAGTAGAGTCATGCCATGTAATGTGATGCAAAGCGTTCTCCCTTGGAGTTGCAAGCAACCAGAAAACCTAGAAGATACGTTGAGTAGTGAACTATCATATAATACACCAGTAAACATGGGCGCTTACTTGATTTCTGTTCAGCTCGCATCCAACCATTTCCTTTTCACCTTGTTCTTGAAACGTGACGATAATTAGAGCGACGAAGATGTTTAGAAAGAAGAAAGAGAAGACAACAACGAAACAGACATAGTAGATTGACATATGAAGATTGTTGTCACGACGTGGTCCTTCATCAACATTCGTAGCATCGACTGTATGGTACATTGCACTGAAAGAAAAAACGTCAAGTTGTTATTAAGGGACAAAAATTAGCAGGCGATAGTGTATGTGGAGGAATTTCAAACAAGCCAGTAGGCCTAGGGGCGAAATCATGTGAGGCCTTTTGTCTTTGCGTCAATAATTCATCCATATAACTCCTGGGTGGCAAAAAACATTAAGTAACAATGCGCGTAAGAACTAGTCAGGTTTCTATTGTTCTGCGGCAAAAAAAACTTCCCCACGTCGAAATTCTTTAATTTTCACGATGTTGATGTATCAAGCTAAGGGTTACACATTTCTTAAGTAACGAACAGAGATGATGGTGATTGTGATGGTGACAATGAAGGCGGTGGTGATAATGATGATGGTGAAGATGATGGTGTTGATGGCGATGATGGTTGTGAGGATGATAGGGATGATGATGTTAGTTGTAACTACTTACATTGGCCATCCTTCTCCAGTTGACGAAGAAAACAAAGTCAACATTGCCGACGGGACACTATCAAAGTGGAAATCTACTTTATTCCATTCTCGTTTCTTAACCTATAAAAGGCAGAGGCAGTGTTTACATGAGACTAACGTGATGTTGTTTTCACTAGTTGCAATTTCAATTTCAATTTTTTCAACTTCAATTTTATTCAATTTTAATTCATTTTAGGTTTGTAGGTTTTGCACTTCGATTCGTCATGTTTTCATATTAACATTACATTAACAAAGAATGTAGACGATGCCCGGAGGGAAAGGGGGGGGGGGGGGAGACTCCAGGGGTAAACGATCGTGGATGCTCGTTGGAATTTTCCACAAATGCCCCTAAAATATACCGGACGTTAAGGGCGTGGCTTCACAAATTTTTCATCTAAAAGATACGGAAATCATGAGTTTCAGTGCTATGAATAGAGGGGCTAGTTTCTTTTTAAACCCCTAAAAGATACCAAAACGTGAGATTTGGAAAATCTCATATTTTAAACCCTAAAAGAAACCAAATCTTTGATTTTTACCCCTAAAAGACACGACGGGCATCTCCGATAGTTTACTCCTGGAGTGGGACGGTGCTTGGATGCATGTAGCGTGCCCTAATAAAGTTGAAGCATGACATCTTGTTGTGACAATTTAACCTACGCAAATCATGATCTATAAACTATTGTTATTCTTTGATAATTTTAATTTGATGTGATATACTGTAATCAATTACCTCAAAACTATTTAGACTGATTTCTTTATTGACTCTGTACTTGAAGAAATATCCCCTTCAAGATAAATTGAATTTTAAGTAAATTTATGACAATTGATGATAGAAAAAGCAAATGAATAAAATAAATAGACAAATACTTAAACAGATACATTACAATACAATATTGGGAATGGAAATGGGAATGGGAATGGTTGAAAACCATCTATTCAACAAAGGGATTAATTTATGAATTACAGTTGAATATATGAATGAATGAATGAATTTATGAATCAATAAAAGTATACATTTATGAATTAATGACTGAAAGTCCGAACGAAAGAATAAGCTACCGAATGATTCAATGAATGAATGAATGAATGAATGATTGAATGAATGAATGAATGAATGAATGAATGAATGATTGAATGAATAAATGACTGACTGACTGACTGACTGACTGAATAATTGAATGAATGAATGAATGAATGAGTGAATGAATGAGTGAATGAGTGAATGAATGAATGAATGAGTGAATGAATGAATGAATGATTGAATGACTGACTGAATGATTGAATGAAAGAATGAATGAATGATTGAATGACTGACTGAATGATTGAATGAATGAGTGATTGAATGAGTGAATGAGTGAATGAACGAATGAATGAATGATTGAATGAATGAGTGAAGGAATGAATGAATGAATGAATGATTGAATGACTGAATGATTGAATGAATGAATGAATGAATGAATGAATGAATGCATGAATGAATGAATGAATGAATGAATGAATGAATGAATGAATGAATGAATGAATGAATGAATGAATGAATGAATGAATGAATGAATGAATGAACTGACATTTACTGAATTCCCAGCACACTTACTTGCAGTCTTTCTCGTATTTCTTTGACGGATCAGTACAGTAAAAGAACTTGCCCTGGAAGAGAGGAAATTAGCCTTGTTTCTTCAGTTCGTCCAGAGAAGCAAGCATCAAAAACAACCCAGATATTGTTTAAAACGCAATTTTTTTCACCGAAATCGTACTCACAAAGAAAATCTCAATCAAACAATAGAATTGTGATATAACTGTTCGGGATTCATGTGGATTAGTGATAAGCAATAACAAGATAATCAAAGCTGAGTATTCTTAATTTTATCAGTTATTTAGCGTGGATATGTCCTGAGTGTGGGGTAATCAAAAATCAAAACTTGCTAGTGGTACATTTTTGAAAAAAAGGTTAATGCCAGTTTGTGAAATAATTGTCTATTAAGTCTTATAATGTACCTTGAACAGTTGCACTCCAATAACAGCAAAGATAAAATAAAACAGTGCAGTAATAATGAGAATATTGCGGACATTCTTGAGGGAAAATACCATGCATTGAAACACAGTCTATAAACAAACAACAAATGAATCTGTATCAGTAAACACAATTATTGGGTTGCAACCACATGACCAAGAATCCCTTGAAGAATAAAGGCCGGCACACACTAGGCGACAAGTCGCAGCGACTTGTCCCCGCGACATGTCGCCTCAGTGTGCACTGGTTCAGCAATCCCAACCTGTTGGATTTCATGCGGCAAGTCGCAGCAACAAAATTCTGTCGCGGCGACAACAATTTTCGCCAAAAAATGCTAGTACACACGGGAGGAAATTGTCGCTGCGACATGTCGCGGGGACAAGTCGCTGCGACTTGTCGCCTAGTGTGTGCCGGCCTTAAAGAACAAAGCTGTTGTGTGAATAAACACGAGCAACTAAAGAGGGATGTGTTTTTATGGTCATCCAACATGGCGGCTATAACGTAACGTGTAACCCAAGAATACAAAGTAGCCATCTCTTCGTTTTCCTCAATGTGTGTAATTCAACTACCAAGCTGCAAAGCTTTTTTGTGACAAACTATCTATCTAACTATCTGTTTATTTCTGTCTATTTATTTTTCTCCATAAAGACATCGAGTCTTTCTGTGAGTTAATTTCAACAATGCAACTCTTTCACATTGTGAACACATCGGCTCAAACCATATTTTTTCATGTTATAAACATTCTGACCAGTTTCTTACTTGTAATAATGAAAGATGTAATTCTCATTTGTCATATAGCCATTAACGTTGCTTGCATTTCTCTGTGAGTAATTCTTAGCTCAAAACAGATGAACTGAATATTTTTTCAACCAGCGTTTAAATTTATGATAGCTGAACATTTTCACGTGCATTCGAGGCATTCGAGCAAATCAGATGTACAAAGAGACCAAAAATGTGGCGCATGATAAAATAAACAGATCAAAGAACCACAAAAAGAAAAACAATAGAAAAACAACAAGATAAATAGATAAATAAGCCAGTAAGCAAGTAAAAACAAATAAGTACAAATAAGTACAAACAAGCAAACAAAACAAACCAGCAAGCAAGCAAACAAGAACACAAACAAACTAAAAAGGCAGCCAAACAATCAAATAGGCAAATAAACAAAACAAACAAACCAGCAAGCAAGCAAACAAAAATACAAACAAACAAACAAACAAACTAAAAAGGCAGGCAAACAAGCAAACAATCAAATAAGCAAATAAACAAAACAAACTAGCAGTAATAGCAAAACATTTTACCTTCAAACTCTTCAGTTTGTTGATAGCTTTGAGGGGCCGTAAAACTCTCAATACTCTAAACGATTTGATGGCGTCTTGTAATGAGCTAGTATTGTCATTCTCGCCGCTTTTATCACTACTGCAATAAAAATACAGTACAAATCGATATGAGTAAATTTCTTTTCACGCACATTTACGCGTTCGCATAATGCGTGATGGGCACTTTACGAATGCAAAAATGCTTGTAAACGTCGTAAAGATGCCTTAAGGCCGGTACACACTAGGCGACAAGTCGCAGCGACTTGTTCCCGCGATAGGTCGTAGCGACAATTTCCCCCCGTGTTTACCAGGTATTTTTGGCGGAAATTGTCGCAGCGACAAAATCAGATGTATTGGCGACAAATATTGAACCAATGCACACTGAGGCGACATGTCGTGACGACAAGTCGCTGCGACTTGTCGCCTAGTGTGTACCGGCCTTTAAGGCCGGCACACACTAGGCGACAAGTCGCAGCGACTTGTCCCCGCGACATGTCGCAGCGACAATTTCCTCCCGTGTGTACTAACATTTTTTGGAGAAAATTGTTGTCGCCGTGACAGAATTTTGTTGCTGCGACTTGCCGCATGAAATCCAACCGGTTGGGATTGCTGAACCAGTGTGCACTGAGGCGACATGTCGCGGGGACAAGTCGCTGCGACTTGTTCCTGCGATAGGTCGTAGCGACAATTTCCCCCCGTGTGTACTAGGTATTTTTGGCGGAAATTGTCGCAGCGACAAAATCAGATGTATTGGCGACAAATATTGAACCAATGCACACTGAGGCGACATGTCGTGACGACAAGTCGCTGCGACTTGTCGCCTAGTGTGTACCGGCCTTAAAACTCGTAAATATACGTAAATCAAGCAATTATGCAGTCTTTTCGTAGCCTTTACATTTACGCGTTCGAATAATGCGTGATGGGCACTTTACGAATGCGAAAATGTTTGTAAATGTCGTAAAGATGCGTAAAACTCGTAAATATGCGTAGAGCAAGCATTTACGCAGTCTTTTCGTAGCCTTTACGGTTCAGTAAAATTTCATTTTCATGCTGTGAATGCGCAACGTTTTGATGCGCATATGCATCATCATCAGGCTCAAAATGTGGCTACAAATACAGACCAGTTCCCCATGAAGTTTCCCAGGTCAATCACTAAAAACACTTTCTTTCAATGCATTGATTTTTTTGTTACTATTTGTTTTCAAAATTCCAAACAGCAGGTTCATTGGAGGTAACTTTCAAGTAGCTTTCAGTTTTGGTTTCTGCTCTAGATTTTCCTGTGTGAAGGAGAAAAGAGACTCCCCGAAAGCTAAAATAAGTCACCTGCGGATAAAGCTAAATAACGGCTGTTCAGGGCAATTCCCAACATTTCTGTACTCAACTGATTACTTACTTTAGGACTAATGCAGTGATGTTACAGACTACAACAAAAGCATCGATGACATTCCACCAGTCTCGCAGGTAGGATCCTTTATGTACTATCACTCCCAAATCTATCATCTGGACATCAAAATAAATGCGTGCGTGAATTCAAGGCATATGTACTTCATATAAATTTAGCTCAAGTATGATTGAATGTTTTTTAATGAAAAAATTGTTAAAAAGGTCTGATGTTTAAAGAAATTTGAATTAGAAATATAAACAACCACACACACAAACACGTTCCTATTGTCCTAAATTCCCTATAGCTAAATCTAGAAAATTAAAAATATCATCGATCAATTTGTGCAGTGATACAAAAATCAATTTATTTGAAAGTGTGTGTATTTTTGTAAGTAATAGCATGATCACCTCGGGATCCATAATAGACTAGTTTGAAGTTCTTCATTGCTCAGGCTAAGCCTCAATTGTAGGTAAATTAACAAAAGAGTCAAGACAAAGCCATTGGTATTTATATCGTTTTTGGATTGGTGTATTCCCACGGGATGTACCTCGTACAAAAGAATATATCACATACTATCGAGGCTTATATAAATAAAGAATATATCACATACTATCGAGGCTTAGCCTGAGCAATGAAGAACATGAAACTGGACTATTGGAGTATATAAGTTATCACATACTTATAATCACATATTATTATAATATTATATATATATTATATATTATTGTAATTACAATCTCTTACCTTTGCAACAACTTCAAAGGCAAAAATTGCAGTGATAACATAGTCAAAGTACCCAAGAATCTATGAACAGAAATAAAGCACCGCTATAAGTTCAAGTAGTCCAAGGGCGTTTTGATCATTATTATATTAAGGTATCAGTGGACCTTAGAAACCGATGTCCACAAAACGCCTTATAGCGCGCGAACTATTATAGTTACTACTATATAAGTATATATATTAAAGCTGAGAAAATGGACATTACAATGATATCAAAATTATTTTGGTATGATCCATTGATTATTTTTAAGTAAGTGTTGTGTGATTCATAAAACTACATGGACGATATTTAGAATAGTCAGTCGATCAGACAGACAGACAGTCAGTCAGTCAGTTAGACAGCTGCCAGTCAGTCAGTCACGCATTCAGTCAGTCATTGAGTGAGTGAGTCAGTCAGTCTGTCAGTGAGGGAGGTAGTTATTAATTACTTGGTTAGTTGGTTAGTAGGAAGCCCTATGCTCATCACACTGGAGGAGGGAAACTTGTATATTGTTGACTAACTGACAAACTGACTGATTGACTCACAGACTGTTTGATTGATTGGCTGACTGACTGACTGAAAAACTAACTGACTGACGTAATGTCTGACTAACATTAAAGTACTCAAATCCGTACCTTATTCCTTTTGCTTTCTACGTTAACTGGGTCTTCAAATGCCAGCAGGACGCTACTTATCAGAATGATTACCAGAATGAAACTATCAAAGTATCGTAGATTGACCATCCAGTGACAAAAACGACGAAAACTGAAATACAAACATGGGAATTAGTATAAAAAGCATTCCTTACAGCTTGGAGTGGTTATCAGTCAAAAACCCATTATGTACAATTCAGAAAATTAATTGACGGTCCAGCAAAGTTTTAAACAAATGAAAGCGTTGAAACGTACGGGCCAAGATGCCACCTTTCTTTATAAATTGCTGTTATTTGTGGTGGAAAACAAATATCGAACTGACAATTTAAAACCTATAAGCATGCAGGTAACAAGAAACTGATCAAGTTAGCAAGAAAGAGACCGAGCTTATAGAAAGCAATTGGAAAACAGAAGATATAACAATAATATAACTTACGGATTATCTGGTCCAAATATAAACATTGAGCTCTTTCTTATGATAGGTGTGTTTATTCTTTGTATGTTTCGTCTTCTCATCAGTCTTCCTTCTGTTCGTAGACTCAACGAAAAGTTACTTGGAGATGGTGTTCTGCTTATGATTTCTGAAAACAAAAATAGTTTCAATTGAATTTTCTACACGGTGAATGTATGGCAAGGGTAGTGAACTCACTTAAAAAATGGATACTTGATAGTTAAAAAATAAAATTTTAAAAATTACAACATTTCTAACCATCATGAACGTATTGACTATTAAGGTTAACGAAAAAAGGTCGAGCATTTAGGGGGCATTACCTGGCTCTTCAGTCTCGTCCTCCCGCTCATTATCAGTTGTATCTTGACGAGAAATACGACAGTTTCTGCTCGATGAAGATGGCGAATCCTCCGTTATTTTAACCTAGAATAACAATATAGAATAACTCAGTTCATAATCCTGGGATTTCCCTGTCTGCCTGCAGTGTCTCTCTTCTTTGTGATTCCGATGAGAAGAACAGAACAGAATCTGCCTACTCGAGCTCCTTTGCATATATTTTCTTTTTCATTTCTCGCCAGGAATCATAAGCAAGATATACTATGCTAGAAGGAACTTTAAAGCCGGCTGTTAGCAAAAAGCGGATGTAGTACAAATACATGTGTCCACATGATAAAATTTATCCATCACATAAAATTAGTTCGGAATTTATCCACTGGAGAAAATTTGACCTAGTGGCAAAGGTCCAAATATAAGTTTGAAGTTGTATTTGAAACTATGAAGTTTGTAAACGCGGATTTACAAGATTCAATATGCAAGCAGGGAAGTCCCAGGGCTGCAAACTCTGTATTTGTCTTGCGTTATTGTAGTACACAACCGCTATGCAGCCCGTTTTAGACTGACTCAGGTTATTTATGATAAGTACTGTAGAATTGTATTGTTAAAAATCTAATAGCACACGACAAAGCGCAACTTGTAAATTAACACACTGCAACTCGAGTGCGTCGACTGCAAGGTTAAAGTTCGCAATTCATATTTTTTCCGTCGGAATTTATCTAATGACATAAAGGTATCACTTACACGTAAAGCACTGTTCTTGACAAATCGACCTCCCCTGAAATTAAAAAAAAGGTGACATTTCAATATTATCAGAAGCACGATAATGATGATGATGATAATGGCAATGGAAATGATAATGGCAATGATAATGATGACATAAAATGTTAGACTGGTGTTGATAGAACCGTATGAGTGGAAAACATTACCGTATCGTATTGTACCCGAGTTCTTGTACCCCTGTATCGTAGCGGTCACGTAACGTAACGTTTCTCACTCACGCTAAAACGACTGTAGTGATGAGACTGTCATCTTTATTATCATTATAATGTCAGTTGTGTGAATATGAATGTTTGCTGCATCATAGCCGTGTTGTACGAAAACGACTCAAATTATGTAATATATATATATTACATAATTTGAGTCGTATGTGAGATCTGTATGAGGATTTTGAACAGCGAGTTGCAGCCTCATACAGATCGGACGCTTAGGCAAATCAGGACGATTTCTGTATCAGATATACAGATGCCTTGACGGTAGTGATTTTCTATTGTCCTGGGTTCATTAATTCTTCATGAATTTTATAAGAGGATTTAAGACAGCTATCTGCAAGCGAATATTGCAAATTACTTCTCAAATGCCTAGAAAAGTGCTGATACTTTTGATTTCAAGCTAAGCCTTATGCAAATCAGGATACATTCTGTATCAGGAAAGATGCCTTCACGGTTGTGATTTTGTATTGCTCTAGGTTTATGATTTATTAATGATTTGATAATAACAAGTAAAGCATTTCACTAACCTCGGGGAGTGATGATCCATCTCAAAGACAGGCTTAGAATTAGGAAAAGGATTGTTACTATTATTTTGATTTATCTTAGTAATCGCCATTATCATCGGAAGTTGCTTGGCCTTAGCCCAACCTCCATTGCGCCGTTTTTCCATTCTTCGTTTGTTTTTTTGTTCTCGTTCTCTGTCATCTTCTTCCTCTAACCGTGTTAAGGCCTGGGCGTTGGCAAGATTGTCCACAGCGATAGCAAGAAATACATTAAGTAAAGTATCTGGATGTGTGGTGTTAAGGAACGCTATACGGACATTGCATTATGAAAAATCATATCAACAATCGTTTATGATTGACATTTTTACGCATAAAGATTTAAATGTAGACGCCTCTTTGAAAGTAGGCGTAAAAACTCCGCCAAACAATAGTATTCGTGATTGAGATAGAACTAATTACGGCATCCGAGAAACACTACACGCAAAGTCATATTTACACTCGCTTACTTTTGCGCGTAAATATCTAAAAACGTGTATGCCTCTTTAACTGCGTTTAAGACACATAATAAAACCGTACATTTTGTTAACATTTTTGATATATGTGTCTTTAAGCGTACACATAAAGACTGTGTTTATTTTTCATTAAATACTGACACATATAAGAACCACATGTACTGTCAATTATCTTTGCAAGTACATGTATGTATGGTTACTACCCCCGTTCTTACCACCAGTTAGGCTCGCCAGCACATATAAGCAACACCACATAATCGTTTCCCACTCATGCGTGAAAACTTTATTTAGGGACGGACCATTAGATATTTGGGGGGAGGAGAGGGTAGCGAATTGTTTTTTTTTAGGATATTTTTTTCCCATGTGATGGTTTTGCTGGATATTTTCTTCCTCCCTGCACGGTATTTTTTATTGGCAAATCTTTTTTTCTCTGTTTAAGGGCTTTGCTCGATTTTTTGGGGGATATTTGCCCAACCCCCCTCCCCCTCAAATATCTAATAGTCCGTCCCTTAATAATCGTAATAACATAACCAAACTTTAAATGGATACAGTTTCCAATGATGACTAGTGAAACAAAGTATAGTGAAGCAAGTATTCCTTTGACAGCTTTGGGTCCTCCAGAGGCTTCTATGCCATCATACATTACTGTATTCCAGTCCTCCCCGGTCATTATCTAAAGGAGAAATAGACCATAATATATACACATAGTAAATTGAATCGTTGTCAGGACCATATCAAAGTCCTCAATATTCTCAACTAATATATTCAATTTTTGAATAAATGCATTTCCAATCACTTATATTTTGGCTACATGTCATCCCGCGGGTTTTTTATATTTTAAGCTGTCTATCCTTCCCTGGAATTTCACTTCACTATTTTTCTCAAAGAGCTTGTTCAACAATGCACTATGTACCTGGAAGACAGCTAACATGGCTTTCACGAAGCTGTCAAAATTGGTTCTTGGGGCATCCAGCCGAGTGCTAAACCTATGAAATTAAAATAGACGTCCATAGCACATTTAAAGTTGTCTATGTATTAGCGATTTTATGTCACATTTCTCACAGAACAAAAATATGAAAAATACTTATACATATTCGCATACTTCTATGTGTATATTTCAGCCAATCACAACGTGCACACTTGCAGCTGGATTGCTGATTTGCTAAAAGGTAGATGTAGAAGCATCCGAATAAGATGTCACGAGACATACTTTTGAGAGTCGCACTGCAAAGGATAGTTTTCCGGTATGGCATGGTATGGTGTGTGGCGTGGGATAGGATGGTGTGGTGTGTGTGGTGTGGTATGGTAAGTTAAGGTGTGGCATGGCATGGTGTTGCATGGCATGGCATGGTAGAGTATGGTATGGCATGGTATGTTGTGTGGCGTGGGATAGGATGGTGTGGTGTGTGTGGTGTGGTATGGTAAGTTAAGGTATGGCATGGCATGGCATGGTGTTGTATGGCATGGCATGGTAGAGTATGGTATGGCATGGTATGGTGTGTGGCGTAGGATAGGATGGTGTGGTGTGTGTGGTGTGGTATGGTAAGTTAAGGTATGGTATGGTATGACATGGCATGGAATGGCATGGCATGGTGTTGTATGGTATGGTGGTATGGTATAGTATCGTATTTCTGTATGTTTTTTGACAACTTACTTTCCTCCAAATAGCTGCATCCCCAATAGCGCAAAGATAAAGATGAATAACAGCAGTAAAAATATAAGACTAAGAATAGAACGCATGCTCTTTAGAAGTGACGTCACAAGATTCCGTAACGACGCCCATACCCTATAAAAAATAATAAATGCATAATGATATGAGTGCCTTTGACCTTTTGTAAGCCATTATAGCTGCATTTATGGAACTTTTAAATACAGAACAGGCTGATATGGTATTACGTCATTATCATCATCATCGTGATTATAATGATTATCCACATCATCAACATCATCGTCATCATCATTTATCATCATCATCGATCATCATGTCCATCATCCTTTTAATCATCATCATCAATCATCATGTCCATCATCCTTTTAATCATCATCATCCTCATTGATCATCATGTCCATCATTCGTTTAATCATCATCATCAATCATCATGTCCATCATCCTTGTCGCCATCATCTGTTATCAGTGTTATCTAGCTTTACCTTGTAAATTCAAAAACTCTTAGAAGGCGCAGACTACGTAACACACTGCTACCAAAACTAACTCCAAGGTATCTCTCTAAAAACATTTCTACTACACCAGATAGTACAACCTAAAAAATAGTTCAGAATTAGTATAAACACTTTTAGATGAAATATCGACATGATTGAACTTGGTACGCGATCCATATGCGTTTATAAAACAATCAATGACGTTGAGGGGCATTGTTCGTGCGCAAGCAACACTTCAATTTTTAGTCATTATTTCACATTTCCCCAAAGAAAAAAAACATGCAAGGTTGTTTATATATTACGTTTTTGACATATGTGCACGAAATAATCAGAGGTTTTATAAGAAATTAAATTAGCGCTAAGTACGAAGCGCGTTCTCTTTTAATTATAGCGACAATGGTGACTCCCGATATCCTGTTTTTTTTAGATTGATACGTTTTAATCGATATTTCAAATATCTTTTTTATAACGTTTACCCGTGAAGATCTTTAAAATGAATAAAAGTGTTTATTTGTGTGCATTTCTACTTACAATAAAGTCAAATCTATTAAAGGCTGATTGAAAATATTTGACTGGCCCCAATCCATATAGTTTAAGAATCATTTCCAATAGAAAGATTCCAAGAAACACCTTCTCGGAGATTTCTAAGAAAAGAAAAGAAATGAATAAGGTTCCAGAGAAACGTATGTAGTGTGTTATACAATATCAATCAATCATCAATCAATCAATTAATGAACCAATCAATCAATCATCAATCAATTAATGAACCAATCAATCAATCATCAATCAATCAATCAATCATCGATCAATCAATCAATCAATCAATCATCAATCAATCAATCGATCGATCAATCAATCAATCAATCAATCAATCAATCAATCAATCAATCAATCAATCAATCAATCAAATAAATGCCAGTCAGTCGGTCCATCAATCAATTTGTAGTGTTCTTGGTTGTGTGAAAGAGACAAATAGTAACTACATAACTTCTTTATGTTAGTATTTAGTTTGCTTTCATTCCTTGATTTTCTTGCACCTACTCTGATAACCGAGTCATTTTAATTATCTTCATCATATCCGTCATCACCAGTATTGATATATTTACCTTGTGTTTGATCTAACCACGACGGTTGGTCATAGTGTTCAGTCAGCATAATAACAGTATTTAAAAACACGCATAACAGCACTCCCCAGTTGAACACGGCAGAATTAACCATCTCACGAACATAACCACGGAACACCTTTTCTTTTCTTTTAAATTTTTTAACTACTTCATATCTATAAAGTAGAGATAAAAACCTTCAATTCAGTCAGTAGTAAAGCGAAACCTTTTTTTTAATTTTTAGTTAGCAAAAGAGGGAGGTCCGTTTAGACCTTTCCAACTTGTTTTAGAAACTGTTATATACTTTAAAACTGTCTGGTTAAAACATAGTTAATAGAGGGAGATGGTTATGAAACCCATCTCCCTCTATTAACTATGGTTAAAACAACCAAAAAAATCCTGTTACATAAATGCATCTGAGAGAACGTTGAAGTCGGCTTTTCGGATTGAGACACGTGGAGTTGATGTGCATTAACGTTTTGGCTACGCTGTGGTAGTCTTCGTCAGAATGAGGTTGAGGAAAAATGTGCGTACTTCATAAAGTTGTTGTGGAGTGATCTTTCACAAAAGAACACAAACGAGCGACGAACAACAGACAGTACTATTTATCCGCCGTAGCCAATCATGCCTTTGACCATCCTCAACACAACATCGACTCAACAACATCCAAGTTCTACATAAAACCAATTCATACTTTCAACGACTAATCAAAAAATCCATCGAAATCATAAAACGACCCAACAACTTCAACCGTGACGACTGAGCGCAACCTGGAAACACCTCATCAAAGACATGCAACAATAGCTTTTCCGTCACCATGGCAACCACTCCACAACAACTTTATAAAGTACGCACATTTTTTTCTCAACCTCATTCTGACGAAGACTACCATAGCGTAGCCGAAACGTCAATGCACATCAACTCCACGTGTCTCAATCCGAAAAGCCGACTTCAACGATTTTATATGAACGAGCAAGAAAGCCTCAAGACTACCATCTGAGAGAACCATTGAAATTAGATTTTAAGTTTTAAGTTTATGTAGATAAGGTTTACACCGTAGAAAGAAGATGGCAAAACTGACGTTTCGGAGTAATTATATTATTGCAACCAATTTATTTTGGTTGAGCATGTTAACCAAAATTAAATTGGTGGAATTAACAAGTTTTTACAGTATATACACAACAACTCTCTTTGAAATGTTCATAGCAGCCACTGCAAACCTTTGAGTCCACGATTCCCCCTCCATTTTCCTTTGCAAGTGTTTTTTGATTTCTTTACGTTCCTCGATTAAATGCATGATCGAGTCTGATAAACTGTAGCGTTTCTTTAATGGATCTCGTGGCCCACCTGTAAAATTGTACGAAAGCAAGCATAAAACTGAATAAGGATATCAAAAAATATGAAGCATAAATATAAGATATAAAGCTTGTATAGTATTCATACATACTCATACAATTATATCGGGAATCACTGTCTGATCAGAGTAAGTGTAGGAAAAATATCACACTAATAGTGCCTGGAAACCACTATGGAAACAGTAAATATCCTGTAAATGGTAAATTATTAAACTCTATTAAACTACAATTTTCTTTAAAAAAAAGTAAATAAATGTTGCCCACATACAAATCAACTTTAGATATAATTTTCTTGTAAATTTTTTTTCAGGTTGTCCATTGATATATTTACAGACAAAATACACCGTCAATTAATATATTTTCATAAATTTGACGATTTTTTTCAGATCGCAAAATACTGACCTTCTCCAACGCCGTGTTGCTCTCTTTCTTCTTTTAACATAATGTCTTCTGCTGTTGAGATCCAGTCTAAGTAATCGGTTAACATTCTATCTAATTGCTGTTGTCTACGAAGTTTGAAAAATTTACGACGATGCTCGACTCGCTCTCTTTCTTTGGCGAATTCTCTGAAAAAAAAAATGATGTACAAGAATGAGCTTAAATCCCGATTTGGCGATGCGATTTGTCACGTGATTTGTAGTCTGCAAATAGTCGTAACTTCTAAAACTAGTATCACAAGAGTTGTAGACGTTTTTGAGCCTCACTAGAAATCATACACGACAAATCGCACGGTGTCAACCAAATGATTAGAGATGTTGGGAAGGACATTTCCCCAGTAGAATTTTCTTTCATTACTCAATTGAGGTAGTTTCCACCTTTCGCGAATTTCTTTTCTACCTTTCAGTCGCCTGTGCATTTGTTTTATTTTTGAATTTTGTCCCCGAACCATATTTAGGTCCTATCACATGATGTTGTTGCCAAAATCATGAAGGTCATGATGTTGGTTACAATATATAATAGACTTGCCCAAGTCGACCTCTCTGATATTCACAGGGAATTTTGGAGAGGATTTATGGTCCATAATGAATTTATTTTAATGCCATTAAATTCAGCGCGCTAAAAACACAGGAAGCCCAACAACCGGCCGCGCGGATATTGCGCTGAGACCCGACTATCCAAGCTCGGACAGAATCTAGTCAGAAAATTTGGTTGGGGTTCCTGCGTTTTTTTCGGCGCGCGCGGGAATGAGAAGGACTTTGAGAAAGTCTAAATATATAATGGTAACGATTCGTATAAAAAATCGTAGTAATCATGATTATTCTTATGCAGTAATCAATGCAATATTGTAGTCCTGCCAATTTCACAGGGACCACGTTCTGTTAAGAGTCGTTTTCGCATGAGCGGTAAACAGTACTGTATCGTATCATAGCCGTAATTTCTAAGAAAACATTGGAATTATCTACTGTTTCATAGCGATATTGTAACTGTATCGTTTCCCATTCATACGAAAACACCTGTATCAGCCAATTGACGCCTTTGTAGTATGGTTGACTGATAAGGACACAAAGTGAAGGTCCTTTAGCTCTTAAGCGCAAACCTGATTGACTCATAAACGCAATGTGGTAGTTGTTGCATTAGCAGCACTGTAAGTATCATAGATTTGACATAACATTGACTTGATATGATATTGGTGATAACAGAAATGATTCAAACGTGTAGCACGGTTCCATGCTCCGAAATATTCAGACTAGTTAATTAGCATCCTTTTGACACTATATTTGGTCAATATTTGATACTCAGAACTAGATTCAAAATGGCCGCTTGATGCTGCAAATCATACACTTGCGAAATTTCACTAGTGTTTAGAAGAAACTTTCCTTTCTGTACGTTAATATGTGTTTTTTATTTAGTTTGCAAGGTTTTAGAAGCGTAAAAGATATGATTTTATTTTAGCAAGGCTAAAAAAAATTGAATTTTATGGGGGCATGGAACCAAAGCAATGCACTGTCGCACACTGCTACACGTTTCAATTTTTTTTTGAGTTTCTTGTGATAATCATGACAGCTCGTTGATGACACACTCACCCGCTTAAGACACCAAGAACTAAATTTAACATGAAAAACGATCCAATCATAATAAGAGATATATAAATAACAGAGACTACTAAACGAACACGATAGTCACGTGCGTCATAGCTCTGCAAATAATGATAAAAAAAAGATAACATTAGTCGGCGCACGTACAATCATCACAAAACAGAATGAACACTACTCGAAAGCCGCTCGAAATATCCGTCAACAATTGGGAATTCGAACATCTTACTTTCCACGTGTTGGATTTGTTTTATTGCTTACTAGGTTCTAGTATTTAAATTTAGCAGGAATTTAACAAGATGCCTTAGCGGTAAATTTATATTTAAAATTTAAATTTATAATTAAGTTATTACAATTAATCAATTTGATAGTATACTTACATGATACATAATATCTGTCCATCCCTCCATTGTTATACATTGAAATACAGTTAGCATTGATAGAAATATATTGTCAAAGTTGGTTATGCCTTTATTAGGACCCGGCCACACTTCGTCATTTCTTGCGCATGTATAGTTTGTAGGGCAGGGACGGCCTGAGGATCCTGCGGTACCATAGCCGCATATTTTAGGTGTTAAAAACGTTCTATCTAATAAATCTGCAATAATGAAATATTAAAGTTAACATGATTCTCTTAGCCTTACATGTAAAATAGGGGGTTTAACAAATAAATGAATAAATAAATAAATAAATAAATAAATAAATAAATAAATAAATAAATAAATAAATAAATGAATGAATGAATGAATGAATGAATGAATGAATGAATGAATGAATGAATGAATGAATGAATAAATAAGTAAATGAAAAATAAATAAATAAATTAATTAATTAATAAAATATAAATATATGAATGAGCGGAATCAAGAGAATTGACGGAATGAATGAATAAACAAATGAATGGATAAATGCAAAAAAATGAAACAAAAACAAAAATACTTTGATCTATTTATTCGTTTATTTGTTGATTGTTATCGTAATGTTGGAAGAATCACTCTAGTGGTTCTGCTAACATCCCAAGTTTTTAACATTTTTAACTTCGATTGACATGTTTCCATTATTCTACCTAAAACAGAGTATATTTATATTCAGCCGATCAGAACACTTATTAGATGTATAAAAACTAAAAACAATTAATAAAATGAGACGAAGGTTCTCTATTACAGAGAACCTTCGTCTCATTTTATTTATTGTATTCAGCTCTACACTTCTAGTGTATTGAGCACTTTCTTTATGGTATAAGCTACTTTACCACAAAAACTAAAAACTATATTTTCAATGATCGAATAGCTAATGGTCCTTACCTGGATTATGTTTATGGTAACATGTATAATGGAACTTTGACTTTAATAACTCTAAGCCTACCATAGCGTATATCACAATAACAAAGAGAATAAGAACAAGAATTTGTAGTAACGGTACCATGGCCCGCCATATTGTTTTCATAACCACTTGCAAACCTTAAAGAAATTAAAAAGGTAAAAGTGAACTTTTGGAAACTAGTCAGCGTTACAATGGCAGACACAATGTCTGGCAACACTGACGATAAACCAAAAGCTTTGAAAACGTGTGCCAACGTATGTATAAAGCAACAACTGCGAAGAAGATAGCCTCCTCTCGCATCCGTTTTTAGTGTCGGGCTTCCTGTCCCTCCTTGTGGGGATGGACAGGAAGCCCGACACTAAAAACGGATGCGAGAGGAGGCTACGAAGAAGACGAACAAAAAGAATGACAACAAAAAATGGACAGCGTTTGAAATCAGTACCCTAGACTAGGATCTGGATTATACTGCAAGCCTGCGAGACTATCTGAAACTTGCACTAATAAAACTTCTAATACTTACTTGGAATACCAGACACAATCTTCAACGGTCTTAGGACTCTTGCTGCTCTTAAGACCTTTAATGTGTCTTTTTGCTGGGTGAGGTCATTGCTTTTCAAGGTTTCAACCTGATCCCATATAAAACCTACAAGACTGGAAAAGCATAGGAAGATTAAATGTAAGATTATAAATACCTTTCTAAAATTCATGAATAATTAATGACTGATTTTTAAAGCAAATCAATACCCGCGTGACGAGTTCTATAACTACTGATATAAAACTGTCCTAATTTGCATAAACTTAAAACTCTATTTTCTCCCGACAAAGTTGAAAAATTCTGGCGTTTTTAATGGAAAAATGGAAAAACTTCACCTTGTATATCTGCAGATAAAACACTCATTCTCATTTTATACATAAAAATAGAGTCCAGTGTAGGAACTTCGATGGAAGTAGTAAGGGGGTGGTGTATTTGAGAAACTTGTTACAAACTTAAAAACATACCCAAGAACAAATTCAGATACTAAAAACTGTTTATAAAAGCGCAGCCAAGGAAATTCTTACACCCTTAAGGCTACCGAATTTACTAAGAAATACATAAATTGTTAAAAAAGAAACAAAACTCTTTAACATACACAATTACAAAATATGCTGAGGTAATGGCTACTTTTTTGTATGCAATTCAACAAATTTCGAAAGTTACTTAAACGGCCAGCCTTTAATTCGTACCCTCAAGAGAAATCAAATTGGCGATTTTTTCTCCGTAAGAGCATTCTAGACCATTACTTAAAGTAGTTCTCTTCCCGGGAGTACTGCGTTATGGCAGTGACTGCAGTCATCACTTATCATTGCCATGACAACAACAATCATTGTCGTCATCGTACTGACGTCATAATCAGCATCATCGCCATATCACCATTATTACTTGAAGTAGTATACAATATGAGCGAAAGATCTGTATGAGGAGAGCGAGCTGTTTTAAACCTCATAC
The DNA here is from genome assembly GCA_918843875.1 of Diadumene lineata. NCBI lineage: Eukaryota > Metazoa > Cnidaria > Anthozoa > Actiniaria > Diadumenidae > Diadumene > Diadumene lineata. Next base: position 12,480,796 of record OU974080.1, read on the forward strand.
AGATCGGACGCGAATATTGTATATTACTAATCAAAGTCTAGATTAATGCTGCTATTTTAGATTTAAAATTTGGCCGAGATATTTCAAGCTAAATCTTATGCAAATCAGTACAAATTCTGTATCATTATTTATAGACGCCTTCGTAGTGATTTTGTTTTGTTCCCGTATTGTTCTTGGTCATGCATTATTAATGAATTTGATAATTATCATATAAACATCATCAAAATCACCATAAACAATCACGATAATTAATATTTTGTATAATCGCCATTTAATCATATTTATTCTTCATCTTCGTTTGTTTTTATTATGCGTTCACTGGAGTTCCTAGTTTATTGATGCAAACCTCCAAGTATACTGCGTCAAGCTGTCAGAAACACGATGTAAAATAACAGTAGTCTAGTATTTTTCCGAGAATTGACGTCAGTGCTCAAATGCACTTTCTCCTTAGTATATACTACTTAAGCAATGGTCACCTTATTGACGCTAAATCGTAGGAAATCATACAATATCAGTCTAGTATCTTAAATTTCACATTGGATGTTTAATTAATTAGTTCAATTTTAGTCTTTTTCACGTAAAGGAGAGGCGGGGGCGAAAAGACTCGAAGGATTGGACACTTTAAGGTCTCAAATCAGTGACGCCTTGATTCTCAGCCTGAATGTGATCTTAAAACTATGATTCCTTATCACTAGTTCTCAAGGATTAGGGAACGTTTAGCCAAATCAGTGAACTTTTGATTCTCAGCTTGAATCTGATCTTAATATTATGATTCTTGATCGGCCCTAGTTCTCAACTTCTCCTAAAATCTTTGAGATACACTAGTCCCACGTGCTATGTTTAACAACCAGATCTTCGTATGTTTATACTTACCACAGGAAAAAATTTGTTATTCCCAGATTGGGTTTATTTTGGTTTTTATTGCACTTTCATAACAATAACCCAAAATAAACCCATTTTGGTAATCCCAAATTTGAACCCAATGTTGGATTTTGTAGCACTTTTCCAACCATAATCCAAAATAAACCCATTTTGGGAATCACAATTTTTTCCTGTGTACTTCGCTCACTTTCAAAGAATACGAGATGTGACATCATAACACAAGCATCCACTTAATTTTATTTGAAAAGATTTAAAGGACTCAAAGCTTCATGGTAAAGCTAGCTATTATCTTTTGCCAAGGTTAAGTGAAACAGCTATAGCAAATTGAACAGATTGAAGACACCTATAAGCCGGCTAGTTACATGTGCTTCTTTAATCTGACATGATCCTGTAAAAATACCTTACCGCAGCACATTACCTTTGGGAGTCAGAAAAATACATTCGATATTCGCAAAATATCCACCCATATAACACATCTAATCAGATGCATATTTTTCAAAGTTGATGATATGGACAAATATGGTCCATATCAAAACAATTAATTTACGCAATTCAGAAAAAAATTCTAAATCCTATAGAAAACACTTCTTAAATATCGCAGTTTAAGAGATCACCTTTTGTATTAAATAGTCAACGAATAGAAAAGGATATTGAATGTATGAAATTCAGGAACCAAGGCTCAAGAGATTTCTTTCATCGTAAGCAAATGAACACTTTAATCCAATATCTCAAATACGTTAGCCAAAAGAACTACACATTTGAATCTTTCACCTATAAAAACGTCCATATAAATTTTTGACATACATTTTGGTAATTACGGAGGACAAAGGAGTGAAAAAGCGGTCTTTTATCGATGGTTGGTTATAGATCCGTGCAAATCAAAGGAACATGAGTTACTGCACCTGACAGACTCACTTTCATGAATACACACAAGAGGTTTTTGTCTGTCGGTTAAACAGTGATAACAACTATTGAAAATCCGTGAGTTGTGCTTCAATCTCACAAAAAAGGCCATCTCAGATGTTTGATATTCTTCACACATAAAAGAGATTTTCGGAAAATATGAGACCCTCGAGTCACTAGGTTCTTAGAAATCACACTTGAACTTTTGATATGCAAATTGATACCCTTTGGAAATATCAATTCGCATGTTAAAGCTGATAATTATCTAGACTATGATATTTGAAACTCAAAGAATCGCTAAGTACATTCCTCGGGCTAAACTCAAAGAAAATAAAACTTGGCTTTTAAGCCAACTCTTCTGAAGTTTTCTACTAATGTTCACATGACGAAGGTGGGGTGGGGTCCTCTCCTACATTAGAGTACACGCCACATTAGTGTGAAACAATTCTTAACCATTGAAAACGTTGTCCAGTTGAAATACTGATTTAACAAACAGCAAAGTCATTTGCATTACTCATGATTTTGATTTTTCAAGAAATGGTGAGTCAAAATGTACAAAATAACTTAATCACATAATTATGATAAACTAAGTAACTATATTATATGTGCAAAGTTGTATTTAAAAATAAGAAAACTGAAAGCTTGATATATGCAAATGACTTTGTTATTCAAAAAAATCAGTATTTCAAGAGGACAACATTTTAAAGAATAGCTGTATCGATTGCATATTCAAATACATAAATTTACTTACCCAACAACAACTACTGCAAAATCTAGGATATTCCATCCATTTCGTAAATAAGCATTTGGGTGAAATACGAATCCAAGAGCAATGATTTTCGTTGCTGCCTCGACACAGTAAATTGCTACAAAAACTTTTTCAGCTGTTTCCTACAAAAACGAAATCAACAATGTATTTGAGTGTTTATCTAGTAATAATTGGACAATGTTTGGAAACGATTTCTAGTCAATTAGGTAAAAATCCGACTTTAAACACAGCTCGAAAGGGAATTTTGTTTTAAGTGTACTTTATCTGTTAAAACTTATTTTCCTGGCAAGAATTCCTTTCTGTATCACGCTTATATACGGTAATTATATAAGGCAATTTTTCAGATATAAAAGAGATGATTTCAAAGAGAGATTGATACACAAATAGATGGATGACTAAATGAATTAATTTCTTAATTAAATCACTGAATAAATTATTAGTAATTAGTTTAATGAAGGAGGAAGCGAACGAATGAATGGATGGATGGATGTATGAATGAATGGATGAATGGATGAATGAATGAATGAATGAATGAATGAATGGATGGATGGATGGATGGATGGATGGATGGATGGATGGATGGATGGATAGATGGATGGATGGATGGATGGGTGAATGGATGAATGAATGAATGAATGAATTAACTTCACTCTTTCAACTAAATGAATGAATGAATGAATGAATGAATGAATGAATGAATGAATGAATGAATGAATGAATGGATGGATGGATGGATGGATGGATGGATGGATGGATGGATGGATGGATAGATGGATGGATGGATGGATGGATGGATGAATGAATGAATAAACTTCACTCTTTCAACTAATTATAAACTTGGTACATAAATGCACAAGCAGACGGGGAAAAAAATATGAAGACGAGCGGATATAGATGGATAAATACATTTTTTTTACATTCACTCATTAACTGTTCACTCATTCAAGAAGTGGTTCAAGACTTTTAGTTAAGCTAATGACAACAAGGTCCTTACCAGCTGCACGTTGCGTTCGGTAGTATCATTCTCTGGTAATGGACTATCTAACATCAAAACAATACAATTTACAGCGATAGTTATAAGTATAAAATATTCGAAGGTCCTGAGAAACAGTTAAGGAAATTGTCACAAGAATAACGAACATAGTATAGCATGTGATTATATACGAGTAGAAACACTTTAATAGTGCCATTTTAGAGTGCACGCACTAAAAGTGTGCAACATAAATACCACTAAATAGTGCCTTTTCAGAGTGCACGCACTAAAAGTGTGCAACATAAATACCACTAAATAGTACTATTTTATGCTAATTCTATTGTTTTCTTTTGTTTAATTAGTGCTAGTTACTACTAAATAGTGACAACTGTTGCACACATTTAGTGCGTGTACTCTATGTTTACTCTTGCTATTTACTATTAAATAGTGAGAACTGTTGCACACATTTAGTGCTTGCACTCTATTCTGTTCTTTTGTTTGAATAGTGGCTATTTACTACTAAATAGAGTCGTTTCCAAAACCCGCGAAACACAAGTAACCGTATTATACATTATTACACCTTATTACGCTTTAAGGCCGGCACACACTAGGCGACAAGTCGCAGCGACTTGTCCCCGCGACATGTCGCCTCAGTGTGCACTGGTTCAGCAATTCCAACCGGTTGAATTTCATTTGGCAAGTCGCAGCAACAAAATTCTGTCGCGGCGACAACAATTTTCGCCAATAAATGTTAGTACACACGGGAGGAAATTGTCGCTGCGACATGTCGAGGGGACAAGTCGCTGCGACTTGTCGCCTAGTGTGTACCGGCCTTTACAATCCACATTTGCCTGGGTTTTTCTTTTGGGTTTTCGGCGTATCACACTTAATTACATCTTATTACACCTTAGTTGTTAAACTTTCACGGCTTTTTTACAACCAATCTAGCGATAGCTATAACAACCATTTAGTGCTTGTACTCTAATGAAAATGTATCAATAATGAAGAGATAGAAATCGACAATTGAAAATCAATTAGAAAATAGATAAAGTTAATTACAATCACAATGATATCAATGAATAAAATGATGAGTTGACTTGATGATGATGGTAATGCTGATAATGATGATGGTAATGATAATGATGACAACAATGGTAATGTTGACTCGTCTTGATGATAATATTGATGGTAATGATTTTAAGAATGAATGAAGCTTGTGAATGATATCAGTGCACGCACTAAAAGTGTGCAACAGTTGTCACTATTTAGTGGTAAATAGCACTAATTAAACAAAAGAAAACAATAGAATTAGCATAAAATAGCACCATTTAGTGGTATTTATGTTGCACACTTTTAGTGCGTGCACTCTAACTACTAAGTAAGACACATGGTCAGAATTTAACGACAAAAATGTCATCTTAAAAAATCCATAAAAACATTTTTTTTTTTCAATTTAAAGACGATAATAGGTAATAGTTATGAAGCACAGACCAGTCTGACAGATTTAATGCAGGAAGTATATATTCCCTTAATATGGTTTTCACATCTATTATATTAATAGCCTTCAGGTTAAAAACATGCAGCTGTTAAAATGTTTCGATTTCAATATAATCAATTAAGGTCACTTTTAAGATGATCATTATCCTTGTTCTAGACACTGCCCAGATTATATTCACTAGTACAGATGAATCTGTTTATTGATATCATTATCCTTGTTCTAGACACTGTCCAGATTATATTCACTAGTACAGATGAATCTGTTTATTGATATCATTATCCTGCTATCCGAAGTGAGGAAACTGTTGCACCAAGGGCGTGACTAGAGTTCGCAGAATACGTATGTTCCACTTGTGCTCTGAAACTGCTACTCGATTTATGTATGAGATAAGAGAGCTTATCCCCGGACCCCATGAGGAGCTCAACTTGTCGTGCTATTATTAGAAACTTGCTAACAATCTCAGCACTTTTGTCTTGAGATGTTTGACGATGCTATCGCGCCTCTTGCAATCTGGTCAATCCCGTTCCGTTCCCGAAATAACTTCAGTTTAAAAACAGAATGAAAAGATCCCCTAATGAGTGCAAAGCTAAATACGGGAGATAAGCTCTCTTATCTCATACTCTCTTGATTTATGACCGGTTTGGTGTAGTTGTTTATGCGTAACTTGTTTTCAGGTCAAAACGTGTCTTTGAAACGCACATGTGCAAGTGCAGTGTTTTGAAAATGATTCGTTCGTTCGTTTGTGCTTCTGTGTTCTGATGCAAATGTCATGTGTACTGATCATAATCTTTTCTGGAATTAAAAAAGACGTCGGACAAGTTTGTGATTTTTTAGCTTGAATCTTTCAGTTTCGAGTTCTTGTAACATTCCGAGTGTTTTGGTTCAACCATTAACAACGGAAGTCGATCGTTTATTGTAGAATTAATTGCGATTGGCATCAACAGTTTTTAATCTTTAGCTCTGTATGTTTCACGATTTGTACGACATGCTGCAGTAATAAAATTAGTCAAATTGGCTGGTCGCACAGTAAGCATATACAATTTAAATTATTTCTATGTTGTACTGCTGTGCTCTTGTCGACTTGTGTCTCGTATAAACCTTAATTAATTAGTTCGGAAAAACGATTACTGGAAGTCCCGTTGGGGAGTTTTTTACCCAAAGCGGTCAGAAGGATGTAGGGCTGATCAACCGAATGTCTCAAAAACACTGCTAAAAATGTCTTTAAAATTTCAATTTTAAATTACGTCCGAGCCATATTTATTTAGTCCAGTGGGGGAGGTATGCACTCCATTGATCAAAACGATAAGGTAAACCGTGCGTGGAATTCATCAGCTATATAATTATAAATTAAAAACAATTGAGGTCTCAACACGGAGCCCTGAGGGACTCCAGCGCTTATTGGTTTTCAATCAGAATTTGGATTTTCTATAACATGTTTTTGATTCTTATTGAACAGATCACTCAAATGGCTACATTTAAATCCTAGTGATTTTAACGTTAATACGAAAGTATATGCCGCAAAAAATATCCGCGAGAAAACAACCCTGAAATTTCCAAATTTAAATTACCTCAAAAACAAAGAACTTGCTTTAAAACATCATGCAAAACGTTTATTCCATTTTTCAAAATTGCTTTATCTTAACTCCTAAAGTTTTTATACCAGATTAAATTGATTTGGTTTTGCGGGCATGCTCAATCCCACCAGAGGACGTTTTCTAGAAAGTCTTTTCAACAGGCAAGCCGTTTCATTTTCTGTTTTGAAAAAGATTTTTTTGTACCAGTCGCTGACAGAGCGTTTCCCTTAGAAATAAAAGAAAGAATTGTCGTTATCTAAGTTATAATCACAATGTGGTCAGAGTTGTTTTTGTAATGAGTTAATCGATTTCTCTTAAAAAAAAACTGGACTTGGACTATGATACATTGATTTTGTTTTTCACTTAAATAAACCCCCAAAAATGCAAATTTGTATGCAAACCTAGCTGAACCTTAACTTTTAGTTCAACAATCATGCATAAACACAACCACATAACATCAAATCCAACTATAATGATCATTTGCGCGTCCTTGAATTCTATTCAGATCATTTCAAGAGAATGTGGTCACATCTCGATTATTCCACAGCATTTAGAGATAGCAATTGCTTTAGCGACTGTCAGTGTTTCAAACATACACCAGATAGAACGGCATAAGAGTTTTGTCTGTATTTACTTTCAAATTCGAAACTTCAAGTGACGTTTCTGTCTAAATGGAAAAAGGAAACTCAAATACTTTATGGTAAAATAAACTGAAGTGCTCTCATACTACAAAAAGTTAATTAAGGAAATAACCATATTCAGACGCGCGAATCGACGCATATCGAATGAACACGACCGAAGTCAAAATCGACGTCGTCCATTTACAGCAAGCTACATAAATTATACCTAAATGCTTACCAAGAACAATATAAATCGATGGAGATTTCATCCTGTCAAAAGATCGATATCGTTATGTCGAAGATCATATTATTTTGTCGACGCGATTTTCGTAAGTGCATAACATTTGTGCCGATTAAACCGGCTAATGGAATATAGTCAATAAGATAATAGGAGTATTGTAGGCACCGATATCACAAAAATAACAACCAATCGTTAAGCCCCGTGCACACGAGCGATTTTTGCTGCGATTTTCATGGCAACAACAACAACAACAACAACAAAAAAGAATGTTTACACAATTGCATGCACATTTATTCCCAAGGACTAGGCTACGTCCTCCAGCATTATCAATCGCTGTGCAAGACAACTTGATTAAAAAATTGTGCATTGAATCAGTGCTTGAATCAGCTCTTTGTAAATTCTTGAGAAAGTGTAAGCAGATTTCTGTACGATTTCTTGACAAATACATATGCATTTAGGTTCATTACGAGATTCAAGCCTGGTCTTCCGGGCTAGCGATGCAAGCGCAAGTACAAGGAAAAACTAGGAACCTTCGCCAACGCAAGCACAAGGATCGAAATGTTTCCGTCCTAGTGCTTGCACTTGCGTTGACGAAGGCTCTTAAATTTTTTTACTTGCGCTTGCGTCTGCGCTTGCGTCGCTCGTGAAAACCAGGCTGTAGTCCATCGAATAGCACGAGTCCCTGAAAGTCGTCCCACAATGCATTGTACAGCGCAGTCCCGTCGCAACTCCGGAGTAGCTCATACAATTGGTTCACATTTTTTCGACCAAAATTGCATACCGACATTATTGGACTATTGTTCTCGGAAGAAAAGAATACCGAGTACAAATTCAAAACCTTCCACACAAAATATGGGCCAATTTCAATATATGCGAGCATTTTAGCATCAACGATTAAGACACACAATAAACTCCAAATTTGTCAATTTTCCGACACGTACCGACAAATAGCTTTTAGCAATTGCAAAAGAGGCCAAATGGATTATTTGCTGTTGTATATAGGTGAAGATTTTTTTTCGATAAATGGATCTTTTAAGATTGCAATCTTTCGGAAAGAAAGCTACATTAAAGAAAGCCTTTTCAATAAAGAGTGTTTTTACAAAAAGGAATTGTACTCTATGATAGGTGGTCTTGGTAATGAAAGCAATTTGAAAATAGCTTGAAAACAAACCCGAAAGAAACGGGCTTCAATGCAAAAAAAAATTATAATAATAAAAATTGGTAGGAAATAAGGTAAGAAAAAAAAAGTAATATCAATAGAGGAACTTCGATAAAGACTTGAGAAATCATGCTCAATTAAGTATTTCGAACCAAGAAACACCTGATCTTACTGCAAGTATGATATATAAGAATCGCCAAAACAAATGCATCCTACTGATATGGACTTAAAGATCATATTTTGTCAACGTATAGAAATATAAAAGAAAAATAATAGTAAATACTAAATTACTCAGATAATTTAAAATATGAGATTTGGTATGTATAAATTTTTGTCTTGATATTTTTAAAGTAGTGATAAAATTTGCAGTTGTAATGCAATATGCTGATTGTCATTCAAGTTCTGTGCACACCTGAATTCACCAAACATTTGACAGAAACGGTACAGCTTACACCGATCAGAAATAATTTGTAGGTAAAGCAAATTGGGAAGCTTAAGTTAAAATCTCGTTCTGTATACAAAAATCGAACATGTTCTTCCAAAGCTATTAATCTGATTTTCATCTAAAAACTTCCCAAACAATTCCATATACATCTTACATGTCAAAACTATTTAAGATTATGTTTCGTTGTTGTTTTGTTTGGTTGCTTTTGTTTGACTGTTAGTTTGTTTGTGTGTTTGTATTTTTTATTGTGCTGCTATCGATGTTTTTTCTTGATATCTATTATTATACATTTGTTTGAGTTGCTTTATGTCTGACTTAATTTTTTTGACAATTGACTTTAGGTTATGGATTAAATCATAATTTTATTTATATTCGATAACAAAAAATTCAAATTCAACAGTGATCACTACGTCACCGTCAGCTGTGTTAGATCGTCACAACCTTTCGTTGATCTGGTTTTTTGTTTCTCTTTTTTTATTTTGAATTAAGACCGTTTTCCTCATTTATGATAAAAAGCTTCAGTTGTCACCATTATCGTTTGTTTTTAATTTTTTTTAGAATCAAAGAATTTTTTAGCACATTTTTACGAGAAAAAGTGTTATTTAATTTTAGTTAATATAAACTGTAAAAATATCACTTGCTTTCAGTTTATATGTCATTTCTTTAGATTTTTTGAACAATTAAATCATTTGATCATACTTTCTATTTCTAAACTTATTATATATTTTTTCGGATCGAGCATTTTCTCATCAATTTGGAGATTTATGTGGACACGTTCATTTGTGCCCATCTTTCCCTAATTTTTGGAATTTACCGAAGATTTTTAGAGACGCTTTGATCGATACGATTGTTCTCTTGAATATCAACAAAAACTTTTAATTTTTAAAGTAGTATATAAAAATTATAATGTGCTTGTGGTCAGAATCTGTTAATCTTCTCGTAGTATTATAGATATGTCGTTAATCTTTGCAATTTTTTTTTCATTTTAGAATAAGTCTTTTCCAACATTTGTTTCAGATTTTTTTATAAGGTTACACAGATAAAAAGACTGAAGTTTCTCATAAATCTTAATTAACAAGGATTCTTCAGTCATAACTGAAAAATAGGTCAAGTCACAATCTCTCCTTTGCAACTTTACTTTTTTTCCCTAATGACCATTATGTTTGGATCTTATCGAGTTTTTTTTATTATTTTTCTATAATATTTTCTAGTACACCTTTCGAAAAAATCTTTTGAACTTAAATTATTACCATACTTTAGAATCCCTCCTAATGTTGCGTAAAATCTTTTTATGTAATTGTTTTCTATTACATATAGTCTTGGATACCTTATTATGCATTTGTAGTTTGTTATTATAAGAATTTGAATTTTCAGGTCAGCGAATAAATTCCTTTTCTGATTTTGTTAAAGAGGACTTATTTCTGATCGATAATAAAAACTCTGAATTTAAATCAATAAAGATCCTTAAGTGTGAGTAGTCACTACATACTATACAATTTAAAAGAGTGAATGAATTTTAATCTACAAAACATTACTTGCCGAAAACAGTAACCTCGTTCGATTTCGTTCGACGCAATTCACTTGTTTCGTACTTTTAATGCATCAGTTTAAAGACCGAAGTCAAAAGTTTACGAAAAAACACTTGTAATTAAAAAAAATTAAACTATTATGATAATAAGTTTAAGTGAGAGAGTAGAATAAGACTACAATAAAATAGACTGCGATTTGTGTTTTCTAGTCTTAACAAACAAAGTCTTGTTTGGAAGTTACAGTTTTTACCAACGATAAAAGAACAATGTTTCCAATAAAAAATAGCGTCATTAGTCGAGCTAAAATGCTCAATTCATCCGAGTTCACTTTTTCAGGACATTTGAGATCAATACTTCAATTCTGCATCGGAAATACAATACTACCGAAATTCTAATAACAACAGCAACAATAAAACTCCAGCCTAAAAAAGAAAAAAAATGCAGAAACATAATGACAACCGCAACAAAGAACAAAATGGTGTTTTGAAATTCTATTTCTTGTAGAAAATCATTTTGTGGATTAAAAAATATCATTTTGCGATAATTTTGATGGTTTGAAAGTACAAGTGTCGACAGGATCGACCAACGGAAAAATACAAACGAGAGATTTTCTATAAAAACTGATTAAAGATTTATTCGCATTGAGAATATTTCACGCTGTATTAAATGAGCAAGGCATTGTTGTTTTGAACTGGTGGCGACTGGTCTATAGAGCTATATTAAATAATATTAAACCAGTGGTTTCTGGTGGGTTAACAACATAACATGATTCAAAATGTGAACTGATGATTCAAAAAAAGACTAAACACCTGACCTCAAAGTATACGACAAAAAACCTCAAGATAGTATACTCTAAAAGTTACCAAATACACTATTACTATAAAAGGATATTTGGATTCCACAATTCTCTTGCAGTAATAGCGGAATGGATTCCTCTCTGAAAGACATAGTAATGACTTGTGCGCTTTTACTGGATCAGGAAGATTTCCTCGACACTTTCCCTTGAGCAAGGACTCAGCCGTTTCTCGTAGTTTGATTTCAGCTGGTTTAGGCGCTGTTCGTGGAGTACGATCCGCCATGATAAACGCTCATAATCGAAGGCTTTCATTTAGTTTGATGAGTTAGTGTTTTACTTCCCCCATGTCTAAGAAGAAATTTGAGATTCATAGTTCTGAACTTCGCAAATAAAATTATTCTGGAAATTATGAATTCGCTAGACCTCGGTGTTGGATATTTACATAATACATGAACCAATGGTAGCGATTGTCATTTATTATGCCATTCTTTGTTGTAGACCAATGTAATTGGTGCGTAAGTTCCAAAATAAAATATCGGCTACCTTGATTCCCCAGCTGGCCGCACAATGTTTACTAATAAACAAATAGTAACAAAAAGAATATAGAAACCAGCATTCGAACAACTTGATGAGGTGTTCGAGAAGAGTTGATCAAAGAGTCGAATGATTTTTACGCAAAATCGAATGTGAATCCAACGCAATCCAGGAAAGCAATTTGTTTGTTTCTCAGTATCATAATAACTACAAACGAATTTAGAAATGAACAGTGGAACAACTTGATGATGTCTTCGAGAAGAGCTGATGAAATCTTCGAATGAAATGCATTCAAAATCGAATTCAGTGACTTGCAAACTGAGAGAAACGCACTTTTGTTTTTTGACTGAATAAGGACAACAAAAAACTGACAATATAGAATTATGAATATCAAATGTAGAACAACCAGATCGTATTTTCAAGAACAGAAAACCAAATAATAAATTGAAACTTAAAATACTTACTTAAACTTAAAATACATACATTTTGTATTTCTAGATTTTTATGAAAGTACCCATTTGAAATACTACGGCAAATCTAGAATACTCGATCATGCATGACTTTGAAAGAAATATGTATACTTTATTTAATAAATTTAAACACAAGAGGAAATTCGGAAGTTTTCTGAGATATCTATCACGGTTCATCAGCTCTCAAAGCTTATTACAAGAGAGAAATGACAGGAATAAATAATCAATAAACATACAACTTAAAAAATCATGCTATGGTCAGAGAAGGCATTCAGTCATATATGAAACGTTATGGTAAATCAAAAAAAAAAAAAAAAAAAAAAAGCGATCGAACTTTCGAACTTTAATTTTTAATAAATTTGAAACATCAAAAATTCGAAATATTTTAAACATAAATTTCAACTGAATATAAACTCGAAAACGCATGCAAATCAATTAGAAATGTGTGTAGATGTTCGTTGGATATTTGCGAATCTATAAGCTTCACAGAAAGAACTTTACACTTTGAAAGAATAAAGTATTTTAGATAACATTTTAGATTACAAATTTCAGTGGCTTTCATCCTTATTCCAATATGTGATTACAAATTCTAGAGTTTTTTGATCATATTCGGGTTTTTTTTTTCATTGTTTGAAAAAAGTAAATTTCATTTGAAGAATTCGAGTTTTTGTATCAAGACTTTATCAGTAGTGTCTATCGGTGACAGGCTTACGACGAAAAACCTATTAATTGATGAAATTTCGGATTATTCAGTATAGGATAGAACGATTTTTAGCGATTTGTGAGTGACATTTCTATGCTTTCAAAACGCGCAATGTTCAATTTCATGTCAAAAGGAAGAGAAAATGATTTGTTTTTTTACTTGTTCATACAAATATTCGACATAGAAACATTTAGCGCTAAAAATAAACGCAATGATATTTATGTAGTTTGTCAGTTGTTAACTGCCATATTGATTTTTGTCGTTTCATGTTATTTTGTTTTAGTACGTGATGCTGAATAAAAGACATTGATTTATTGTTTATCTTTGTTTCATACAAAATGAATAAATGTATTTTGATTTTGCAAATGGATTATGGATGTTTTCTTAGTCGTACAATTCAGGCTTTCCTGTCTTGAAACTGATAATTTCATTTTTATCTGAGTAATGTATTTTTTTCGTGCTTGATCTGTCTGACTTTTTGTAGTTAATCCGCTTATGAAAATCAGCAAAAGAGCATCACATTCAATGTTGTTCACGCTCTTTTTATTTTACATTTTACGGTCTTTTTCCTTTCATATTCAAATGATACAATTGTGCTGATAAATACATCTCAATATCTTTTTATTCGCTATTTTTAAATCCTACAAGTTATTGATTGATTGATCGATCGATCGATGTAATCATTTACCTATTTACTCAAATAATCATCCAACCATTCATCTGTTCATTCTTCCGTTCATTCATTCAGTTAGTCATTCGTCCGTTCAGTTATCCGTTTAGTTCATTCATTTATTCATTTGTCCACTAGCTTAATCAGTCGTTCATTCATTTAATCATTCACTCATTTAAAGCATTCAATAATATTTACTTATTTACATAAAACGAAAAGATGGAGAATTAGTACAAGCATGTTTTACAGACATTTCTTTAAATTTTCATGATGAAATAGTCGACCTTGGGTTTCAGCTAGTGATTCTATACATTTTAATACTGAGCAATACATTAATTAGAGTGATTAAAAATACTTTATAGTTAATATTTTGTCCGCGTGTTAGAGTGCAAACAATTAAACCGTGAAACTTTAGTAATACTAAATAGTGCTATTTTACGCAAATTCTATTGTTTTCTTTTGTTTAATTAGCACTATTTTGTACTATTTAGTAATTAGTGTTTCAGGGATATATTGATTGCACTCTAATGGTGTGGTAAACTTTATTTCTCCCTAATACACTTTAGTTATTCCGAAAACCTCTCTAAAGAATGTGTGGTGTGGTACACTTTATTTCTCCCTAATACACTTTAGTTATTTTGAAAACCACTCCAAAGAATGTGTGGTGTGGTACACTTTATTTCTCCCTAATACACTTTAGTTATCTTGAAAACCTCTCTAAAGAATGTGTGGTGTGGTACACTTTATTTCTCCCTAATACACTTTAGTTATTCCGAAAACCTCTCTAAAGAATGTGTGGTGTGGTACACTTTATTTTCCCCTAATACACTTTAGTTATTTTGAAAACCTCTCTAAAGAATGTGTGGTGTGGTACACTTTATTTCTCCCTAATACACTTTAGTTATTTTGAAAACCTCTCTAAAGAATGTGTGGTGTGGTACACTTTATTTTCCCCTAATACACTTTAGTTATTTTGAAAACCTCTCTAAAGAATGTGTGGTGTGGTACACTTTATTTTTCCCTAATACACTTTAGTTATTTCGAAAACCACTCTAAAGAATGTACAACTTGTCATTAAAGGATTATACACCACATAGTTAATCTATTACATGTACTTCCGTTTGTCAAAAAATGTATTTATAGCAGTTTGCTATAGTAATATTTCACTTGCAATGACATAATGCTTTAAATATAACAATGATATAATGACACAGAATGACTTATGTTGACTTAAAACGTTAGAAAAAGTAACCGCGGGCAATTTAGATGAAGTATGTCCATAGCGATTATACTTTGATTTTTTAATGGAATGTTGATTAACGAAAAAGCAATTTTTTTGGTACTAATGCTGTTTAATTCTATGAAATGAGTCAACGTTTAATGTTCCATTTGTTTATCTTATTCGGTTGTCCATTTAGTTGGGAGAAGCAGAATATTTAATGAGATGTTATTTAAACATAAGAAATACAATTTTTGAGTTTGCGTTATTTTCTCTTGGTTTAATTGTTCATTTTGATTGCATGTTCGGCTTTCAATTTACCGTGGAAAATAGTAACTACGGTTACAGCACATTTGATAAGAAGACGTTATTCTGAATAGCAATGACTCAAATAATCATGAGAACGTCACTGGTCGCGAATGATAATGATGATGATAGTAACAACAAAGATTGGTGATGAAGTCACTAGACAGGAGATGGATGATGACGATAATAACAACAACAAATATTTGTGATGACAGAGTGTTAAATTCTATGGATTCTGCGGCCATACAGTCACACTGTATGCCTTACAATATGATATCTATTTCTAACGCTCAACATGACAAAAATCGTTAAAAACAATTCTTATAATATTCCAGCCAATACAAATCACCGTTCATGTGGCATCAAAATATCGATATTAGCATGTTCTTTTGTTTTAATGCGTTGCCATGGTGAACGGATATAGTCAATATTACCTCAAGTCTAATATCCACCTTTAAATGATTGAATGCTTTAAGAAAGACGTAATAGTAAAATGACTCAAGAGTTAATATTGGTATCATAGTGTAAAGTACATATATCCACCTGATTTTATCATTAGCTTATCAACTCCATCGGGCGACTTTCGTCGAAAATAAAAACATCTGAGTGATTTAAGAATAATACACAAGATTATTACAACGATGATGATGATGTTGTTGATGACGATGATGATGATGAGGATAATGATGTACATCTAATTAAAAAAAGCATCGAATTTCGCGAAACAATAGCGCGCTCATTTAACTATTTGAAGATAAAGTTTAAAACGAGCTGAACAATCAAATTGTTTGTATTTTGTTACATTTAGCAACATATTTTGGCAAAGCAATAGCCCTGAAGCGAGCTGACGTTTTACCCCTGTCTATACCATAATAGTTTTTAGAATTCTCAGTTATATTAAAATTATTATATTCCATCGAGAATACAGGAACAATAGTCATAAATAGTGAAGTCAACAAAAGCAATGTGAAAAGGATTCTGGTATAGAGACGGGGATAAAACGTCATCACGCTTCAGGCTTATTCGCATTCGGTATTCTTTGCGAAGACATTTTTTTAAACGAATGCATATGAGAACCAGAAATCTATCAATAAGTATGGTAATTTCTTTTGCATTCTCCCAATAGTGTAATGCCTAACAATGATATTAAATTTAACGCTTTTATGTTACACGTTTCAATATATTAGTCAACAGAAACTTACTAATTTCAATAATCACATACAATAAATTCTTTAAATTGCAACTCCCAAAATTGGCTTTTCGGTTACAAGTGTTTAATTTGCATCCAAATTGAAATATAAATTGAGAAATCAAAATAAATATAGAAACACCATTAGGAAAACATTTACATATACAATATTAAAAGTTGTACAACAGAAAATAAAGAATTAGTATTTATAAATGAAAAATAACCTAATAATTTAATTAGGAAGAGCTTATTACATACGCAATTTACAGCCAAATTGAAAAATGAAATTGAGATATTTAAATAAATATAGAAAACACATTAGTAACAAAGTCAAAAATTAAAAGAAACAGAAAGCAAACAATTTATTTATCAAAAAGCAACTTAGCAATTTAACAAGAGAACAATCCATTCAGTGAAAAGACATTTATGGAAACTGTTCTTGTACATTTTTACGGTTTGTGTTTTTTTATGTGTGTAGCGTTTCTGTCATTTAGAAAATAACAACAATTTTTTGCAGATGTTTTTTTTTCTTTGTGTTTTTAATTAACTATTTGACTGTGAATTTTTACAGCCTCTTCCGGGCTTTCTTAAGTTTTTCAATCACTCCTTTTCTTCACCCTTTTTCCCTTGTTGAACTAAAAAATGTGATGGGGGAGGGGCGGGGAAGAAATTTACCTCTTTTTTCTCCTGATGCATGATGGTGCTTGTTGTATTTTTTTTCTCCCTTAAAAAATGGTTTTTGGACTTTTTTTATTTCCCAACCCCACCATCATTTATTTAATGTTCTTTCTCTTTCAAAAAATACTAGTCATTTCATATTTAGTTGCTTAATTGTCTTAACTAAAGAAAAAAATGTTTTCGGCATGTTTTTAACATGATCACTTGCATGTAGACAGATTCTTATAACCCGTTGTATGTTTAGATTAGTGATATTAGTTCTTCCTGTGTCGTTCTATTTAGCTGATGACGTGTTTGAAAACATTTCAATACCATTATGTATCAACGGCGTATAAAGAATTCATTTGAATACAGTCTTTAAATGGCTTCCTGTAAGGCATTTTAATGTTGTTTTTTTTTGTGGAAAATGAGAAAGATGGTTCTGCTATTATCCTCATTGCAAATTGAGTGGGTTAATAATGGCGGATCGTTTTATGAGAAACAGAAAAATATTTATTACGGGCGAATAGCAAATAGGGCGATAAATGATCTAATGTTAAAAAATGAAGGAAATTTGCCCTAAATGCATATTAAACATAGTAACATTTTTGTACAAATTCATAAAAAGGAATATAGGCTCTTCCATGGTAAAATGCAATAAAAAGACTAGACAAAATAATATAAACATAAACAATAAAAATTTGAAAAGATCATAAATCAATCGATTAATGAATCAATCAAACCATCAATCAATCAATAAATCAAACAATCAATCAATCAATAAATCAAACAATCAATCAATCAACCAACCAACCAATCAATCAATCAATCAATCAATCAATCAATCAATCATCAATCACTCAACCATGAAATAATTTAATCAATTCGTCAGCCATCAAATTCAGTCGGACTGCTGAATATATGCATACGAAAATTAGCCAGGTTAATGTTAAAAGCTTTCAAAAGTTGTAAAAGATGCTTTTTGGAATTCCATATTAACTATAATTCGTATAAACGGACATATGGAAATGAAAAATGCTTGTTGAGACGGCTATGATTCATCGTTGGTATCTGTTAGTTTTTTTAGCTCCTTCACTCTTTCCGTGATTTACCTTTTGCTATTATGAATGTTATCATACTTTGACTACTTTGAACATTTTAATTATTTGCTTGTTGATTTATTGACTATTTTTAATCGTTTATCATATATAACGCGTTTATCAATTTATCTATTTACATATTTCATTTACCCAAATATTATATATATGCAGAAAATCAGAATTCTTATTTTAAAGTGAAAAACTTCCATTTCCAAAAATTACCTCCAATCTTTTCCAGAACCCTAGGAGAGCACATAGTACTCAGGCTATGCGAACCACAGGTAGCCAAATATAATTATAAGTAGTAAACAGCTTAAATTTATCGATTTAAAAAAAAAAATGAAAATAAATAAACAAATAAAATAAAATGAAATAAAATAAAATATATATTTTTTTTAAATCGATAAACTTATTACTTATAAATCAGCACAAAACAAAAGCTTGGGTTACCTGTGCGAACCCTTAAAAACAGATCGCCGATTTGAACACGTTAGGATAGTATGATCCCGGGGGTCTACTACCCTATATCGACTATACGGGGATGATCCGCTGAAAAGGGTATGGTTTTTCGACCTTGGTGTCATGAACAGGGTATCTAATACTGCTCTATTTCGGATTTAATCCAAACTTCCTGTCATACTCAGGGCCCAAAAAATGAGAGAAATTATTTTGCATTCAGGAAATCGGCAGGAATAAGATCGTTGACTTAAAAAAAATAATTAGAACAGCACGTGTGTCTGAATTGATATATTTATACAAATCATATAATGTTTGTAAACAATTGTAATTTGTTATAAACAGGGTATGGAAGTTAGGTATTTTTTTTTGTCATCAACAGGGTAACCCCTACAGGATCCCAGCGGAACACCCCTACCCAGATCTGAAGGGAGTCCCCCCCCCCCCGGGAGTATGATCATCTCTAACATACTAGTGTAGAATGTGCAACCTCCCTAACATCAGGGATTATGCTGTATATATTATAACTTAATGCTCTCTTTCATTATTTTGACTTCAACAAATTAGTTGAGATTTGCTTTAGCAAGAGAGATTACATAGATTGTACATTAGAAAGTCTCGTTTCCGGAGTTCAAAGTCCCTATTCACCCGCTAAAAGCATTAGATAAAGGGCTCTAATACATTTTGAAAATGGTTCACGAACGCTCTATGAGAGTGATTTTACCTTTCTTGGAAAATAATGTGTAACAATAATGATGATGGTGTTGTTAATGAATGATAAACTTTTTACATTATCTAAACAACCGACAATAATAATAACAATAACAACAACAAAAGCAAAAGATATATAAACAATAGGGAACAGAAAAAGATGACGACATGTACGATGAAGATAGGAAGTAAAAGAAACAAAATATTCTGCATGATTATGACTGTCTAGAAGGAAGTGTTACAAAGTACTGTAATAAAACCTGGTGTCCTATAAAATCGCTACGATCGCCAAAAGCAGCTATCTAAATCGCTGAATTCGCTAAATCGCTGAGATGAGCGATCGAGCGCATCTAAACACATAGCTTTTTCTAGGAAAAAGAGAAAAAACCTTTTTTTCCATAATTTTTCAGCGATCCTATGGATTGTAATGATCATATGGAAACCAGGCCTAACAACATTACAATGACACACGCAAGAATTAGAACAAAACGCAAATGTGTTTTCAGCTTTTTTTTTTGTTTGCACACGCGGTTTTGTTTTTCTGTTGAATTTAAATTCACTTATCTATTGTATTGATAAAGGTGCAAATCACAAACATGAATTGTAACAAAAAATCTGTTCAAAAGCTCATAAATGATTAATGAGTGATTTCCAAAGCAAATCAACACCCTTGTCGAGTTTTGTAACAAATTTATTATAACTTACATAAATTTAAAAATTTATCTAAGTTTGTAATTTGTTCGTACTATATCAGATCGGCCTGGTAGCCTCGTATCTGTAAATCTGACACAGCACTCTCTATCATTCTAAACTTAACTGAAATAACCAACAGTGGAAATACTTCTGGTTGTTTAAATCCCATGATTTTAGAAGGATTAAAAATATATTCTCTTAAGCTTTCATAGAATTATATATAGTATATTGTCTTTTTGGAATGCCGAATCCATCACCCAAATTAATTTCTAATTCCATGAAACATGTGTGCAGTTAAAACTACAAACTCTATATCGCAATAGCCAAAAAGCGCACACTCGTCTTTTGGCATATTTACTTTGTGTAGAAAGAGGGGGTAGGGGTAGGGGGAGACCTGAATCACCCAATATTTTTTTCCCGAGATTTACAAATATACCTAAAATTCAGGGGCTGCTTATTTCGCTCAAAACCCAAATTTATTGACATGAAAAAATCTGATACCGGATACCCAATATGATTGGTCTCTACTTGATGATACTTGATATACAAGAAAAAACTAGCTTTGATACCGAATACACAACCCCCCCCTAGCCCAACTGCTCGGTGGACGCAGTATAATTCACAATGAATATGAAAGTAATATTCTCTGATCTACTTGATTCATCTGTAATCGTGACTGGCATGAAAGGAGCTTATTGTTATAAGAAGAAAAGATTACTTGTATTCAGCACTAAAGCCGACATACAACACTAAAAGTAATGAAAGCTAGATTGCTTTTTCTGTCATTTTTAGAGTGTCGGTGAACAATTGCAAAAGTGTATTGAATTTTCTAAAAGTGCAGTCGAATACAATTGTGATTCTTTGTTGCTATCAATCTTGCCAAGCAAAAATGTTGCACTGCTAATGATCGCTTTTATTGTTGTTCATATCTGTCTTTGTACTCCTTTGTCTTGATTTTTTTATTCTATTTCACTTTTAATTAGTTTTGATTCGGTTTTGTTTCATTGGGCTAACCTCGCTGGGACTACTTTACGATCGAGTCCGTCCGCTCTGACCCTCACGTAGTTTACCTAGATTTTTTTGTGTGAATTCAATTAAATCTCATCAGTTTCAATAAATTTTGAAGCTACTAATAAATGAAAAAATATATAGACAAACAAACAAATAAGTAAACAAACAAACAAACAAACAAACAAAGAAACAAACAAACAAACAAACAAACAAACAAACAAACAAATAGATAAATAGACAAACAACAAACAAACAAATAAATAAATGAAAGAATGAATGAACAGATAGATAAACAAACAAACAAACAAACAAACAAACAAACAAATAGATAAATAGACAAACAACAAACAAACAAATAAATAAATGAAAGAATGAATGAACAGATAGATAAACAAATAAACAAATAAATAGAAAGATGTATGAATGATGGAATGAATGAACAGATCGAGAAAGATGCCTTTAAAGAGCTTGGAATAAAGAAAATAGTAGATATGGGAAAGTAAGTTAAGGTTACAGGAAAGGTTCACGGGGTCTCTTCTTAAAAAAATCGCCAGTGAGTCGGATCTTTTGCTATTATATCATTTTAAACAAATAGTAAACACGTTTTTATGTTTAGTGTTTATAACTTAGTTGTTTATTTTTTATTTTATTTCAAATAAGTACTAAATATATTGGATGTTATAATCGTATTTTTTACATTTTGTTCAATATAATAGCTATAAAAAATTGACATTTTAGTAGTTTGGTTATTCTTTATAATGTATTTATTTCCAAACTTCTTTAGGACTGCAAAGCATCATGCATCTTAACACGCCCAGTTTACGTTTTATTAAGACAACTTTACAGTTAAAAAAATTGATAACTCTATTGGAGTTATTTAGGTTTCTCTGTTTTCCAAAATTAACTTATGATGGGTTATCATCTTTTTACTGTTTCACATTTCTATTTCTAGCTCACATTTTACATATCCAGCTGTTGTACGTAAGATGTAAGGATTTCGACATTTTAAAGGTATTATTTATGTTTCAATTCATTTAGTATATTTCTTACGTTGGTTCTAGGTTTAGACCAGCTGACGGTGGAGCCAGCAGCAAGGTGTATCTGACCATGTCCATACGGTGTCCCAAATATCTTGAGCTCTTTAAGACGAACTTCACCTACAAAACATTCAATCTCGATTAGATAAGAATGGTACCCATGACTGCATACATACAGTTGTTGAATAACACTATGCTGCAAGCAAGCAAGCAAGCAAGCAAGCAAGCAAGCAAGCAAGCAAGCAAGCAAGCAAGCAAGCAAGCAAGCAAGCAAGCAAGCAAGCATTTGAAAAGCATACCTGAGGTGACTTGGAAAGTGAACATTTCTTCAGGGTTAAGATCATTGTCATTAACAATCTTAGCTCCAATCAATCCAGACGCCGTAGGAATAAAGAAAGGCAATTGGAACGGAACTTCCATCATTGGCCAAAAACTCAAAGATCCATCTACAGCCGAGTACTGTTGACCGCTGATTGCAAACGGAATATGCCACATCACCAAGTGCGAGTTGGCATGTGAATTAGCCCATGGCAAACCATCCTGTCCATAACCCCCTGAGGATATTTGTTCGTGAATGTTCCATTGGTCATTAAGAGTTGATCGCCAATGATCTAATGGCTTCTTGGCTTGATTCAATGCCTTATGAGGATCGGTTTCTATAAACAAAACCAGTAAGTATATCGTAATTTTATTTCATTCAATACATTGCCCCCAAAACAACTTCATGGACTTGCAATGGGGACTAATATCTAAAGACATTTGACTTCATGGCTTCGCAAGTGCGTGCCTGCAAGGCTCAAGGAACCCCCTTAAATGGCTTGATTGAAAAGGTCGTCAGTAGCTACCATCTTAGCTACATACCTAAGTGTATCATCATAGAGGCCCAGTCTGCATCGGCTCCCATCCATATTGACTTATGCTTTGACACATTTTCCAGATTTTCACAGCCTGCGAATCTATAACTAAGTATAAGGGATGTATCTTCCTCGGCCGGTGCAAATCTTTTGTCGTCTATTATTTTCAGACCCCACGGTGAGTCGTTAATTTCAACCTCCATTTCTAAATGATGACGTAGTTTTTTTCGAGGTACCAAGTCTCCAATACCGAGAGTGTAAGCCCAGACCTGAAAGGAAATGAAAATTCTACTTGCAAAGTGATTGGAAAATTGATGGAACACTGAATTATATACCTTAAAATTTTTGAGCATGTTTCTTCTAGATTTTAAAATTACAAATAAAAGAAATGATAAAAAGAGATATGAGAAATATGCAATAGTGACCATATGGCCGTCCTAAAACAATGTTGGATAACCGTATGTGTAGTAGTAGGAAGCACCCCAAGTAACTTTCGGACTACGTGCGAGTCAAAGTAAAATTATTTGAATATTGATTGAAGGCACATCTCAATACCATGAAAATAGGATGTGTGGACTAGGTCCGCTCGTTACTGACCTGACCATAAAAGGAATCTGACATCAGCCAATCAGCAGCGCCATACTCCGTATCCCACCATGCCCTGAAGTAACGATTCTGCTCATTCCAGAATTCTTTTTCAACAAGTATTTGTGCTCTGTCTAAAGCTGCTGATATCTGTTTCTCTATAGCAATATCGTTTAAGTGGGTGGCTAGGTCACGTGCTGTATGAAGAGCCAGCAGATAGACGACGCTGTCGTAGATGTGATGATCGAACTTGTCAATGCCTGTTGTGCTGAAGAAAGTAGTTTTTCTAAACGGGAGTCCTGTACCTGGAGAAAAGGAATCGTGTATTCATTAACGATCAAATGATTGAAAGATAAATGATTATGAATGGTGTCATGATTTTTTTATTCATTTTTATTAGATATATTATATTATTATTTA
Organism: Diadumene lineata; assembly: GCA_918843875.1. Classification (NCBI taxonomy): domain Eukaryota; kingdom Metazoa; phylum Cnidaria; class Anthozoa; order Actiniaria; family Diadumenidae; genus Diadumene; species Diadumene lineata. The sequence goes on from OU974080.1 coordinate 12,504,800, forward strand.
TATTAATGCATCAATCAGTACGAATGACAAAGAGGAAAAGATGAATACATGTGTGAAAGAGGAGAAAATCAGGGAATTGATAAATCATAAATTAACAAGGAGATTAAACATAGGAAAACAATATTGTAAATGGAAGAGTTAACATTTGATTTGAGCAGTGAATATTTTCGCAAATACGAGTTTGCTTCTCACATACAAAACGTAAATAACCAGTGAGCCTGCGACATGTCAAAATATTTGAATATTTACCATGAGTGCTGTCAACCATTAACCAAGTGATTGCTTTCTTGCAAGCAGGCCATAACTTGTCCAGGAGATCTTTCTGTCCAGTCCATTTGTAATAGTGATATACACCAACAATAAACATAGATGTGGTATCGGCCATCTCACGACCACCTGCATAATCTGGTTATAAAAAAGATTCACAATGTCAGATATTTTTTTTGCGCAACCCACAACTGGCGTGACCCTTACCTGGCGTAACCATATGCAAAAACAGAGGCACGATAGTGAAGCGTTTTTAAGATGACAAACCGAATAGGTTATTTTTATTTTTTTATTTTCAGATAAAACAATGCGGAAATAGAAGTACACGGCAATAACATTTAACATTTCATCATCACCTACTGAAAACATTTGTTAATTTCGTGGATAACGGAGCTATAAAACTACAAAACACAATACATTAAGAAAATCTTACCTAGCCTTCCTGTTTTTCCAAGACATCCTTCAGCCAAAGCTTCTTGAATCATACCATTGGAATACTGGTTTGCAGCCCAAGTCAATAGCAAATGCCGTACAACCTCTACAAATGGGATGCAAGTCATTTAGCAATTAAAGTTGAACCTGATTTTTAGTTAGATTATAATGTTACCTTTATTTAAACACGATAAAATTTAAAACTTATAAGGTAGTGGGGTTGAGGTGTACACCTGTTATGTGGGCCAGTTGTTAAGTATTACCCTAACCGACTGCTGTGTACCGTGGATAAATAAAGTTAATTAATTGATTGAATTGTAATTAGCTCTGCAGGTGTCGTGCTGCAACCGGTAGCAGATTAATAATTTATGATTAATTAATAATTACCTGGATAAAAAATCATATAGGGTAACATTCTCCGCATATCATTATGTATAGTGTCAATATCATTACAATCATACGCCTCCCACTGCCTCCATCGACCATCTCTAGTCCAAAACGATGACCTCCAATAACTCACACTGTTCATCAATAAATCATTGAGCCACAGAGGCAGCTTATTCACATGAAGGGATTCCTGTGTAAAGGAATTAGGAAGTTGAAATGGAAGCTGCCAAATGATTATATCTTCGACTGTTTTGAACAGATTCTGGCGCATGTGTTGTGCAACTGCTTGACTTGAGATGAATAAATTGCTGTAAAAATTACCAACTCCGATTTCTGCGTGGTCACGATTAGGGTAGTACCAAGCCATCACGATGGATAGCGACTTTTTCTGCCCCGGCAGTAGAGTGGTACGGATCGCTGCTGACCCATGCAAAGCCATTGACGAAACATTTTTAAAATTTCCTAAGGAACCAGATCTTGAGAACTTTTGCCAAATTTCTCCAAATTCGTCCGCAATAGCAAATGAAGCTGTGCCACCCTCCTCTTCAACAACATAAAGTGTGGTGCTTCCACTTTGTGGGAAGAATCCAGGTCGTTCCATTGTCAACATTGTACCATCTAGGGACCAGAACCCTTTGAGTCCTGAGATAATTCCACTTTGCCATGCGTGAGGAGGCATCTTATCTTTGAGCAGACATGCAGATGGTCCGTTTGTTGTCCATGCCATACATTTGGGCATCTTGGCACAAGCCCTAGCACACTCTGATGGCGGGATATTTCTGCGATATGTAAGCGAAGGAAGTTTTAGTGTACGGGAGTATAGAAATTGTAGAGAAAAAAGCATTGTTTAAGCTAATCACAGTTTTGAAATTATCATTTTTGTACCTAACAATAAATGCATGGTATAAGAGTTTAGCTTACATCTATGACTAAATGGTAAGTTTATTGGCGGTTTGAAACAATAATAAAAACTGCATAGTAGTAGTGCTGTAGATATATAGCAGTATTTACAAACAGTTAATAGTTAACAGCTACAAATAAATATAATAAAGCAATATATAAATCAGCGAAAAAGGAAGGAAGGAGGTCTATAATGAAAAAAAAACACAAGACGCTGTAGGATCACAGATCGCTTTGATATAAGTAAAATAAAGCAAATTACTCAGAAAGTAATCAAAGCACGCAGACCACCGATCCTCTGCTATAAGCGCAGACGAATATTATCATCACCTTGTAAAGACAGCCTCTCCATAGTTGTCACCAACTCTAATGGTGTCTTCTTGATATCCAAGTGGAAGATTCATCATAAATGAGACATCAGCAGGTTCAAACTGGTTGGTATTTTCAAGGTTTAAAGTAAATGTCACAGCTGGGACTGCTGAATTGAAAGGATCTCTTGGATGGAATGCAGAATAAGCGTACAGGTCCATTTTGAGCTTGTTTGTTATTGTACCATCTAATAAGGAAATGAAAATGCTTTCATATGCATGCTTGAAGAATAACAATATGTAAATATAATTAATCGTCGCAGCTGTAAAGCAATTGAAGCGATTGCCTGAAAAAAATACCCAAAAAATGTGGGCTTCATTTAGGTTTTAAAATCATGGAGAATATCTTGAAGAATGTCTTTACAGGGGTCGCACAGCGTTGCGTGACATACGTGATGGACACTCGGGAGACGATTACAGAGTCAGATCCAGGATTTGTTTTGAAAGAATTGACTGTTGCATTATTAAAGGACCCGTTGAAACTCCCTCAAGCCTTTCCCTAGATCATTCGCTGCTATAGGTTTGTTTGTTGTAGTCTTCATTTACCTGGAGTCAGCTTACTAACGGGATAAGCTCCTGAATAAGACAGCGTTTCCACCCCAGGGAATCCCGCTGGCGGATACGTCCTCAACAGTGCAGCTTCCTGTGAACTCTTCCTCGATACACGGACACCGAAGACTGCTAGATCTAGGGCTCCTTTGTTTAGCTTCGCCGAACCACCAGGAGACTGGTTCTCAATAGTCCATTCATGGAATGTGCCGTCAGCGCGCAGTTCAAATGAGCCCGTTGTGATACCTCCCAGCGGTACTGCAGAGCGCATGCCTGTTGGTGGGTGTTTTGTATGTACACGATCTACTATCCCAGATGTGCTGTTTTCAGCGTTAGAGTGAAGTTCTGGTATGGCACTCTTAAGCCAACAGCAGTATGCTCCTAAATATCAAATTATGAAAAAAAAACAGTTAAAAAATATGCATTTTTGTTTTTCATAGCTAGGGAAAATTTCAAAAAAGACATTGAAATCGGTAGATATATGGTTAAAAATGCGCGCTATAAAACATCTATCACAGTAACTTATTGGAACGGATCTAGGAATCAAAGAAAGAGGGACTGAAAATTTCTTAGAGACAAAACCTTTTATTCAGTTAGTAGTAAAGGCAAACATTTCTGGGCCGCGGCTCTTCTTCCCCCTCCTAAATCCACTCCTGCCTTAGAATAAACTGTTTGCGCACTTGTACAGCGGGACCTCCTAGAAGTATATTCTAACCAACGTTGTATCTTTTTAGATAAAACGGTCAAATTTAAAAATCGTTTCTCTCCAACTACCTTTATCACAGTTCCTTGTCTCTCCTTCTTGTATCCTTAGTGTCCATGCCTTACAGCGAGGTTCATGGCAACAATACTTGGCGCAGACATGCGCATTGTTTATCATTGTATTACCCAGGATGCTCCTAACCTGGAAGCTCAAGAACACGCTACCACGCATGTCCGTGTGGTTGAGCCAGGTAGTTGTGGTGCATTTGCTGTATTCTTTTGGCATTTCGTAGAGATATGGGTATTGAGATAAAATCCCTCTATTCCATGATTGTGCGACCTGTGAACACAGAATTGGATTGAAAAGGACTGAAAAGTCTCTCATGCACGCAAGGGATTTTCAACGTGTTCTCTGCTTTTCCTCCCTCATCATAATCAACATGTATGCAAGGAAGTGTGTAAAATCATTAATGTAGGGGTAGTGAGTGTGAGTGTCCATCTCAAGAATAACTACCATGTAGATGAGATGTGTTAAATATTCATTTATCAATTCACTTCATTTCGCAATGCCGACAGATCATAATGGAACAATGTTACGGTGTTAACAAATAATGTATACAAAAAGGACGCAAACAAACCATATGAAGTTTTATAAATGTAGAAGCGCATACCTTTGTCACATTATAGTCTTCAACAAACAAACTACACTGTTTGATGTTAGTAAACTGCATGGTTCTATTAACCGTCGCTGGTTCTTTACCAAACTTGACAGCATCGAGTAACTTGGCAAGCTTATCTTGTTCTCTTCTCATTTCAACTAAACAAACGACATTATTTGAGCATTTATAAACCAATTTATGGAGGGTATGGATGGTTACTGACTTAAATGTTAATTGACAGCTAGCAAATCATATGAGATTCATATGAGATTCTACATAAAATCCCTACCGATTAAAATTTAACTACTACTACTTACCTTTTTGTCCTTTCTGTCCAATATATTCAATGCGAAACGTAGCTTTAGCGTGATCGTGCAGCTCAGCTGCATTGGCTACTTTCTCTGCTATCTTTCGACCATTTTCTACTGCGTTTATGGAAGCTGCAATACGTTCTTTCTCCTTGTTGATGTCATAGTCCATTTTCACTTCCTTAGGATTTTTGGGCTGGTTTAGTTGAAGTACAGTAACATTATCTGGGATGTTATTTTGTTCTCCCTTTATTGACTGAGCTATAAGCTTTTTTTCTTGTTCTGAAGCTGCGTTTAGCTTATTGTCGTGAATTGTTGTTGCATTTGTGTTCTGTAACTTAATATCAACTTCGTGAGGGCTCTCTTCGTCGCCGGGAGAGTTATTTGTTCCTTGTTGAGCTTGGTTGGTTTCCTTGATTGCTTTGTGATTATTTTTCCCATTACTAGGAATGCCATTTGTTTCTTCTTGAATAGGGTTGGATTCCTCGGGTGCTTTGTGAGTATGTTGTCCATCACTAGGGACGCCATATGTTTGTTGCTGAATGGGATACGATTCAGCCTTGGTCGCTTCGAGTTTATTTTCCTCATCACTGGAGGTTTTTGTTTCTGTATTTGTTTGTTGTTGAACAGGGTTCTGTTGTTTGGTTTCGTCGTGATTATCTTCCTTATCATTAGCAGATGTATTTGATTCCAGTTGACCAGTACTGGATTCGTCGGGTGTTTTCTGATTAACCTGACCACCGGTAGGAGGGACATTTGTTTCTTGTTGAGCAGGATTGTGTACTTCTTGATTATTGTCCTCATCACTAGGAGAGTTATTTGTTTCCAGTTGAACAGGACTGGTTACCTCGGGTGCTTCCTGATTACCTTTATCACCAATCGGAGAGGAATTTTCTGTATTAGTTCCTTGTTCAACAATGTTGGGTTGTTCAATCTTCTCAGCATTTTCAGTATCCATGGATTCCTGGAGATTGGAAGTGCTCTCGGAAGAGCTCATTCCATTAGTAGAGGATTGCAAATTGCTATTTAGTGGTCGTTTTTGATACTTGTCCTTGTTATTCGTAGGAGTAGGGCTGATAGGATTAACAGGTGTAGTCGTCGGAAGAATAATTGAATTGGCAGTTGAAGTTGTGGCGTTAATAGCACTTTCCAAATTGTTTTTTAACTTGCTAAAATCAATATGAATACGCATTGGTATTCCATTTCCATTGGAGTTCACACTGGTGGCATTTTCTGCGGCTTGGTTAGCAATTGTCAAAGTTTCATCCAAAGGTTCATTCTCCTCCAAGTGAATGTCTGGTGCGAGTGCTTCCTGGATTTGTATGTTTCCAGCTTGAGGAGTTGGTTGGATTGAAGGTATTGGTGCACTAGTAGCAGTGGTGGCATTTAATTCAGCGTTTAAATCGGGCCCTGGAACTTTTCTCAGAACACTGAGATCGGAATAGGGTTGTCTACTGTTTCCTACTGTTTCATCGTCATTGCCTGAACCTACAACATCTCCGCTGGAAACATCAGTACCTTCGTTTTCCATATTGCCGACGTTGATGGTGTTATTATCATTATCAATATTAGTGTTAGCATTATTATTATCAGTGACATTCCAGATGTGATTTGTGATATTCACAATGATCTGATTAATGGCATTCTTGTCTAAACTGTTATCGACATTACTGATGTTATTGTTGGTGTTCGGATTATCCCAGTCGTTTTGGTTAGTTAAATCAATGATGTTATTTAAATCATTGTCATTTTTGATGGCATCCAAATTGTTATTGACAACAATTTGATCTGTAATAGTTTGTTTGCCAACTCCAGACTCAGAACGTTCTCTAGCTTTCTTAGTTCTAGCTATTGTTGGATATTGTATCATGTTGACTCCACTTGCAACATTTCCAGAATCATCGCCTACATCTTCTAAGTTTTCATCTAAGCCTTCTTGTATGGTTCCCATCTTATTCAAATGTGCGGTTGAGGCTCCTTTGAAGTCCATTTCTGTGTCTGTTGCACTACCGAAGCTAGCTGAACCACTTTCCTCACCACTTATCTGGGAATCAGTCGGATCAACTGCTTCCAAAGCATAAGTCTTTGAGGGTACATTTGGTTTTGCTTTTGTAGTAGTTGAGTATTCTTCAAGTCCAGAAATTCCACTTGCTTGAGCAGAACTAATGTCTACACCACTTATGCCATTTCTTTTAACCAGCTCACCGGTATCATCCTTTTGAGAACCTTGGAATTCTCTTCCTGACGAAGAGTGACTGGGACTACCTGAAATGTCATTTTCCTGGCCAGAAACACTTCCCTCGCCACTAAAATCTTCGTGATCATTCAGTTTCTGTACAATTGCGACAGGTTTCATAGATGAAGTTGTAGTCGTTGACACTAAATAACCGGGGTCAGTAGCAGTTGACTGCCCCTCTCGTGAAACATTGTTCTCCTCACTCGACTGAGCTTGTGGGTGTGATGTTTCCATCAGATCATTAACAATTTCTTCCGTAACAGCGCTGCCACTCTCTCCGCTCGAGCTACTTTCTTCTTCATTAATTTCATCTTTCTTTGATCCTGTTTTTGAGCTTGCCAAGCTAGATCCTGGCTCAGTTTGTGAGCTTTCTGAACTAGATACCAATTCAAAACTACCGCTTGCTTTGTCCATCAGTTCATTGAGATCATCAGAACTTGTGGAACCTTGTGCGTTTTCTGCAGCCGATAAAACACTGGATCCATCAAAGTCTAGGAACGAAGCGGTGTCGTCGTCCTCTACAGATGACGCATGCAACTCTCGCTTCTGTATATGTTTATGTTTGGTTTTGGTGCGTTTTGTGTCCTGTTTTCTTGGTGCAAATATCTTTTGTAGTTGCAAAACGTCCAAATGTGTTTTCTGGAAATTCTGCGTTCTCAAATGTTTCCCATATTTGTTTATAACTTTTTTTAATAGAGGGTGAGGTCTGTTTGGAGTTTGAGAGCGTTTTATTATAGGCTCACGTTTGACATTCAAAAAGTCTTCCAAAGATTTGATCACATTTGATTGAGGGTTAGTACTTGGAGAATCAACGATAGATTCTAACGAGTTGAGGATTTCAGAGCGTGTAGATCTTGAAAAGGCCTTTCCTTTGTTGACATCTGAAATATGGAAAAGATAGATCAAGATGAGTTCAAACTATGAGGAAAGACAAATGAGTTAAAATTGTGAGTTTTCGTTACGGGTATAAAGACAATGAACGATTCTAACTCATTAATAACGTATAGTTGTATGTATGTATCTTTGTAGGGTGACAGATAAAGCATTGCTTTTTTCCAATCTGGCCCTTGGGGGACTGCTATTATGCAGTTTACAAACATGAGTGTGTGTTAGCGATTAGTGCCCCCGATGTTAGTAAGTACAGACACTGAGGATGGTCGTACCTGCGTCCTCAGTGGTTCTTTAACGTCCACAACTGGATTAGAGTATAGAGTAGACGGGACCTCCGATTTAACGTCGTTATCCGAGAGGACGTGAAGATCTTACCATTTGCAGATAGAGAAACAAAGGGAGCAACTTCTCCTCAATTATTTTAAGACCCTGAGTGTTGGTCCGGCCAGGGTCCGAACCCGTGACCTCCCGCACTAAAGTCCGATGCTCTTCCAATTGAGCTATACGGTCGGCGGTTAGTAATCATCTTTATCATTTAATACTACAAATTATTATCATAATCATCATCACTATCATCATCATAACCATCACTACAATCTTAGATAGTTGTCAAAACATCATGAACATTCATTATCATCATCATCATCATTAGATTGATGACATTAGATCATTATAGAGTGAATGGTGAAAGGAGATGTTATGAATTTGAGCGTGCAGGTTGAAATGCAGGTTACTGTGGAATTTATGTTATGTTAACTTCGTTTTAACCAGAAAATTCGCCAAGAACACAAACCACCAGCAAATATAGTAACTTGCCATTTTCTATTCATATGAATAATCATATATGAAATGACTTATTTTATAATAATTGTGCTTTGGCTAAGAAGAAACTAGCCAAAAAGAAGCACCAGATAGATAGATATGTACCAAAAGACAAGAAATGATCTTTTGATCTTGATATTTGAAATGTTTTGTATCTCACGAGGAATATTTGTAAACGCATTAAATTAATGATTAGTTTCGCTTAATTACTGACAATCCCTCTTCTTTTTTGCTCACTGTTACTACTGGAAAAAAATAATTCTTTAGCTTAAATTAACCCGAAAATAGATAGCCATAAAATAATCACAGCGTGTGAAGAGATTCAATGTTTTGGATCAGTTCCATTTATAATTGGAACAATGGCGCTTCAGGATCATTACACATGTCTTGTGTTAAAAAGTGTTGGCTGATTTCATCCCTTTCACAAAACGAAAAGATAACTAAACAGCGTGAAAATACTCTCTCTTACATACCTGGGTAACAGAAATTGACTTGGAATATGGAAAAGAACACAAATACTTGGAATGATCCAATTACTGACATCGTAGCACCAAAAACTATTGTTAGCAACAAGTGGTCAAGAAACGTTCAATATTTTCATCTCATTCCAGCAATCCTAGATGTAAATTTCGTCAATATTCACATTAGAAATCTTGAATACATGTTTTAAAGTAAACGTCTTTCACATTATCGGAGAAAAGTGAGCCATTTTCAGTTTGAAAGACGCTACTGTAGGGGAAAATCGTCAAGTTTTCTCGTCAAAAACGTGTTTGCGTCGCTCTAACAGGTTACAAGCAGGTACAAAAATAAACTTGAAACCTGCTATAACACATTTATTTATGTCCTTAATAAATGCTTTTTTATAAAAAAAATAATTTTGCATTTAAATAAACAAAAATAAATAAATGTTGATATAATTACAAAATAGCTATAATCATATATATTAATGTAGGTTCTGATTGGTCAAATGAATGGTAAAAAAACGCTATTTTCTATAAGAGCAAAACATCACTTTCTACAAATGCACTCAGCGTTGGATTCACATTTTGAAAATCCAAAATAACAAGATCATTGACAATTTTTGCGAAAAATATTGACAATTTGACAATGAAAGGGGTCAACTATTTCTAAATATAAAAAACATAAAACTTTGTAGGGGAGGAGTGGGTGGATTTGGCCTTCTAAAATCTTTTTCTGACAACCTGGTGCACATAATTTATTTATTCATTTTTTATACACTCGGCTTTTCAAAAAAACTTTCTTCTTTAAGCACTTGCAGGATTAGTTTTTTTAAATAAGTTTTAACCTATTTTTCGTTGACAATTTTACTGATTTGTGATTTCAGTTTTGAATATCCTATTTCGTAAATATACAAACGACAGTTACTTGCAGCCATTTCCAAATTTCTTCCATCTCAATTGCAGTATATATTTGATCAATTCTACTATGCTTTAATTCCAACAATCAGGACTATGTCAGCTTATGTTATTGTAATAATTAAGCATATTGAAAATGCCTTATAAGTATAGATATACGCGAATCACAAAGTTACCTTAGTAACCTGAAGTCTTTTGGCCAAGAATTTAATGTCACGCTGAAAGAGTAAACGATTATAATTAGTCCGTGTTGAATGTGAATATCATTTTTTTCTGGCAGTGGTTTGTAACGACAACAGTTCTTCGCGCTGGACGATGTTAAAGATTGTGGTTTCTCTTTTGCTGGTAAGGTCTGCGAAGTTTAATTTCGGTTAATTCAATAACCAACTGTTCAATTAGATAGATACACTTGAGGTTATTACTTTGAATCCATCGATTTCATTTTTGCTTTCGTTTTTGTTCCTTTAAAAGTTTAACTTAATTTATTTAAAGTTCTTTTAGCTATATCTTAGTTGTTTAAAAACCTGTATTTGACTGTTTGTTAAGATGACAAACTTTAGTTGTTTATTTTTATCCTTCAAGTGTGTTAAAGCAAATGAATTAATCGAGCAAATATAAAAATTTTAAATTTTGTATAACAGTTTTTTTCTAGATAGAAATAGAATTTAACTCACTCTTACTGAAGTAGTCACTGCGAGTATTATGTGATTACATTATATTGTTTTATAATGATGCGGTACATTGGTCCGGATGAGAGACGTTTTGATGACGACTGGTTGGCTGTGGAGGCCTCAACCTACCGATGTGGGAAGTCTGTGCTAGAGTCATCTTCAGACTAAAACTTAAGAAAAAACTGGCCAACGGAATGATCAATTAAGTCTAGAGACCTTTAACTTTTTTGGAATATACATTTGTCGTGTAATATCTGAGTGTAAATTTATTAATTTAAACCTGATGATGGTGGTATGTCCACCGATACAAACTTTGCATTGTCAACTACGAAAACCTTCTATATCTCTGATTTATAGTCAAATCAACGGAATATGAATAGAATAAATAATAATTGCAAGCTTTTATAGAAACAGTTCTGTACAAAGAAAATCCAATTTAGATACCTTATGCAATATGGAAGTACAGCATCAGTAAAAAAAGATTGATTACTAAGTGTGAAAAAACATAGTAGAAGTATCAGTTTGTAAACTGAACTCTTTCAGCTTAAAAAAGATAATGAGACAACCAGATTTTATAAGTATAATTTTGTTTTCTTAGAAAAAGCTGTAAGCAGTCCGTTTTCGCTTTCGACCATCTGCAAGAGAAAAACCATGCATGTATGCTAATCAGATTAATTACCTTGTAGTTCAGCACTTGTTCTTCCCTGCCTGCCAGAAGATTGCGTCTAAAACGTGGCACAGCTGGTAAGAAATAAAACACATTGAAACAAAAAAATTAAAAGATTAGAGCAATAACAAAAGCGGTTGGAAACCGCTAAAGTTATACATACAATCAAGAACTCATTTAATTTAATTTATTTACTTCCATCAGGAAGCTCAAACGTGTAGTGAGCAATGCCCATTGGGGGGGAGCGTTTTTCAAAAAGGGAGTGGCTTAACAAATGTTCACCCCTAAAAGATAGCAAAAATGAATACTATCAAATACACCAAAAATAATTCCCAATGATGATGGGACCAATGAGTATTTGCGTACTTCCACGTTTGCCTTTCAAATAATCAGCTGAATCAAGGTACAGTGTAAACATTGTGCTGACTGGTCGTAGGCCAGGTAAACGTAGATGTATGCGAATACATTATAACTCGTTATATATTTGAACGACTCTGGAACCTTTAAACACCCTATAATAGGTTGTCACTAGATGATAATATGTTTGTATGTGAACATGTCCATGTCGGACCATGGTTATTTGCCGCTGTCTTCATAGAATGGCCTTTCTTTACGTTGTTTGCTTATAATTTTTGACTGCAATTTCAGATTGTGGTAGTCTGGACAAATATGGTCTTCGTACCCCAAATTTTCCAGACAATTACCCAACCGATGCACATTGTGTATATACCATACCAATGAAGCCCAACAAGATGCTGAAACTAAAGTTTTTGGACTTTGATATCGAAAACTCTTCCAACTGCAGGTGATCACTTGCTGTGAGAGCTTGTTCAAGTTTTTGCATATTTTAATTAAAAATTTTATTTAAAAATATGTTAAAAATAGTTGGATATTGACACATCACATTTTCTTGTTTGTAGATGAAAGTTCAGGTTTCACATACCAAACAATTAAAAAAACTGAAAAAAGTGTTTCTTATACACATATTCTCTTCTTTATGAATAGTTTAATATTCTTGTATTCTTTATTTATCTGAAGATGTTTGTCAGATGACTACCAAAATATAAATACTAACTATGGATAAATGGCTTCTTATTTTAACGTTTACAAGTCTCTAACCTTATTATTTTATGTTAAACCCTGTATTTCCATTCAGCTACGACTACGTGGAGATCAGAGATCACCAACAGAGCTATGGGAGGTATTGTGGTCGCACACTGAATGGCAATAACATCATGATGGATGAAAGTCCCTATGTAAACATCATCTTCCATTCTGATAAGTCATTGACAAAGAGAGGCTTTAACATGAAATACTCTTATCTGGACAGCGAAGGTAGGTGCCGATGATTGTGATGGGTGTATGTTGGTTAGCCTGTCGAGGATATTAGTGGTAATGATAGTGGCCCTCACAATGATACACATGCTAATGCTCCTCTCCTGATGATGACAAAGATGGTGCATACATGATGCAAAAACACACCCACAATGAAAACAATGGGCTAACGTTTTCTGTTAGCTGTGACGAGAATGATTGTGATAATATAATATGACGATAAAAAGTTTGTTGAAAACGATAGTTGTGAACATTGTTGTACTGATAAAAAATTTGATCTTATAGGTAAAGAGATTGAGGGTCAGGAAATGGCGGCTAATATTATTACTACAAAAGCACCTACCACAAAAGCACCTACCAGTGCACATGCAGCGACTGAAGCTCCACAAGAAATGACTACACCACAGCCTATAATCACACAAACTGTTCCACAACCAACTGAATCCTCCATACAACACACCGAGATTCCAACTGATGAGTCCAACCCGACAGATGCCGGGTATCATACTATTGAAGTAGGAACAGAGTGGCCTATAGATGGTGGACACCACGGTATGGTAGATTACGGTACTGAAATCCCGACAGATGCCGGGTATCATACTATTGAAGAAGGAACAGAGGGGCCTACAGATGGTGGGCACCACGGTATGGTAGATTACGGTACTGAAATCCCGACAGATGCCGGGTATCATACTATTGAAGTAGGAACAGAGTGGCCTACAGATGGTGGACACCACGGTACGATAGATTACGGTACTGAAATCCCGACAGATGCCGGGTTTCATACTATTGAAGTGGGAACAGAGGGGCCTACAGATGGTGGACACCACGGTACGGTAGATTACGGTACTGAAATTCCGACAGATGCCGGGTTTCATACTATTGAAGTAGGAACAGATGGGCCTACAGATGGTGGACACCACGGTACGGTAGATTACGGTACTGAAATCCCGACAGATGCCGGGTATCATACTATTGAAGTAGGAACAGAGTGGCCTACAGATGGTGGACACCACGGTACGGTAGATTACGGTACTGAAATCCCGACAGATGCCGGGTATCATACTATTGAAGAAGGAACAGATGGGCCTACAGATGGTGAACACCACGGTACGGTAGTTTACGGTGCTGAAAACCCGACAGATGACGGGTATGATAACCCTGAAGAATATGGGACAGAGGAGCCTACAGATGGTGGACACCACGGCACGGTAGATTACGGCACTGAAAACCCGACAGATGAAGGGTATCACACTACTGAAGAATATGGAAGTGAGGGTCCATCCGATAGCGGACATTATGAGCCAACAGAGGAATATAGGACAGAAAATCCATCCAATAGTGTTAAACCTGGCACAGAAGGACTGACAGTTGCAGGAAATGTCGGATCTGGAGAACATGGAACTGAAAAGCCCACCGTCGTTGGGAGCCACGGTACAGAGAAATATGGGACAGATTTCCCGACTGATGCTGGACATTACAGTACTGCTGTGCACGAAACTTACAAGCCGACTACAGATGGATATCATAGTATAGAACAAGGTGGACCAGTTGACGGAAATGAGTTAAGCAGGCTGTAAGTCGATAAAGCATCACTGATATTATGAAATAATTTTTTGAATCATCAGTCTTAACCACTTGATTATCATATTGTTTTAGGAGTCTGATACGCAGTCTTCAAATGGCAAAGCTCGCCAACAGGGTAACGTAAACATGCATGTGTTCTAAATACGATAAGTTTCTTGTAATTTAAGATTCCATTCAGACGTCAAACCACGCTTTACCGTGTCAAAATAATTAGAGACAATCGCGTCCCATTGATTGCATGCGGACGGTTTAGTAAAGACCAAATAACAAAATAAAATTTTGGAACCGCAGATGGCGATACAACGAATGCGAATTAAAGTGTCTGAACAAACTTAATTTGGGAATGAGATTCCTGCGGACGTTTTTGCATAATCTTTTAAATTCTCAAGTCTATTGAATTCAAAGGAACCAAACGCAACAATACTCATTTATGTAATCCAACCTGATTAAATTAAAAAAAGATCAGCGCCTGAGCCTGAGTCACTGACATATTTGCTTCAAGAAGCTATCTCCAATTTGGTGTGCAAACCTTACCCCCCCCCCCCCCCCCCTTCGTTTTTACTTTCAACTTAAACATTACCGATCCCCGAAATCTTAACATACCTTTAAAAAAATCTAAATCTCTTTCAGATTAATGAACTTATATTTAAGATTGATGAACTTAAATTTATGTTGAAAAGAGTACAACGAGCACAATACATGGAATCAAGAGTCGATAAAAGCAAGCGAGCTAGAAAACGTAAGTTTTGAGTACACGAAAGAGTTCAGAAATAGGAATGTTAAATATATATGGGTAGAAATTATGCTCACCTTCAATATACTGTCTTGCACGTTTTTCATCACAGACCGTGATATAGCGGTTGTACAGCCTTAAACATATTTGAAATGAATAATTTACTGTTAAAATAATCAAGATAATTGTCAATTGCTTATCATTTTTAGGAGGATATGGAGATTTTGATCTTAATTTTGACTCACTGATGGATTTCCGTCGTCGACGCAGGCGGTCAATAACGACTGATTATGGTCAAGAGTTTGAGGAAGCTATAAACCGCCTCGAAAACGAGAAGAACAAACTTGAAAAGATGGTTAAGTCTTATTAAAGATCTTGGTATAAATGGTCAAAAAGGTACGCTACGCTGACCACCAGTTATATAATTGTAAATGATGTTAGCTGATGTGCATGATGTCGGTTAAAGATATTTATTGGAAAGCCTTCACATATTCAATATATTGTTAAATTAAAGAAAAGCTACTTTGTTATAACGTATTTATATTGAGCTTGTATGTTCTGATGATTCAGTTATTACTCCAGCCATGTGGAAATTCACTCCACCTGATGGTACTGCATGAATTCAGGGACGTGTGTGTGAGGAGAGATAGCCCTCCTCCCCCTCCCCCTCCCCCACCCCGCGGATTATTTACTTCAAACTGATTTTCCCATTATTTTTTTTGCAGGTTTCGAACTACGACACAGCTTATCAAATATGGTCCAAATATGGTTTACATATATGCATGGTTTTTCTATAGCTCGATATAATTTATAATGGGATTGTTACGCCACAAAATGTAATAACTCGCACAAAATGTAATACTGACACAAAATGTAATGAAAACTGACACAAAATGTAATACTGACACAAAATATAATAAAAACTCACACAAAATGTAACAAACTTCTTAACACAAAATGTAATAAAATTTGACACAAAATGTAATAGCTTTATTAACGCAAAATGTAATAAATTTTGACACAAAATGTAATCAAGAAAAAAACTATATCGCTTTTACAAAAATTTTATTTCCTTTAAAAGAAATCAACATCATATAATTCAATACAACATATTTCAGTTGAAATGAATTTTTATGCCGAATCGCATGATCAATTTTGAACATAATTTGGTATTATTATTTTCGCGAGGAAAAGGTAAAAACAAATAACAGCCTTAACACTAAACCAGAACACAATGAAACAATATTTATGAATGTATGTTCTGGTTAAGTGATAGTAACAAATATTTACTAGATAGTTACTATTCGTTGGTATTTAGTTTGCTTTTATTTCGTGATTTTCCTGCGTTTGTTCTGGCTTTATTACATTTTGTGTCAAAATTTATTACATTTTGTGTTAGGAAGTTTATTACATTTTGTGTGAGTTTTTATTACATTTTGTGTCAGTATTACATTTTGTGTCAGTTTTTATTACATTTTGTGCGAGTTGTTACATTTTGTGGCGTAACAGGGATTGGAAAATGGGAGAAATTATAGTTGATTTGCAACACTAATCAAAATGCTTACAAACTTGAAATAAAAAGGGTTTTAAAATATGTGAGATGTTCTTCCATGATTCTTGATACATTGGGGACGGTCCATTAGAATTGTGAATGAGAGTGATGGATAAATCCAGAAAAGAAATAAATTAGAGGTGGAAGATATTTGCCTTCATTGCTGAATGTATCTTTAAAAGATATTCTATGGGATCCTAACAATAAATAAGATATATGGCCACTGATAATCTCATTTCTGCAATGATGCAACAAAATTCCAACCTTCCCCTCCAAAAAAACCTTGAAAGTTAAATCCTGACTACACTATGCCGGATAAATTTGAAAACGCAACTTTTGTTGCGATACCGTGACAAAATAAATTGCTCGTTGAACAATAGAATTAGCATAATTTTTGATTCGTGCGTTTTAGTGTGGACGGAAGACCTAACCGGAATAAATTAAGCATTTTCACATTCATCCGCGTTAGTGTGGACCTAGTCTTAGATAGATTAAGAAATGAATGATTGAATAAATGAAACAAAAAACAAGGTAAAAAGGTTGGCATAACAAAAGAATAAAGAAGAATAAGATGAATTTTGTGACGTAAAGGTTAATGACATGACACTGGCTATGCAATATTCTTTATATTGTTTGTTTGTTTTTCTCAAAAAGTTATTCTATAGCTATCTGAATTGCTTTTTCCAAAAAAGACATATTTTCTAATATTTTTGGAATTCCCTAAAAATATTCACGAAATATTCAGTGTAAATGAGAAATTTATTTATTCAAGTAAAATCTTGTTACCCTCCCCTCCCTACACAACGTTTATTGCATCAAATCTCCGCTGACCAAAGTGTTTGACAGATAAAAAACAAAATGGCGGACAAATCAAACGTTGGGTTCACGTGAAACTCTTTAAAACATCGACTATTTATTCCTTTCTAATGCAATGAAGCTCAACTATTAGTACTTGTATATTTTAGCGACTTGATATTTATTCCGTGAATCAAGACAGCTTGGATTATAAAGTTTTTATCAGGTTAAAAACGAGAAATTTTATGAAGATGTCAGGAGAGGAAGGCAAGAAGGATGGAGGTGGTGGAACAAACACGCCGTTACCTTTAAGTGCAAGAGGTAATAATTAGTATGAGTGGTTTTGGAAGAAGATTTTGACAAATCCGTGACAATATATTTACAAAACATAAAAAATGCAATCTCATCTTAAAATACCTTTAAAAACACTTGCATTGATAATTTTAATCGACTTTATGAAAACCATTTAGGTTTAGCATAGCTATTATTTTATTTATTTTGCTATCTGTGTTTATTAAAAATGGTATTAAAAGTTATTGACTTAGCACTGTTCCTCAATATATTATTTCGAATCATTGTTAGTGTGTTCGAATTTAGCTCGCTGACATAAAGTGTTAACCAGAGCAACTGTTTGTTGCTGTGTACATTTTTCAGATAAGCAGAGAAAGTAGTGAAATTCCAAAGAATATAATATTACATGCTATTGAGGGTGGAGTTGAATAAACAAGAACTGTAATTTGCAGTATTGTACATGTATTTTTGATCTGCATAATTTGAAGATGATAATGTTGAACTATAAACAATTTTGATTGACTTTCACATCATCAAACGTTATTTTTGTTGTGGCTAAACTTATTTTGTTACTTGTTTAGCTCTACTATCAAGACAACGTATTTCTGGAGTTATGTCGGGGTAAGAAATTGTAATTGTAATTAATGATATATCAGAAATGGCAACAACCTCAATGCTATAGGAAGTGTGTAACAGAGCAAGTGAGTTGATGAGTATACATTTTAATTGAATTAACACATTGAAATTCCAGAAAATATCCATAACCCTACCACAGAATTCCTGAAATTGATACATACATGTAAAGGAAACACACATTATATGAAATGCACAAAAGTAATACCTTCATCTGTTTTTAGACCCGGCAGATTACCATCTATCAGACCAGCAAGGGATCTTAGCCTTGGGGCAACACCAAAGCTTAATTTAAATGCAAAATTAGGAAAGGTGAGCTAAGTAACCTATTTACACCATACAGTTGCAATTTAGTTTTGGTTATTCAATCAAGAAACAGTTGCCCAGTACAGGTTTGTTTTGCCTGAGGACCCAAAAATAAACCTTATCTCTTATTTTCAGAGGACGTTTACACCCACTATTCCAGCTAGGAGAGTCAAAGAAGAGTGAGTCTGTATTTTTTACAAATTAAACTGACAGTCCATGAAATACATTCTTTACAGAACATTCAATAGTCACATGACCTTTCAATAATCAGGTTTCAAATGAGTATGCCCAAATAAGCATTCCCTAAAAATATGAACTTATGTTCTCAAAAACTGGAGAAAGGGAAAATTTCTAAAATTGCATAAATTTACAAGAGAATCTATAGCTGACTGGTAAGACCTACCAGTCAGTCATACAAACGTTAAAAAATAAATAATCTTATACAGTAGCTTCAATTTTAAAAATATCAAGTTTAAACTTACAGATTTAGCCTAGCCTTAGCATACTCTATTAAAATTGGATATTCATTTGGAGCTAATTTGAATTTCTTTATTGAAAGGTCATGTGACCATGTCCTGCAAAGAGCCTATTATATCCCTTCAGTACAATGACATCATAACTCATGAACCTTTTCTTTCCTGGTAGACCAAAAGAGCAAGACTCCAGTGCTAAAGAATCAACTGTAAGTATATTGACGACTTATTTGTGACACAGGAATGTTACATTATAATTATACTTTAATTGTTAGTATGAATTATACATGTACAGCTGTATCATTATTGTCTATCAAAAAGTCATCACTTCTATGACAATGTTGAGTTCTAGCATATTTAAATAAAAAGACCAAGTTATGGAAATTCCAGACCAGGGGCTGGTTGCTCAAAGCTTGATTAGTGCTAATCCAGTCTTAACTCTATAAATATTAGGTTTTCTTCAGAATTAATGCAGGATTAGTACTAATCATGCTTTGAACAACCCAGACCAGTTGTCATGATTACATCATAATAGTAAACTGTATATGCCTTGTTTTATTAGTCTCACAAAGGCAGAAGAGATAGTTCTCGTGGAGAAGGGAGTGGCAGGGGTAGAGGAAGAGGCAGGGGTGGTAGAGGCAGACATGAAATAGTAGCATCACAATCTGTTTTCTCTATGGGACCAGCAGAGAAAGGAAAATCAGGTATGTTATATGAATCTTAAGTAGTGCATATCACTAACATCTGAATGCATGTTAAAGTATTGAACAGTTTATCACTAAGTTGGACTGCAATAATACAGTTAACCAGTGTTACATCAAAATTCATTGTATAGGAACCTACCATTTAGAGACTTTGTTTTGATTCCTTTTTTCCAAACCAGCAATATATCAATATATTTCCCTTTATCTAGGTAATTCTGGACCTTCAGTAAGTTTTAGTGGTGGTGAAAGAAGAGAAAGCAGTAAAGGATCAAGAACTATTGTAAAGAAAGAAAAGTAAGAAGTAAATTGAGTATCCCAAATTCTACAAAATTATGTGAAGTAAAAAACATTTTACAAACTGTTGAAACATCTGTTAATGGAAAAGCAAAAAAAAATTGTCTTCGGCCTAAACCATCTTGATTTTGATAACTATTTTAGCTTTTCTAAATATAAATCAACGAGAGCCAATCACCCATATAAACTGTATTTGAATGCTGCTAAAGTAAACAGTTACAAATTCTCCTTTTTTATCAGAATAATTAAACACTGGAACTCACTACCGGCTCATATTGTACAAGCAAATAGCCTTTCAGACTTTAAGAAGAAATTGAAAAATCATTTAGGCATTTAACTTATTTTATTTCATCACTATTACTATTTATTTATCTTTTGTTATTAAGCTATTACACCTAGCTTTTATATATTTACACAATTTTTCAATTAGTCGTTTTATGTCGCTTAGCTTAAAGTCGTTTATCTGTTAGTAGTTTTTTAGGGAGTTTTCACATAGGGCTAACCTCTTAACTTCCTTTTCATGATGCCACTTTTGTTATTAATGTTCTGTATTGCTTTGCTACGCTTAATTTATCTTGTAACTGTCACCTTTAATTTGCATCTTGAATAAACCTTTATTGTATTGTATTGTATTGTAAGCACACTTATCCTCCACATGGCCATTTACTCATTCATCCATTTATACATAATTTCAATTATCCATTCAATATTATCCATGTTCATTTGCATATGTTTTGCCTTACTGTAGAAATACTGATTTCAATGGAGATGAATCTCAAAGAATTCTTAAAATGCTAGAAACTGAGGCAAGTAACATATTAAAATAGACTAAAATAAAATTAATCAACTGTTGGCAAGCTCGGAAAATACCTTGACTTTTTAGCTTTCACTCCCTCTGACAAAGGACAGTAAAATGGCTGAGACAAGTGTGGTGGTAGTGAGAGGCTGTCAGTGTAGGGCTTACATAATACATTGTGACGCGCACTATGATTGGTTCTTCTTTATGAACCATTTCACGATGGTGCACACTCGTGCACGCTGTCTTCAATTTTATTTTCAAACAAAAAGTTTTGATCTTACGCGCGCTCTGATTGGATGATATGACAGTGCGCTCGCTGTCAACACATTGTTTTTCTGTTGTACGCAAGCTAGAAAAAAAAGCAAAAAAGTGATAGTTCTTGTTATCAAAAAAATTATCTATGTTATAAAAGCAAGAGAGTAACCTCGCACGTGCATCCATAACTCGATGGATTCACGCTACTTATGATCCATTCCTTAAATGTTTTATTGTTTCAAATTAATTGTAACCCAACCCCCAGGTGTGTCTAAACAATGGTCATGGTGTTTATTAATTTTCTATTTTTTGTTTATTTTAGGATGATGATATTGATGATGAAGGAATAGAATATGGCATGGCTCCAGTTTCTATACCTTTAGCTAATTATAGTCTCAAGATTAAGGAATTGGAACAAAAGAAAAGTCTACCTGTCAAAGGTAACATCAACAGAAATAATTATGAAATGTGAAGAAAACATGCATTCTAATTCTAATTGATATTCTTGTCATGCTTTTGAAAGGTGCCACCGAATTTGTTTGTAATTGAACACTAATCAAACCTTAAAGTGGTCACATAAACTGTATATTAAAATTTAAGAAATACCATTAGATTATATTTTTTTGGTCAAAATTGAACAAAAATCTAGTGACATATTTTTGTTTGTCCAATACATATTTGCCATTTTGAAAGGTGCCACCGAATTTGTTTGTAATTGAACACTAATCAAACCTTAAAGTGGTCACATAAACTGTATATTAAAATTTAAGAAATACCATTAGATTATATTTTTTTGGTCAAAATTGAACAAAAATCTAGTGACATATTTTTGTTTGTCCAATACATATTTGCCATTAATTAGTCTATGTTTGCTTATTTTCACAGAAGAACCAATGGATATTGATCAAGATGAATTGTTAGATAAAAAGCCCTTTAAACAGAAACCGGTTCCAACAAGATCAGAAATAAAAACAGAACCAGACAAACCTACTTGTACACAGTTATTCAAAATTAATGATGAGGTAATTAATCTCAAATTCATCAAAATGTCAAAAAAGTAACGTAACAGACAGTGTAGCATGGCATTTGTTCCTATTTACATATAATTCAGCAATGCATTGACAGAGCTTGTTTGAAGTGTTCTTTTTGTGTAAAATATTCAAATATGTTGGACATCTGTGCAAGGGAATTTTCCATGTTGAATGATTTTTAGCTGCAGTCCTTCAAGATTCTTTTTTGTTTTTAGTCAAATGAAGAAAAGGTTATTTTCATACAATTGCCTGATAAATTGCCCATCAAACCACAAGATAAACCCACTACTAATGGAGTAACACCATTGCAAAATGACAAGGTACATGTAATATTTACTTTGTTTATAGTGAAAAAATAATATTTTTAATGATGGAGTTAGCTCTTTTTGCAATCTTTGGGTTTCCTGTGCTGCAAAGCCCCAACTATACAGGAACCCCAAATGCAACAAAAGCAATCAACTCAAAAGCAAAAAAAGAGTTGGTTATCTCACTTCTTCAGTCTCTATTCCCATATGATAAATTATCTGGCTAATTTTAGTTGTATGGTAATGTACTATTCTTTTCTTGCTCATGTGAAAATGACTACTATTACTCCAAACTCATCCACAATACAGTGCAACCTCTGTAATAGATTTTTGTAATAGATAGTTTGTTGTTTTTAGGCAAATCCAAAAGAACAGTCCAGTTTAACTCTTCAAGATGTATCTGAAGGTTACATAGGAAGACTACAAATACGGAAGTCTGGTAAAACACAGTTTGTCCTGGGTGGTGTCTCTCTTGATGTTGCCATGGGAACACCTTGCTCATTTTTACAAGTAAGCGTTGTTGCATGGCGATGAATCCTACTGCAAGTAAAGTTAATTTTTTTAATGTAAACACCCTTGTGATGGAGTCTATAATAGTGAAAATCTGCTTGTTGTATACATTATTTTGTTGTGATCTGAGGATAAAGCTGCTTTCCACAGTGCATTTGTAAGGTGGATGAATAAAGACAGTGACTTTATTTAATGTACAACCCACCCCACCTTATTCATAACTACATTAAGGCCGGTACACACAAGGGAACTTGCTCCTGCAACACGCTCCCACAACATGCTCCCGAAGCAATCTCCCTCGTGTGTACCAACGATTTCATGCGAAAAAATGTGTTGCGCAACAACACTTTTGCTCCCTGGTTTTGCTCCCTCATATCAAACTGGTTTAATATGAGGTAGCAAAACCAGGGAGCAAATATGTATTTATTTATTTTTTGATAAATATAAAGCAAATTAACAATAATTTCTAGACACTCCATCTGCAAATAGCATGAGTACTAATCTAGGCAGATGGAGTGTTCCTGTTGTAAAATGTTTATAATATGTTGCAAAAGTGTGTTTCAGGAGCAAGCTCCCTTGTGTGTACTGTATTTGCATTTGATAAGTTATGTTATTTATGTGGTTTCAGGAATTAGTCACAGTCCATACAGAAGAAAATCGATCAGATCTCACAAATCTTGGTCAAGTCAACCACCGTATAATTTGTACACCAGATTTTGAAAAATTACTCAACTCATAAAAAAAATATTTAATATGCAAAAAATAATTTACAAAAATATCACTAAAAATAAAGTTCTATTCTATGCATTTCAGCTTCTCTTTTGTATCTATTTCCTACTAAAGTTAGTTGTACAGTTATTAACTCAAAGCTTGTATGAATAATGAACATGAAACGATGGAAAAAATTAGAAACAGTTAATGAAAAGTTAGACACCGTAGAATGATAGTATAAAAAACTGACGTTTCGGACGTTAGTCCTTCATCGGAGTAATACGAGGAAAAAGGAAAAAAAAGGATGGGTATATATAAGATAAAAAAATACGAAGGTGACCAATTAGAAAAGGGAAAACGTCAAAACAAAGCATGACAAAAGGTCATAATAAACAATAAGTGTGAAATAGGAAAGTGAAACATGACTAATGGAAAGAGAAGCGTTCGTCAATCCCGTGCGAGTTTTAAAGTGTAACATGTAAGATTTTTGTAGGATTTTCGTGGGTATTTTAAACCTTGTATTTGGTGGCTACTCTCCTTCGAAGCCGCTTCAGGAAGCCCGACACTAAAAACGGCTGCTAAGGAAACTATTTGGTGGCAGTCTAAAGAGATTTTTAACGATGATTTCAATCGTTGTGGTCCCAGAGTAGCGCCCTACCCCCGGGGTATAACTCCGGAATTGGAAAACAAAGAGTTTCTTCGCGGCGTGAATTCAAACTATTAGTGTCCTGACTGATGTTTGTTGATTGATTTTATATATATTACATGTTCATCGACTAATCACCGTAACCGCACGCTCTCGTACGTGTATAATCGGATTGTACAACCGTACCTAAGTAATGATGTATATACACCTAATTCACGCTACTAAAGTGCGAACTTGTTTGTAGAAGTAGCGTTTAGAACTATGTACATGCCCTGTCTGATATAATGCCGAAAACAAACTGGATTTTGGGTAAGTAACTACAATACCCTGTATAACATTGATAAATAATAGCTGATACGTGCTAGAGTGCAAACAATAAATCCGTAACAGATTACTAATGCTAATAATAGTAATTTTATGCTAATTCTGTTGTTTTCTACTGTTTGAATAGTCTTTCACGGATTTGTTGTTTGCGCTCTAATATATTTTTATATTCGCTTTTGGTTCATGTTGAGCATGTATGTGAGAATGTTGTTTTTTGCTTAAATACAATTATTTCAAACGGACGCCGGAAAAAATAAAAGCAAGACCAAAATGAATTGTGGTCAGAAGTTTTTTATTCTTTATGTAACTATATTGGTACAATTTTGATGTCCTGAACCATAACCACCTGACCGTCGAACTTTTTATGAAGTTAGCGTCTTTGATTTGCAGCTATTTTCTCAATAATTAAAAAAAAAAGAATTCATTGATTCCTTTCGTTGTGCTATCGCCTTTTACATTGCCTTTTAAGACTGGTTTTAACTAGCGATGCAAGCACAAGGATGGAAACATTTTGATCCTTGTGCTTGAGTTGGCGAAGGTTTTTAATATTTTTTCCTTGTGCTTGCGCTTGCGTCGCTAGTGAAAACCAGGCTTTCCTCGATCCAGCGTTTTTTAAGGACTGTTACAAGTGCTACACAAACTTTGGAGTAGTCAAGGTGTGTTTTTACTTTTAAACACATTAAGGATAGTACGAGAATGTTCTATGAAGTTGTCAACCACGCTCTGATAAATAAAAGTTGTAATATTGTTATATTTCCCTAAACTGAGAATGTACCGTTTCCAGGATTTCAAATTTACCGACGGAATAGCATAGGATATAGTAGTAGAAAAAGAACATTTGATCGATTGATTTTTACAACTCGGTATGTTGTTTACTATTACTGTAGGACGTGAAGTGTTTTGTTTGACCTTACAAGATCTAACTTCTAGTTGAACGTGATGTATCAAGTATACAAACACTGGTAACATTTTTAGCTCCGTCCTGTCAGAGCATAGCAACCATACAAATCTGAAGCCTGTATTTCTATATATAGTTAGATTTGTAAAGTACTTTATGTTTACAATTGGTATTATTCCCCTGTCCCGTTATGAGAGTAATAATAATAATAATCTTTTTTTATATATCATTTATTAGCGCATAATCACATGCGCACAACATTTACAGAAACAAGATATACAGTTAAACCCCTCTATACCAGACCCTCGATATACCGAAATTCTCTTTAAACCAAAAAACTTTTTTTGGCCCAGAATTCAACTTTTTCCAATATCTCTTGTAAAATAAATCTCAGTAAACCGGAACCCCCTCCAAACCCGACATTTTCTTTGGTCCCAGTACTGTCCGGAATAGAGGGGTTCCACTGTATTTAATATATAATATAATATAATATAATATAATATAATATAATATAATATAATATAATATAATATAATATAATATAATATAATATAATATAATATAATATAATATAATATAATATAATATAATATAATATAATATAATATAATATAATATAATATAATATAATATAATATAATATAATATAATATAATATAATATAATATAATATAATATAATATAATATAATATAATATAATATAATATAATATAATATAATATAATATAATATAATATAATATAATATAATATAATATAATATAATATAATATAATATAATATAATATAATATAATATAATGTAATATAATATAATGTAATATAATATACAATTTTAAGAAAATATCAATATAATCTGATTCAAAACGTTAATAATGAACGATCGAATTGCAGAAAACTAGTTTCTTTATCGTCTATTGGTCGTACATAATTTTTTTCGTCACTGGAGGTAATTTTCGCTCTTCTCTCTTTTCCGAATCCTGCCCCTTCCTTCTTCAGTCAGTTTTTGGAATAACACAGAAAAAAATGCTACTGATAAACAGAAACAAGAGCTGATGGCCATGGGAATTTGCGGAGGGCTGGTCCTTGATCACAATCGCTCTTTTGTTACTGTTTACGTAATCAATGACGTCAATGTCAATTTTTGAAACGACTTACAAGAGTATTTGTTTTGAACACAAAGAGAAAGGCAAAAATAGAAGGTTCTAATCAAATTTATGTTGTAGTTTAAACTAAGTCAGTATACAAGGTGGAATACGGGCGTAAAAAAAGAACACAAAGGAAAAGGATAAAGAGAACGTGTGTTTGTCAAAGTAAATATTTTGATAGATATTGATAGTGAAGTCAGTGAATGTTCCGGCTTCTTGGCCCACCACAACGGTTTGCTATCAGTAATACACAAATAAATATAGTAGACATCAAAAGCCTTTTACTTCACTTGAAATATGGTAGAATTTTTCAAATGCATCGATGTTTTTTAGTTATTTTATATTATCGAAGTTGTTATTTAATACATTAATCAATTTCCTACAGAATGACATTCATTCATATTTCTCTCTCAATCGTTCGTTTTTTTCATCAAGTCTTTCATTCAGAATCTCACAATCATATTTTTTGCTATGATTCATTAACTCAATTTGTAATTCATTTGATCAATCAAGAGTCGTTCTTGGACTTTTTCAATTCTTTTTAAAAAATTCCAACAAACTTTGCAGTCATGCAACGTCCAAGATTCTATCTTTACTTCGTTTTCAAAACATTAGCAGAGTAAAAATTCACCAGTTCACCACTGAGTTTATTAATTTGGTGTCTTTTTTTTAATTTTATTTGTTACATTTTCGTATCAGTTCTGTGCACACTACTAACAGCATAAAACTTCGGATGAGTCTAAGAAATCCTGTGTTAGAGGCTGGTGATACTTTATAAATCGAGTACATAATCGTTGAAATGACAAATCCGCAGCTTATCTGAACTAAATGGCGGAACATACCCAGACAAACGCAATATGTATGGGTACTTTTAATTTAGTCCAATACAGCATTGTCACTGTGTATTTTTGGCATTCTTTTTTTCGGAAAAATGTAAGGAACATGTTCCTATTTTGTTTTACTTGTACAGGAAGCCCCTCAAAAAAAAAAAAAAAAAAAAAAAAAAAAAAAAAAAAAAAAAAACTAGTAAGGAAAACGCTAAAAAGAGACGCCTGCGGAGGAGGTTATTCCTATCTGTTATCACGTGTTCATGCTATCAATACTACCCCACTACTACGGACAGTCGAATCAAACCAGTAAGACAACAACATATGAAAGCACTCGGAAATCTTCCGGATCTAATTATAGTTGCTGTGTCCATGAATCTGTTTTACGTGCTCAAGAATACATAATCATTTTGTTTTATGAAGCGATTTGATTGACCCTCTTAAGGAGGTGTAAAACGTGACATGTGGTGATGTTTACTCTTGTGATTCACGGATAGAACATAACAAACTTCTTAAAATTACAAAAACAAAGATGATTCATAAAACAGGACAATTTTGTACCAATTGTGCACGGGAAACTTTTAAGCAAGCGGAGTTTTGTCAAAAAGTGTTAATGTAAGATGTTTATGTACAGTGCATGAGATTTAGCACAAGTTGAACGCGATCACGTTGTCTAGGGGACCATTGTGGTGACTTTCTCGACAGCGATGTGTGACCTATTGCTACTTGATAACTAATCAAACTGTCAAGGAAAATTATTGTATTTCAAGGCCATTGTAAGACCAACCGCCTGAGTTATGTTAGTTTACATTCAACTTTGGCTTATACAAGTTGTTTCGGAGCAAGCTTACGACGTTGTGTGGCTATGGCCTAGAAAATTTCAACAAAATGAGTTTTGAGCAAAACGACGAACTGATGAAGCTTTGGAGTAGTGAAATATATTCCATCTGGTCACGTAAGTAACGCCGTTTTATATCATTGTTTTGGAGGATGATGTATATCGCAAGATTTTGGCAAGGCTCTCGAATGTTACTAGCTATCAATCTGCAACCCATTGAACAAGTCGCACTTTTGCCAAAAAGATGACGCATTTTATAAGTACCTTACTGTACATGTAGGTTCATGTAAATCGCGGTTACACTGCAATACCAGACAATGATGAATTTAGAGAATTATGCAGTAGCAAATACTTAAGTTAAGTCTTAACTTGCAACCACTTTAGAGTGCACGCCGGCTAAAAGTGTGCAACAGTTGTCACTATGTAGTGGTAAATATCACTAATTTAACAAAAGAAAACAATGTAATTATCATAAAAAAGCACTATTTAGTGGTATTTATGTTGCACATTTCTAGTGCGTGCCCTCTACATCAGTGCAACAAATTGCAATTTTGCTAAATGTGGGTGATGACGGATTTTCCAAGATGGCGAAAACAAAATGAATGAGTAACTGCGATGTGACAGCCTAATTTATTTGCAGATGAAACGATGAAAATCAGGGTAATTGTAAATAGCAAGCAATACAAAGTCGCTGTTGCGAGAAGCACATTCGATGATACCGGCCATATATTTAATTATGTAGCAGTATTGAAGGTCCAGTACTCCGTACGGCATAAAATGTTCTCCGTTCCCGACAAAGTAGAAACGCAAACCACAAAACCAATAGTTCCGTATCCAATTCAAGCATTTTGCTTTATCTAAAATCGTAGTTTGATACGCAATCAATGTGACTCCAATTTGCACTGGTGCCAAAAAAGTGACACATTTTACATTTTAGTATAGTAGCTGTAAGGCAACGGAAAATTACTCTACGAACAGAACTTATTTTCTTTGTTGAATAATGTTAGCGACAAAGACTACAGAGGTAGATCAAGATCAGAAATTTATGGGAAAACTAGTATATTTTGTCTTTAACTTGAGATCACTGAAAAATGATTTTCAGTTTTAAATGTTTCATTACATCTTTAACCGGTTTTCAGAGATATCAACAATAGACTAATTAAAATGTCCAGCATTTGCACTTTTGCCATGACGTATTTCATTTAAGGACATACAAATCAGCAAGGTTAACGTCAGTTTCAGATGAAAGTGATTGATATTTTCAGGAAGAAAAGGCAGCAGCAGTTTTACCCGTGTTACCTTACAGTGATGTTAGGGTAAGGAGGTACCCAGGGACAGAGTGCCTACAGGACCTGTAAGGGATTTGGGTCTTTTCTTGGAAGAGGGTGTGGCATTTATGTAAATTTATATATACTATAAATTGCGCTTGCCTGGACATGTTCAACCATTTATTTCAGAAGAGGTATGCGTTTGTCATTTCTACCATTTTGTACGACTGAAAAATTTGCGATTTGTGCAAAAAATGCTGGACCTAATTTTGTTCCGATATTCGTGAAAGCCTATTTTTCCTCGCTTATTCTATAAAGCTAAGCCGTTCATTATCAAAAATTTCAATCAATGCTGGCCCACGCTAAGCTAAATCAATCCACCTACCATGTCATAATAGCAGCGATGATGACGCATTTTGTACGTGTCCTTGACACAAGTTGCTGTAAAAGAGCGCGCAAGGTCGAAATGATTGGTTGAATGTTTAGTCATCAGACACTGTTCCACGGGTTGTTGAAAACCATTCTGACTCTTTAAATAAAAAAATTGTGATAACTAGTTTTCATTTCAAACATCCTCACTGCCTCTATAATCTTTGATTCAGGAATGCATATTCTGCAATTGATCATCAGATGGAGGAATGTGGGACTGTCCTCTAGTTATAAATGATGGATGTGTCAGTTTTCACCATTACAGTGAGGATACTCGAACCATGAACAGTTGTCTTTATTTAGCTTTTAATGTTCAGAGCTTTCTACTGCTTCAAATACTCTAAAAATGTAGAAATGAACTCAAATGGAGTGCGTTATTCACTCAAAGGATGCATGTTAAAAAAGTATCAACAAAGCACAGAGTGTTCACGGTTCGAGTATCCTCACTGTAAATTGACGATCCTTAAGTTGTAATTTCTATAGAACGTGAACTCCCAAATTTTACCAAGGAATGTTTTTTTTATCTGTTCATGCATCTAGAGTAGATTATCAATGATATACTGTTATCAGTTCGAATTCCGTACTTCCTATTGTGGTTTTGTAGTGAAGTGTCTTGGCAATCGTTTTGCTATTGTTTTGGCATCATGGGTTTGTTGTGATGACAATGATTGTTATTATAGAGTTTTGCGGTTTCCAGGTTTAAAACTTCTTGCCAAAACTGAATTTTATACCAAAGTACTTTCTGAAAAAGTCCACGGTATGAATAAAAGATGAAAATTAGAAACAAGTATAAGTTTTAAATGTGCACTTTTCTTCACTCGGAACAATATATATGGGGGAAACGCTCCATATATGTAATGGAGTGCTTATATGATAGCGCGTTTCATCTAATGTCTCTGTTTGCTTTACAATTTCTATTATTTATACTATGTAATTCAGTTTTACAAGCACGATATTGATTATTACAAAGTAACTAGTATGTATTGGTGTAGCCCAATCACCTAGGATGGTCGTGACCTGCGTTGTCAGTAGTTTTTTTATGCCCCCCCCCCCCCCCCCCCCCCCGTTACTGGTTAATGTTGAGTTTGGCAAGACCTCCAATTTAACGTCCTTATTCGGGACTTGAGACCCGAAGCCTTGGAATTGTAAATAACGAAGAACTTTTCCTAACTTATTTTAAGACCCTGAGTGATAGTCCAGCTGACGGATCGAACCGCAGCCTCCCAGCTGAGCTAACTTGTCAATCGGTAAATGTAGGGCGCGAATAATACCGGAGTCGTAAAACGATTTTTCTCTCTTAAGGAAGATTTTTTTTGTTCAGAAATCATTCAAACACCCTAAAAAATACCAGATCTCTGATTTTGATCCCTAAAGGTACGACGATCACCCCCCACTAGATAGCTAATGTTCCGCGGCTAGCCCAAATATGACGAGTCATGTGATACAATCCAAGGCTCAATTCTCAAACGGTTACATTAACAAGAAATCGCTATCGAATTCAAGTGTTTATTTTGTAATAGACAGGGCAAATGGTTTTCGTAAGCAACTTGACATTTCGCACGATCCGACACGTTCAAAAAACGTCCGGTATCTTTTAGGGACATTTTTGAAAAAAATTACCGACGAGCATCCCTGATCGTTTATCCCCGGAGTCCTTCCCCCCTCCGGGTCAAAAGCTTGATCTTGTGGTGCCCAATGAAACCGGAGGCGATATCTTAATAATTTGAGCGTAAAACGCTTATATTTTTTACTTCTAAAAATGGCCCAATATCTTTCGATTTTGACTTGCAAAACATAGCTCTACAACTAGGGTCACCCTACCTTGAGCCTTTACATGGCTTATGTAAACAAAAAGCTGGCTCGCCTAGTAGGGTCACCCTACCTAGCTGATAGGGTAACCCTACCTCTAGGGTCACCCTACCTTACATGTAAACACAACCACGTTAAACAATAAAGGAGGTTCACCCTTCTGGTAGGGTGACCCTACTAGGAGGGCTACCCTATCTCCATGTAAACAGGCCCTAAGTGTATCTGCGATTATCATTAACGAAGATTATTCCTTTGCTACTCGTTCGCTATGCCCGTTCATAATGATCATGTCTGCTAGACCAGCTTAGTGGTGTTTATTATTTTGAGGCACGTACACTTGTTGATTATGGTGTTTTTACTTCCTTTAGAGTTTTTTTTGCTGCATTCTATTGTGGGAGTTATTTTGAAAATAACGTAACCGTGATAATACATGTTTTGCTGTCTGTTTGGTGTTTATTGGTAGGTAGTTTTCCCTGTTGCATGTTTGTCTTCATTGCTTTTTTGCTGTTGGTGCTTTTTTTTTCCTTCTTCTTGTGTTTCTCTGTTTGTTTGTTTGCTCTCTGCTTCTTTAACTTTTCTTCAGTTTTTGTTTTCTTTCTGTTATTTGTTTGATTGTTGAATTTTACTCATCCCCCGTTCTTTTTTTTCGTTGTGGGGGCCAACACAAACGGTCTGCTACTATGTTCCTCCCACACATATATGTTTTGTAACCATTTTTTATTTTAATCTAGATATCAAATGTATTCAATAGAATGAATAAAGAGCAATCAGTAAAAAAATGAATAAAATAGTAAATAAAAGGCAGATACTGTTTGAATAAATAAGAAGAGTAGCAATAAACAGCACGAAGTAAAGAAAAGAAAGAAAACCAGAAAAAAATTAGCGTGTCTGTTTGTTGCTATTTATATGCTGCATCAACCAATGTAGCCACACTACTTAGTACTTTGTTTCAACCAAGTACTTCTATTCAAATCGATTGGATTAATTAGGTATATGATCTGACCGTCTGTTTCATATAGTCTTCCTGTCCATGTTTTTAGTCATGACTAACCCTTACATCTCTTATTTTTTGTTATTTTGTTTTAAACATTTCAATAGTTTACTATAGGTACGTATGTCCGTCTGTTTGATAGTCTGGCTGTCCGTCTGTTCATGTCTTTAACTACCCCAAAATGCTCACGCCAAGTTCTTTTTTTGGAATATTTGTTTCGATTCATTCCTTCTCTCTTGACAACCACTTCCTACGTGAACTGCAGTTTTGTCATCTATGGATTAGTGGTTAGGTATCGCTAGGTCAAAAGGGTTAGATCAATTAAGGGGTCAATTAATTGCAACAAGACCAAACAGCTAAAACTAAAAGAAAGATGAAATCCCCAATACTGCATAGTGCTTGATTACGTGTTTCGTGTCTGTCTGTCTGTCTGTCATCGCTGGTGACTTTTATTTCCATATTGATGATTCAAATGATCAAAAACGCACTTATGTTGCGCACTTGTGTAAACGCTATTGGCAGGCCATCTCGAGTTTATATAAAAAATACCATGTTCTTTCTTTACAATACAATGTAAGCAAGACCTTGATTTAATGATCAGCAAATTAATTGACTGATTGATTGTACGTGGTCGATTGAGTGATTGATTTAAACTGTCAACTCTAGATCTAAACACAATTCTAGAATATTAAATAGAAATAGACAGAAATACAAATTAACGAACTATACATGGCTTAAAGATATCTTTAAAATGTATAAAACTGTTGCCTGTTTATAAATAATAGACGCTCACCAGGCCAGGTGCATTGTACACGTTCTTGTACGTTTGTCGAGCAGAATTTGTACATTGGAAACAACAGTGCTATTTTCCGGCCACACAGTTTGAATATAACAGCTCTTATGCGTTGTACGCTGTTTAAAGCTTGACTGTCTGATCTGAATAAAGTATTTTCTTTAACCTTCCACGAGATTAGGTTTTGGCATTAAACTCATTTACCATGACAATGAAAATCAAATAGAAAAGGCGGAGAGTGAAATGTCAGAAATGTGTTAATGTGCATACTCAAATATTTCTATTAGATGCTAAGGCGACTTAAATATAGAAATCCAATCGTTTTCAAAACATGACATTCAAAGTTAGGTACAAAAAGGAAAAAAGGCGGATTATTAAGTATTAAAATCTAAATGCCAAGGTTGTCATAAAATCTTTATTTCCGCCAAGTGCGCTTGAGATAACCTTCTTCAAAAAATTAGCCTTGGCATTAAAATAAATAGTTAGCAGCGACACACAAGGGAAAAACACAGATTTCTATTCAGTGGTGTATTTTTAGTTGTTTTCACAAATCAAGTAAAATTCACTTTTTAATTAGCGCGGTATTGCACTTTATTACACCCTTGATAACGTTTTACTTGCCCCGTTTTCTTTTGTGTTTTCGAATTATGTATTCTAGTTAATGGAACTTTGAATTAAATATTTTTACACTTACGACATCAAAATTTGCTTTTGAAATCTACTCCAGTGCTAAACGTTCTAAATCTTTTTCCATTTCAACTATTCAAATTATATTGCCGACAGAGATATCAAAGCGTCTGATAACCTTCCAGGAGATTATCCTTGGTATTAAAAAACATTTATAGATTCACATCAAAACTCGTCATTTTTAATATGATCTGTTTACTATTCACACTTTGTAGACTAAAATATAGAATTTGGAAAATTGAGTCCTTGTTGTGCTAGGTATTTGACAATATCACGTGGTGGAATGAGTTTTCAACCTTTACAATTACTGGATTTACATATGATACCAGATACAAAACGAAAAGCTACGGAAAGAAAAACATAGGCTATTTTTTTCAAAATCGTAATTTAATGAATCTCAGATTTAATGTCCACATGCAAGGACACATACAAGTGTTTTTTCATATCCGTTTCATGCCTGGACCGTGATATGTCTGCTTGTGCAGTCAAGTGGTGTTAAAACGATGTCATAACAGTATGCCATCGCGGCTGGAATTTGATCATCTTTGAATGTTGTGTCTCGATCTCTGGTCATCTCTAACAACAATAAAGACTAAGCCGATTTCTTATACTAGTCAAAAACAGTACCATATCGAGTCAATCGTAACAGTAATTTAGTACAAAATAAGAAAACAACCGAATCATATGCATGCCCTATCGTAGCGGTGTCGTAACGGAACCGTTTTACATACACTTATGCACAAAGAAGTCTAATATTGAATGCCCCTGGGAAATGTCGTCTTTTTTCACGAAACTGAGTAATTACATTTGAAAATATACCCTAGCTACCGGATTTAAATGTCAAGGGATAAAATTGTAATAAGGGAAGTTGAAATGATACACAAGCACAGGTGGACAACTCATCCTGTGTTATCCTATGAATGCGTGCATGGGAAAATTCCTCTTTTGTCGAGGAGTTCCTTTAATATTACGATTCGATTTACACTAAAAACACTTTCAAATTAGAAACTTCAAACATTATTATTTTCATTTTTATTGAGTGCGGATTTATTTGAGTGGATTTGTGCTCTAGGCAGCAGTGCTAGTACTAGCAATATGACTTACAATAGGTTGCATCACAAGAACTTGTGTTTTTTGTAATATAAAAAGAAAAACTTACTTTCTATATTCATTTCTTGGTCGTGTATTGCAGTCAATGTGTATTTAAGCCTGATATGGCTGAAATTTATCATATGACTCATATATATTAACTGGATCCTCCCTCTTCTACTCCCCCAATCACCTTTCAGTAAATAAACTGGGTCCGACGGTCCCTAAACTGCAAACCACTCTATAAAAATAATAAAACATTTAAAGAATAGAGTACAAACAATTAATCCATGACTAACTTTAGTAATATTAAATAGTACAATTTTATGGTAATTCTATTGTTTTCTTTCGTTTAAACGAGAACTATCTAGTACTACTTAGTGTTTCATGGATTTCTTGTTTGCACTCTACATTTGTGCAACTGTCCTTACAGTCTAACATTTGAACAAAGGGCCACGAAAAGCAACGGAAAACTTGTTGCACTTAAAACCTTATCGCCTCCAACAACAAGCTCATTCGTTCGATTTTCACCCGAAGCTGCTCGATTCCACCCATTGTATTCGCTTCTTTTGAAAATAATAACATCAACAATACGTATTTACAAATGTTTTGCAGCAGCTCTATGCTGTGTAGCTCAATAGATAAAGATAGTGAGATATTACAGTCAATTTAATCACTCTTCTTACTGAGACCATGCATATTTATTTCGTCACTTTCTATAGAAAAACAAAGTCAACAAAAATTAACTACATTACTAATAATAATGATTTAAAGTTATTTATATAGGGCATATTAAAGTTTCCTATGCGCTTAACTTTGCAGTTATTTACTATTGTTTACACTTTGCTTTTCGTTTTGAGATACACAGTCAGTCAACCTCTTACTCACACACACTGCCACACCCATCTATAGCGTCACTTACTATAAATAACAGTCAATAACACCTATTTACAATGCAGCTATCAACAAGTGTTTGGTTAATTTTTCTGGCAATATTTTTAAGCCCTGCAGCTGGTCAAAATTAGAGATATTTTCAAAAGGAAATAACTGTTTCTTAAGACTTTCCGGACGTTCCACCGGTTCTTTTGTCTATACCCTGTCTCGTCTTTGTACTTTTCGCATGCAGTGATAGCAGAAAAACAAACATACCGAACAATCGTAACAATTAACAGCTTTGTGTTACTAGGAGTTGTATGTACGACCGCAAGGTCACGAGAATTAGAAAAAACGTTATCGGACTATTGTTGCACAATAAAGGGACAAAGGAACAACAGAAAAAGGAACATCACTTTGTTTAATTGTCAATCAAGACATGATTGGTGAGTGTACTATAGATTCATATATGTAAATGTAAAATAATTGATCAGATAATACGGTTATCTACTTTGTATGTATTGAGTTTAGTAACTCTTTCACGAGCTTAAGTTAATGATAAACATTGAAAAAGTACTTGCAGGCAGTGGCAAATGGAGAAAAAGCTTACTGATCAACCGAATATTTTTATGATGCATAACTTGGAGTAACTTGGACTGGTTAGTATTCTACAAATATAATTACAAATTACCCAGTACGGCATGTAATTTCAGAAACACAACGACATTATGTACAAACATATACAAACTAACAAAAAACAGCAACTTCGAAAGCTTGTCGCACTATTACTGATTATCATTGTCCTTAAATTTAACGCACTGTTATATGGTTTAGTGCAAAAACTCTACCTCTACCAACAATTTCCACTTTCAATTTTTCTTTGTCGTATTGTACTAAAAAATTGCCCAGATTTTCTATTGTGTTTTCGTAGAAAACATTATGGTTTAGCCACTTTATTTCACTTAGAACACTTTATTTCACACTGTTACAAATGAGACAATTTATTTCCTTCTATTTTAACAGTTTATGCATTCGGCACTTAGGGTTAGGGTTACGAAAACCAGGGCATTGTTTGCACTCTTGAGTTTTGAGAACTTATTTCCGGGAAGGGAAGAGATTTACTTTTTCTCCGGCCGATATGTACACCTTTGCTAAGACTTAAGAGGGATTGCGATCGCTAAAATATAAGAACAAAAGTACAGCACTACAAAACAAGCCGACTATTATACAAACATCTGCTAAAATCAAATCGTAAAAAAAACTTGTTTTGATCTTACTGTACCTTAATTATTCAGCTTTCTTTCAACTTCTAGTTTTATTAAATTGTATTCATACTTTACTCTGATATTTACAGGCCGAAGGTTTTGGTTTGTAAAAGTTCTAACAATTACTTTCGTCCTGATATTTTTACTGATAAGTATTTGTGTATATGTAAATTGCAAAGACACCCAGTCACGAAGAGAGAGAGAGTCGCTAGTCGATTTTTCCTTAGATTGTCGCTATCCATTGTACCATTGCGAGCATGTTCAGCTTTCTCCATAAAATATACCCACTTAGACTTGCCTAATAGATAGACGTACATATAACTCTCTAAGTAGCTAATAATAACTAGACGTGACTTATAAAGATTGTGGATTGTAAAAAACACATATTAGGAAGTAGATGAATAGCTTAAATGTTTTTTTTTACATTGGAACGTGCCATTTCTTCGGAAGTCAAATTTCCAAAACATTTCCACAAACACGAGAGAAAAGGATCCCACAAACCGCAAATCGATTCCCTTCGAATGTACTGATCCGTTTTCGATAGATTTAATATTCACATTACTGAAAAGCGTTACTGTTTTGTGGAGTAGTGATTTCGAACATATGTTTAACCGCAAACGTTTTTCTGTCTTCACAAAACTTGCTTGCTTTAATGGAATTAAGTATTTCAACATCGATGCAACAACCTGTTGGGCACAAGGAATAGCATTCCCCAATATGTGCTAAGCAGAAATGTGCTATTAACCAAGGTATGGTTTAAGCTTTAACGCTGGCATATAAGATAGTACATATTAAGTATGCATTTAACAACATCTAATAAATTTGTTAGACCACTAATCATAGATATTATCTCAAAATAGAACTTTCAAGTGACAGCTGGGTTTGTGCTTATTGAAGTATCATAATATACTATAAATATTAGAGATTGTAAAGCGCATTGAGTGAGACATGCGTTATGTGAAATGCGTTATATAAGCACTAAATTATATAATCTTCTCTCCATTTCTCCTCTCTATTTAATCTCCATCCCCTTGCCCTCAACCCCTCCCCTCTCCAATCATTGAGATTCCAGAAAGAGGAGACATGACATGTCTATTCACAAATGTTAATACAAACATCACAAAATGTATAAACAATGAAATCAGGGCCAAACAAACACTGCTTGATCAAGTTCAATTCATTTGAAGTGTCAGTGTCGACTTGTCCCTCAGTTACACAGGCTACAAGCATGAAATGACAAGAAGGAAATGGCTCGAAACGACCCATGTTAAAAAACTACAGAAATACTCAAAACGTGTCTATTTCTTTGCCGCAAACAAACATTTAAGTTCAAGTTCAAATCAGTTTAGCTGAAAATATGCCACCGGCTAAGTGGCGATCAAGACATTTCCTTAAAAAAATTCAAAGATAAATGTGGGATTGATACCTTTATAAAAGGAG
The DNA here is from genome assembly GCA_918843875.1 of Diadumene lineata. Lineage (NCBI taxonomy): Eukaryota > Metazoa > Cnidaria > Anthozoa > Actiniaria > Diadumenidae > Diadumene > Diadumene lineata. The sequence continues at coordinate 12,543,673 of OU974080.1, forward strand.
CCGTCTCAACCAGGATCCTTTTCGCCCCTCTCGTCTATATCAAATAGTAAGCGGCCATTTTCGAAGTGACCGTGTGGTAGAGAAATAAAATTCATCTTTCGAAAAAGTATATATACATGTATATATGAGTCGTGATAACTTAAAAGTTAGATCGTTTAATATATCTTTTTTTTAAGTCGTCACGACTCATATATATTTACTTGCAAGAGTGAGTGGCGTCCAAAGGGTCAGGTGGTAGTCAAGAAAAATTGTTAGTCCGTCATTTTACAGCAACACGATAAAATATACGACTCTCGTGAGTCTATTTGGCAAAAACAAATATTTCGGGATTCAGGTCAATTCAGTTCAAAGAGCTAGTGTCGTAGGATGGGTCAAATGATGGTCAAGAAATGTTTGGTGACCCGTCCTGATATCACTCGTGAATCTACAGAGAAACAGAATAGAAACATTTTCCCTGGAAATACATTTAGCAGTTGTGATTTTATCAATGAAAGAGTTTTCATTGTCGCATTCTTATGCTATAATTCTGACATATCGTTGCCAATTTAACCACCCCCCCCCCCCCCCCTCACATAACAATTTCTATGAAAAACAGTTGGAAGGTGCAAAAGAAATCGGCTCATCTATCAAAGAAAAAATAATAATAAATTCTCATGATTTTATATCAAATTTCTAAGTCTTGAATAAAACAAGTATTGATGATCAAAATCAAAATCGGTTTGACTTTAGGTATCTTCGCTGGTAAAAGTTTCAGTTTGCTAGTGAACGGCAAAATGGCGTTACCGGGTAAACAAGATAGTGGTGCATGATCTATCAAAAAAGCGAAAAATAAATTGTCATAATTAAAATCAAATTTTAAATTCAGTCCTGGTTAAAACATTCATTTCTGATCAAAGTCATTTTAGTTGATAAGTGTGGGTGTCTTCGCTAGTTAAGGGTCAGGAAATCGTTGAGACATGACTTGGTTACCTGTCGTCGCTCTAATGGAGCGACCATCATGCATTGTCAATCGTGCACTTGGAGCCTAGCAAGTGAAAATGATTTAGAATTCAAGCGGAAAGACTTGTTGAGTTTACTCATGTAAGAGCAATGGAATGGAAAACATGCTTGTTTAGTCGAGAACATTAATTTTCTTTAGTTTAATTTATATAGACAATAATATTGTTGTAAATCTTTCAATATTTTAATGTTTCTCTTCTTGGCCGTGTGGTGGGAAGGCCGCTTGTTGATTTTTGTCCGGCTTTCAAGATTTTCTTAACTCTTCAATCACTGTTGGTGTTTTTCTACTGATTTCTCGATCGTTTTTTTTTTCTTTTTTTTTTTTTTTTTTTCCTGTGGTATTTTGTATCGTTTAATGTCTTTTTCTTGCTTTACGGGAATCAACTACTACGAATAGATGACCCGGTCCGGGTTCGATTAATTTACCTCAAGAATTTACTAGATTGATCCTATTGGGGTTTTTCAGTAGAACTCCAATTTGTCTTTGCGCAGAAACGAACTTATGAGATGAGTATGAAATTTGTGAATCTGCTATAAAGTATTAGAACGTTATGGTCTTATTTCGTTTATAAACTTAGAGCGACGTTTTCCTTAGATAATATTTTATTACTAAGGTTATACTGAGCAGTAGTTTAATAGTTTTTAAACTAAAAATATGATCAATTTACACAATAATATTATTTGAAATATATTCGGACCTAGATTACTTCTCTAAGGACGGATTGTAATTAATACATGCACAACAATTAAGCAATAATTGCATAGAAAAACAGCAATTTTGTTCTGGGGCTTTGAACCTTCCGTATCTACCTGGCATCTGGTATCTGATTCCCGCATCTAATTTTGATTTCAGAATTTCAGTACACGGGTTATATGAAGGCTGGATAGCGCTATCCAGCGGAAAAATCTCTATCCGGCGGATAAATAAAGAAATCCTATGAAGTGGATAATTTTTATAGTTAAAGAAAGAGAGGGGCTCATCGATTCGAAAAGCAACACGAAAAACAATTGAGCCGTGATCTGAAATGTCAGAATCTACAGAATTGAAGTCTGTGAAGTATTATGCATGCAACACTCGTAGTCTGTTATAATAACAGATATAATAGTTTGCATGCACGTCACCGATAAAACTACCTATAAACCGTTCATTTAGCTGCATTGATATTTCCAAAACACACTGTTTGACTCCGTTATTCAAACAGCGTGGCTTAATTCGAAACTTACGGAATGTACGGAGAAGGCGCATTGGCTTTCTGATCGAGGTGTGGAGAATTGAGGATACGGAAGGAAAAACAAAGGCATTTTCTTTTTGTTTCCCTTCATTCAACTCCTCTCTCCGCCATGATGCGATGATTTTCCAAGACTTAATATATATTGGAGTAAAACTTATTACAATTTGATTTCGTTATAAACCAAATTGACTTTAAGAGATCAATCATCGAATATCTCTTGTTGTTCATGCTCAGATAGTTATAGATTGTGCTCATTGTGCATGGGACTCAAATGTGGTCCAACACCAAATGAGGCTAGCTCCCTCAAACTGGACTTACGTCGCTATAAATAGATTGCATTAACGATGTTTAATTTTAGAACACAAAATTAGTGGCAAGTAGAAAAATACAGATAGAAATAGTTATTTAATACGTATGCAGTTAAAAATAAAACAAAAGTTGAAAATAAGGTAATTAATTCATATGAACAGAATTGGAAAACATACACCATGAAAATATGAAAAATGCTCACCCAATAAATAACAATTTGAGTTCTGTGAAACACATTCGCCTCGTGGAATATCAAAACCTAGCACTTCACCGAACTGCTTTCGAACTTCCCTTAAACCCGCCTACTTATATCGACGTTTGTACGAATTTAATAATGATGATTCATGATTGGTTAGTTAGTATTCGTGTAGTAATCGGAGTTTTGATTGACGGGAACAAAAACACTTAATAGCGAGAAGCGTTTATTTGTCTGTGTTCGTAGCAAAATAAACTATTTAGAAATAGAACAAATAATCATTGAAGAAATGAGAAACAAAACCGCAAAAAAAAAAATAATAATAATAATAAATTAAAAAAATAAAAATAAAAATACAGATTAAATCGTAATAAAAGTTTCCGTTCCAGAGTGGTGCTTTTCCAATACTGTTCTCGTTATATTTCTCTGTTTGTTTGTTTTTCTATCATTTTCTTAATCGCTCTCAAATTGAAATCACGTTTCTCTCGAAAATGTTGACCAAAACAAAATTATAATTAAATAGCCTAATTAAACTACTGACCAGTTTTTTTTAATTCCTGATATATATTTCGACTGCACTCATTGCACTTTAAAAAGATGTGAAGAAACACGTTAGAATTATACAATCAGAGACGGCTGAAAACGAACGAATATGTTGATAGATATTTCATATATCTAATTTTCATTTGTCATGATCGGTACATATTATTAGTCGTTTTTTTGAAAATTCACTTTAGATGCTTTTTTTTTCTAGTTTGTCTTCTTATTTATTTTCATTTCTTTTTTTCATTAGTTTTTCTTAATTATTTTGTTTTTGTTTTGTTTACCTATGCAAATCGATCTCAATCCTATAAAACCAGTTATCACTTCTTCAGTTTGGGTTCCCTGTGGCTTTACCTAGTACACGATTTGGATCATCGATAGAGCGTGTAGGGGCGGAATTATTTTCCAACTACTGATTCTTACCGCATAGACAGCGAATGAACTGATTTGACCCGTAAATTCAGACCCCAGGAAATATAGTGCAAAAAGCTTAAAGTAAGAAAAACTTCGAAAAATTCTGGTATAAGAAGAGGAACAAGTTGATAATGCTGAATGTAGTAGATTTTTTTTTTCTCGTGGAGTGTTATGTCAAAATAAATGCATTTTTTAAACAATGCAGAAATTTCACGGTATTTGCACAGATGTGAATTGTTTCAATTTTTCAAAGTATCGATCTCGAAACGCTATCGAAGCAGAAAAAATATTCATATCTTCACGGCACGGTAGGTTTGTCCCAGTTTATTTACTCAACTATCCAAAGAGTTTTTTTTATTGTGGAGTTTTAAACACTTATTTTAAGTGTTTATATTTCAATAATAAACTCTGTGGTTTTTCTTTACGTTTAATTACTGCTGATTAGCGGTCTAATAGTCCAAGCAAAAACAATTTGGAGAAAGAGCGAACTGTTTTCATTGGTTAATGGAAAGTCAATTTAATTGATACTTCATGTTAAAAAAGGCGTGTCTATACGTCATGCGTTATACCTGATTGGTCAAGAGAAGTGACCGCAGTTCATTGCTGCGATCAGACCGTAGAGCTAACTACACACTCGACTAGCTATCTTCATAGCCATAGCCACGCTCGTGCTTGTCAAGAAATTATGAGGACATCCACGGATCCTGAATCTTGTGACGAGGAAACAGATGTTACAGAAAATGATGTTTTTGAAGAAAGAGACCCTGATTTTATTGAGGAGCGCTTTCGCGTCGATCGGCGTAAACTGGAGCATATGTTGCAGGGTAAAACCATACGCTTCTAGATAAACTATATTTATTTCTCCAGAGTTTTGAATATAAGCGCAGGTAGTTGTACGCTTGCTGCACGAGAGAAATCAAGCTAATCTTAGCGTTTTATTTTCTACAGCTGCAGAAGAAGGCTATGGCGAAAGTGGTGAGGAGTTCTTCAGAAAAGTAAGTATAAAGCAACTTCAATTAATATATAATGGTATTATTTAATCGAAAAATCTGTACATCAACTCCATGCGTTTGTAATTATAGATCATGGACGAAACATCGACTACGATCACATGGCCTTCTAAGCTGAAAATAGGAGCAAAGTCCAAGAAAGGTTTGTGTTTATATGTTTTATAATGCATTTTGTGCAAGCTACTGTAGGTTTTATCTGGGTTTTACATGGACTGCCCTTAGAAACGCTCAGTGTCATTTCACTAGCTGGTTCAGTGAGAATTCTCGTGGGTCACTTCGTTTGAGCGTAAAGGCACAAGATTACTCGATTACCATTATGATTCAACTTTGAACAAAGAAGTAAATCGATTTATATTACACCAGAGTACTAATAAGTTACTGTTTGTATCGATCATGCTACTCTGACAGCACCGATCTGTTACACGTTCGGTTCTAGTTTTATTTTGCTATATAATTGATAAAAGACTTTAAAACTAAAATAGAAACATTTTCCGATCATTTTCAAGTTTATTTTTATCTTAGAGCTCTTTAGTTTTATTATTCTCAGTGTCTATGTTGTTGTTTCAAACGCAGTGGTTCGTCTATGTTGTTGAGCAAATCGTGTCGCTACGAGCAGGGTTGTTGCTAAAATAACCATTCTCCTAACGACCAGTAGGATGATTAGAGGTCGTTCTATTGTATTCTTAATTTTGGATGTATAATTGTAGTATCTGGTCCTTGAATAAAAACATAAACCGAATCCGTCGTGGCCTGTTTTGAACGAATAATAATTTTTGTACTTGCCATGTAACCGAAGACCTCGACTTTAAGAAGAAATTTTGGTATCTGTCCAATATTGTTTGAAGTAGATATTCACACATAGTTTACTTACACAGTTCTGGAAGTATTTAGATTCTAACCACAAATAAGATTTTAAATTGAGATATAGTGTGTGTATGGTGTTCTCTTTATGTTTTAGTTAGAGGAAATACAATCTTCTTTGAGGACAATAGGTCCCATGTTTACTTTCAAGGGCACGATTTTATACTTAGTAATCAAAAATACATGCATTAATGCCTTAAGATCAGCGAAAACTTGAAAAGTTGCTTCGAATTTACAGGGTTATAGTTAGCAAAGGGTCATTAAGGACTCGGTTGGACATTTAGATTTTTCTCAGCGTACAGAACGCACTGCTACCCATGCGTTCTTGCGCACTTTTCTGGATAAATGGAGCGAAACGTCGACCCGGTTGCAGGGTCACGCATTGTCGCTAACCATATCGAACTGAGATGTCGCTTGAACGGCTTGTCAATTTCTACATATCTGAAACATTTGTAATGTTACTGCCATTTCAACAAAGAAAGTCTTCGAGAATGTTTCAAATTTGAAAAGAACGATATTTTTAATACAAAATATATTTATCTCTAACCGGATATGATGAAATAAAATCCTCTAGACGGCAAAAAATCTCTCTCTCTCTCTCTATATATATATATATATTTCTATAACTGATTTATAATTCCTACAAAAACAAAATTGACTCAATCAGAATAAAAAATGGCACCATACTTCGAATAATTGATCGAGTTCTAGAAAAAATCAGATCAAAATGTTTTTAAATGTTTTGAATAATAAACTCGAGTGGAGAGAAGAAAAATATATATATATATATACTCTCATTAGCCAGGCTATCTTCTAATCAATTGAGAACCACGCTACATGCCTTAGCTATATTTTCTCATTTCATTCGTTTAGTCTTTGAGTTGTGTTACTTATCGAAACAAGCGAAAATTCTTCGGGAATACTAAACATTCCACCAGACGTGTACTTGTCACGCGCAAGGTTGGATTTCGTGATCTACAAACATGTTAATCACAGAATTTACAAAGAAATTATTCGCAGTTAATGTTTCATGTTTACGTTGGATTTTGCTTAATTATAATGTTTTCTTTGTTTTGTTTTCAACCACTGATATTGGTTTGCAAATATGGAGAGATGTATTGCTTGATACCTATTAAGTTTTATCTTAATGTCTTGTTTATATTTTTGTATTTCTATTTTTCAACATGGAAATCACTTTGTTAATGTATCCGCTAATTTGATACCAGCACTCGTGTCGCAAAGACATTTTATCGAATCGCTGCAACACAAAAAAAATTGTTAAAAAAAAACTTTGTGCTTGAGCGTGACATTTAAATGAGTTGAGTTCCACTCCTTTCGGTAGCATTTAAATGGCTTTCGTTTCACTCGAGTGAATATCTTTCAAAAAAGAATACTTGATCGCGTTTTCAATTGTGTTCTCGTAAAATGTGCGATTCTATTGCTATAGTAGACAATGTGGGGCCTGTTGATATAGATAATGCTTTGTTTTTATACCGTTCAATGTCAAGTTGAAACTTTGGCTGTAGTGAATTGAGATCGAAGGTATCATTCACAGCCATGCTACTAGGTTTACATCGAATGTATCGTGTATTTATACATGTACATAACTGTACTTTCCTGCACTTAAAACTTCATTATATATATATATATATAGTAGAATAAAGTAAATCAAGGCCACACAACTTGCAACTATATATATATATATATATATTTACTTCAGTGAAAAGTGGATGAGAAATGAATGAAGATGAGGGAAATTGTGTGTGAATTTACAAAATGTCATCCTCCCTCCCCCCCCCCCCCCCCTCCAAAATATATATATATAGATGTATACAGCTATTCTTGAAATGGTTACTGATTTACCGAATAGCAAAGTCTTTTGCATATCTCATGATATTTCTTCTTTAAGAAATGAGTCAAAATGTACAAAATAACTTCATCACATAATTATAATAAACTATGTAACTATGTAATATGTGTAGCTTTGTATTTAAAACTTGAAAGCTGAAAACTTGATATATGCAAATGACAGTTATTCGCTAAATTAGTATTTCAACTGGACAACCTTTTCAAGAATATAGCTGTATATTGTTTATATAATTTATGAATTTGAATAGATTGGACAAGTGTGATATGCATGCATGGTCGTAAATGTTTTAGAAAATAGATTGACAAATAGAATCAAGCAATAGTTATTTGGAATATCTCATATTTAGTGATGATCATCAATTATAATGATATCTTGAAAAGATGGAGTAGGTTGTATGGATGCATACAATTTTTTCAAACTGTCATTTTTTTCATATCTTATGTTTTGTTTTGTTTTAGCATCTTTAATTTATGAAGTCATACATTTTATTATTAGAAAAACTTAAACGCTGATAAACTTAATTCAAAGACAAAAGTCAATCTTATACAAATACATTTTGTTGATATGATCAAAAACCCCAATCATAAATTCTTGTAATGATCATCACAATCTTTTGAATATTGTGAAACTTATAATTTATTATATATCCTCTTTCATTTTGTTGATCATAAACTTACAACATTCTCTAAAATGTTTCACTGATTACAATATTACACTTCAGTCGGATATCTATTTTTTATTTATTGAAAATTCTATTTCTGTGGAGACAATAGATTATTATAATTATGTCTTGCTAAAGCATCAACCAAACATCAAGGACTTCTGCTAAATGGTGCCTTCCATACAGTTTATTTGATATTTATTTGCTTGTTTATGTATCTATGTATGCATCTTAATTATCATTGATTGTACTTGTCTTTGTCTTTTTGGTTGGCAAACAAACTTACTAACAAAAAGTAAACAAAATAGAAGCACTCAAGCTGAACTCACAAACTTGAATCTCATGCAAGACTGAAAAACATGCTTGAAAGCATGATATGTTGTAAAATTATTACAGTTTTAACTTGCTTTCAAAATGTTTCTTCACTGCTCCTTAGTTTTTTTCTTCTATTCTGAACAGATTGTGCAATGAATGTGCTCTATGTCAAATGTCATGTTTACCTATGATATCTAGTTCTATTTTTGTATTACCTTACTGTCATTTGATATTAATATAAGGTTGACTGATAGTAAGTTAATTCTACAAAGGCAAGTGAATCAAGAAAGGCCAAAGACAATGTACTAAAAATACAGCTTATAAGAAATGTTAAATATGTTAACACTTTTCCTAATGATCAGCAAATTAGCAAAAAGTATAGCAAGGTTAACTTTTTCATGTGAAAAGTTTGAAACCCATTTAATCAAATAACAATATAATGCATTTTTTGTATAGGCAGAAAAGAAAAACCCAACCTCAAAAGCAAATCAAACAGACTGCTAATATTTTTTCTAAAACAATTATTTTATGGCTGGATGTGACACATGCTGCTAAACATGTTTTATCCGTGCCATACGTAACACTATATCCTTTCAAGGTGACTTGTGATAAATTGTGTCAAGTCAATAACCAAGTGCATTGCCATGGCAACACTTCATATAAATATTGATTAAATATTTGCAATTTGCAACTGCATAGTTAATTTTAATTTTGTCTGACTTAATGGTTATAACTGAAAACATTGTAAGAAATTAATAAATGCTATTAAGATTGCTAGTAAGATTGCAGTAAATTCATTACTAAATTCATTACTAAACATTATGTTTTTTTTTTTTTTTTTTTTTTGCTTTGCTTTCATTTTAGATCCACATATAAAGATATGTGGACTACCAGAGTCAGTTAAAATGGCAAAAGACAGAGTCATGGCAGTTTTAGATACAAAGGTGTGTTTTATAATTCTGACTGTAACAACATGCCAACTAATATATATTTATGTTATGAATTTCTAATTAATTCATTGCTAATAAATTGGATTGGTTTGATTGAACAAATTGATTGAAGTTTTTAAAATATATTGAGAAATTTCAACTCTGCTGCCTACCTACTCCCAGATATTTTCTGACGTCTAAGAATTTGTGCATTTTTTTTTCAGTCCAACAGAGTGACATTAAAGATGGATGTCTCGCACACTGACCACTCCCACATCATTGGCAAAGGGGGATGCAGCATAAAGAAAGGTAACATTGAAGCAAAAAGACGGGCCGTCAAAATCATGAGCAAGGCACCACATGAACAAACTATGCTTCTTGGTCCATACAATTTGTTCATTCATTCTCTCGATAAATTTTGATGAATAAGTTGTTATTGTTGTTCATAATACAATAATATTTATTAAATGACATTTTATCATATCATAATCATTTGTCTCATCTCCTCCTAATAACCCAAATAATTATAATTATAGTTTGAGCGTTCAATTATATGGAGCAAATTATCTAGAACACAACCAGATCCTTCTTTTACCTCTTTCCAGAGAAAAAAAAGGAAAGAAAACTCTGCAGAAATTGTGTTGTTTCTTTATTGTGCTTTTATCCAAAATTCTGGATTAGATGCATTTTATTGCCTACATGGATTTACTAATGACCCTTACCTAATCTTTCTACTTCTGTAGTTATGCAAGAAACAGGATGTCATATTCATTTTCCTGATTCCAATAGAGGACCTTCGACTGAGAAGAGCAATCAGGTTAGTGTAATCATTGGCAGAGTCGGTAACTTGTAGTTGAAGTAAAATGATGTGGACTGAAGCCTGTCTATGCTTGCTTGGCAAATGATACATTGCGATTCACATATAGCAACTAATAACTGCAGTAGAGATTTAATATTTGCAATGATAATTGTAATAACTAATAATAATTATAATCAGTGCATTAGAGCATTCAATATTTGCAATGATAATTGTACAATTCCACTGATCACTTTCTAAAAAACACAATGATAAGTTCATGCCCACTGCAAATTTAATCTTACTTATGCTGACCAGGATATAATTACTATTCAAGTATAGACCTAAATTAAAATTCACCCAATCTTTTGTGTGAAAGTAATTACAATATTTATATTTTTGATAATTTTGAATAGGTGTCCATAGCAGGCCAACCACTTGGAGTTGAAGCAGCAAGGAAACAAATTAGGGTAAGAGTGTTATATTTGAACATTTAATGGATAATAAATTATGTACAGTGAAACCCCTCTATACCGGACCCTCAGTTTACCGGAATTCTCTCCATACCGGACAATGTTTTTGGTCCGGAAATTTTCTCTATACATCTTTTGTAAAATGAACCTCACTAAACCGGAACCCCTCTATTCCGGAAACCGGACAATAATTTCTCTTCAAAAGATATTTAACAATAGAATATACCCCGCTAGTCCGGACAAAATTGCAGATTTCAATAATTTAAACAGCCGGCTTGATCATCTGAAATCGCCTTATTTTGTCAAAGCATTTCAAATCTTCGGAAAAAGTGCCAAAGTTGACAACGAAAATGTAAATGAATATAACATGTTAACTTTATTGATATAGCGATACTCAAATGCAAAAATGATCGTGCCTTTAATTTACAGTGTGTTTTTCAATGATTATACAAAAACCTCAATAAACCGGAACCCCCTCTAAACCGGAAATTTTATTTGGTCCCAGTAGAGTCCGGTATAGAGGGGTTTCACTGTAGATGGAAAAATAATGGATAAATGTGTGGATAGTTGAATGAATATATCAATTACAAATGGATAGATGAATAAAGACTGAATAGAAGAATGAATCGATGATAATATATAGAATTTGGAGTGTATCCAGGATTTGTTTTTGTCACTATCATTAGCTTTTAAAGGGAGTGGGGGAACGGTCATGGGTATCTTGTGACCCATGAAAGGTTTTTTGTTGAGTGGAATCAAATCAGTGCATGAATTTAGTTCATTACATTCATTATTAATATCTTTCCTTCAGGATATGCTTCCATTGGTTCTGATGTTTGAACTTCCATTGATGGCGACAGGACCTGTCGATAGCAATTCATCCATAATTCAACATATTGCTCAGTCAACTAATGTGAACATCACATTGAAACATGTAAGTCACATAAGGGATTATTACATTCCATTCATTAACTGTGACCTAACTAATGGAAATATTTTTTGATACTTTCCGCTACTTCGGTGGAAGTATGCTTTGTATTTAGCTAGAGGGTGATGTGTTTTTTGTTGTGTTCATCTTTTTGTATTTTTTTCCTTTCAACATGTATATATTATTATCTGTAATATTATATGTAATTTTATGTTGTGTTATTTATTGTAATAAATATGTTTAAAAAAGTAATTAAAAAAAACTGTGAACAATGACACAAACTGTGCATCAGCACTTGAGGTTCTAAGGTAACAAGCTGAGAATGAAGAAAAATTGTAAATTAGCAAAATTCTTTTGTATTATTCTAATCTTTTCTTTTGTATTAATTTTATCTTTGTTGAAGCAGAGGCCAAGAGGAACAACACAGACAGCCATTGTGAGAGCAAGTCAGCAAAGTTTGAATGGGATAAAGGTAAAACCATGTGACAATAATCATCATTATTTATCCCAATTATTGTGCAAATAATGAGTGTTTTCAAATAATAATGAAAACAGCAAAGACAATCAAATTGTGTACAAATTATATTGCTGTGTACATAAACCAAAACTCCAAATACATTACAAAACAACAGAAAATATTCTCATATTTTCATACTAATTTCATATTATTTTTATTTTTTTTGTTTCACGCTATTATGTTTTTTTATTTTATTTTCCAGGAAGCTATTTCAAGTTTAATAGAATATTTTACCGGGAGTCGAACAGTAAGTTGAGCTAAATTAAAGAAAATGAAGTTATAGACCAGAAAACATTTATGGAAAAGTTATCCAAATTCAACGAGAAATTTTGGATTTTGCGAGATTATACTTACATTTTCGCCATTCAAAATTTCGCTTTTTCTTACATTTTTGCAGCCAGAAAACCAAGTACGAAAAACCTTTGATAGGTTTTCTCGAAATTAAATTTTAAACGAAAAGTTGTTTTTACGACAGAAAAAGCAACGTCGGCTGTTGCTTTTCCGAGAGAATTTGCAAAGTACCCCTAACTTCTCATAACCAGCGAGCGCGTCCGCGCGCGTCCCATTCCGAAAAAGGCGCCAAAATGGTAGAGTGAATTTGATTGGATGAAAGTGAAATTAATACTCACGCGTACTTCTATTGGTTAATTTGAATTTATTTCTTATTTAGACATTAATCACAGTCAATATGCAGATTGATATTGCCCCTCAACATCACTTGTTCATTATTGGCCGAAATGGTAGCAATATCAAGAATATTACCAGTCAAACTGGAGCTCAGTGAGTACACTTTTATGATTTTTTTTAATACGCTATTTTTTTGAATATAGCAAATTGGGCCCACTCATTTATTTAATCGTCCATTCATTCATCATGTATTAATGTTGCAGTGTGACAGGGTATTGTATAATTGCTCCACTTATTCATTCATTTTTCTGTTCGTTCGTTCGTTTATTTGTCTTCGCTCATTCATCTTCGTTCGCTCGTTCGTAAACCTAACTACTCATTTATTATGTTTTCAGTGTTGGTTTTCCTGACCAGAACAGCCCCCATCGCCGTGGTGTTGTATTTCTAAGTGGTCCAACAGATGCAGTGATATGCGCAAGGGCATTGCTATTGGTAACCCTTTTTATAATTTTGAATTCTATGATTCTTATTTTCTTAATATTTACTTATTTATTTATTTATTTATTTGTTCATTTGCTTCTTGTTTATTCATTCATTTACTATATTTAAATCTCACGGATTATGGGCGTTATCATTATTTATTTTATTTTTTTCCTTATAAAGTCTTTCGCTTCCATTCATTTCTTGGTCATGATTCCTCCTCGTCGTTAAGCGCACGGCATCTTCCTATGGACCGTGCACTATATGAATATGAAATTATTATTATTATTGATATTATTATCTTTTCTGTGAACGGTATACTGTAATCATCTTTGACTTTTCCCCACATAGGGCTGCCTTCCTCTTGTTCTAATGTTTGACCTAAGAGAAGAAGATGGTGACATTGACTCTGGTACGTACGTTCAATTCAATTGCCTTATATTATTATTGATAACTGCGAATATGTTAAAGATTTTAACGTGGTTATTTTTTCATTGTTGTAACACTTTCAATTTTGTTTGTCCTAGTGCGCGTGGATAAGATCATGGAGAATTATAACGTATTTGTCAGCGTGAAACCTAAACCCAAACAGCCAAGCAAGGTACGTAGACATAGCGCGTGTCTCTCAGCTTTAATTTAAAAATATCATAAAATTCTGTGAAAATCACACGCGCCTTTCATTTTGACACCAGTTTATTAACATTGACGTTGAACTGTCCCTTCTATACGTAAATTATTTGATGACGACCACGCATTTCTTGACTCCATAGTCTGTGATAATCAAGAGTGCTGAACGAAATGCCAACAACATCTACCTAGCACGACTGGAAATTCTGGGCTTCGATAGGAACCAAAACCGTGCATCACCGATGTATTCAACATCCATCATCTCTCCGTCTACAAGCGACAGATCGTTTGGTAGCAATCATCTGGAATATGACTCCTCCCCTACACATTCTTCTTACTGCAATGGAAACATAAGTTCTGTGTTCCAGGGAACGTCCACGTGGACTACAAGCCCTACTCAAAGCGTGCGTTTGATAACTGCATCAATGAATGATTTATCGTCATCTACACCTTTTACGTTCGCCCAGTCAACACGTCCACCACCCCCTCCCCCTGGCCTTGAGGCACGAAGTCCTTTGCAGATACAGACAGAGTACACTATCTCCCCCACCGGGAGTTATGCAAGCATTGAATCACTTAATGGTATGTTTTTATTGAATTTATTCAGTATTTATTGCTGTCGTTTGTTTGTTTTTGTTTCTTTGTTTTCTTGTTTTGTTTCTTTGTTTTTGTTTGCTTGTTTATTTATTTAATAATTTGTTTGCTTATATATTCATTTATTTTCTATCGAACCTTACCCTGATATGAGGATTATTGGCTTGTTTTTTGTTTATCTTTATCATTATCTGCGTTTCTTAATTATAGTCAACAGCACTTGAGCATCTAACTAATACTGTTTTCGTTATCATTTCAGAGAACATCAATTCAACAACAGGAAACAAATCCACAAGTCCAATCGGACATAGAATTTCCAGTCCCCTTGGTCAATGTTCACCGATTGGACCCCCAGGGCTCTCGCGCAGTCCGATAATGGACCAAAGCGATAGTTCCATATTAGGATCGGGTAGTGTGAGCCCGCGAAGTTCAAAAACTTCAAGTCCGCCATTATTGGACGATGGTAAGGCCACTGACAAAATGCATTTGGGCAGCAAAAAAGACCACCACTCACTTATTTAGGCCTGTTGTTCAAACTATATCGGATAAGTTTTAAAAACTCCACTGCATGAAGTATATTAAAACCAAGATATGTTTTACCGAGCTCGGAGAAATAAAATGATATTCAGGGACGGCTGCTCTCCGTAGAGGAGTTGTGCTTAGGGCGTGCACTCTCTCCTGAATGGACTTTAAATCCTTGTTTTTCTAAAATATATTTTGGAAATCCCCAGTGTGGACGTGTGCACTTTCGTTTTTACCTGGTGGTGCATTGATCCCTTCCTGAAAACAATTCTGGATCCTTGATATTCTTGTCTTAAATAACCTTAGCCCTAATCTGTATTGAGATTAACATGGGAATTAAATGCTGCAAACTAATGCTGACAAATTCCATTAATTGAAAGCTATAGCTTTTGTAAAACCGTACTGATTCCTGTTTAAATATTTACATACATAATTTGTCATCGCGTGATCGCGTGTGTTTTTTTGACCGTTGTGTCACTTGTTTAAGTCCATATCTTTCATCACATGGTGCGCAGAAAGAGATTATTATTTTATTTTTTTCCATCGCAGTTTTGTAACTGGGAAGTTTCACGAAAATATCCATGTTACCAAATAAAGACAAAAAATTGACAGACACTATGAGCATTGGCTAATAAATTAATTTTTTAATTGTAAAATCAGTTTCTCGAGCAAATGCAGATGAAACTCTATAAATCTAATCATGCTACTTTTCTTTTTAGGACTTTTGACTCTACAGAACGACAATGATGGAAGACCCTCAGTGGTAAGAGAATTGGAAATTGCTTTGATATACGGATAATGAAACTGAGTCATCGATACTAAATGAATATTTTTTCTGTTCTTTTTTAGTTCTCAAGGACCTCTTCAGGATCAAGTGGTAACTAGCATATAAAACTACCTTGCATGTTTTAAATAATTATGCCCAAGAACCAACCAATGTTAAACTATGCACATTGTTATTGAGACTGCACTATCATAATTGGACAACGGAAACGCTTACTAGTTATGTGGACGATACATGTAGATAATGATTAGAGCGCTGAAAATCACGATGGTGATGATGTTGGTAAAGCATAGTACTATATATAATAATGAAAGATTGGCTTTTAATTTTTTGACATAATAAATAGTTGATTGATAAATTCATTGTTTGCTGGCTAATGTATATGGTGGATTGATTTATGGATTGACTGATGGATTTAATAATCATATGACTGACTGACTGAATGCGTTTACGATTGATTGATTGATTGATTGATTGATTGACTACAACCGCAACGCATGTGGTAAGCATTACGTACTGCAGTCTAGCTTAACTATTATAACTATACCCTTGTACTCACAGCGCATGCCCTGCATGTATATTGATGACGCGATGTAACTATGGTAACGCAAGGACATACACTAACAACTGACAATACTGCAAACAACAAACTGTAGGTAACTAAACTGCTATCCGTGAAATTGCCGATTGCATGATGTACAAACATGCATGTATATGGGCGTCTCTGAGTAGTGATAACGGCAATCAACGTACATTAAACGTATTTGACGTGCATGGCTGGGTACATGCGATGAAATCAACCACTAAACAGATGTATGAAATATGTATCGAGCGAAAATCATAAATCAAAAATGAACATTAAAAGGTTCCCAGCACAAGGGCGTGACAGTTCATTTTTTTGGTCATACCACAACGAGAACAAACTTTTAGCGAAGAACTGACATGCTGCAGAGTCAGATTTTCTCCATTTCACGGATGTATGATGTATTCTCTTGCGCGATTGTCAGTGGGATTTTGATACGTAGGAGCGCTAGCAACATTCAATGAAATGCGTTATTTTTCCAGGTTCTGGAATGCCTGACCCACAAAATGTAGAGATTCTATCAGGAACGAAGAACGTATCCATTCAGTAAGTACAGTCCGTTTTACGTAACTTTTTATTAGTCGCCGCTGAACTAAAAATCGTTTTACGTAACTATTTGGGTAAACGGTACCACTTAGCTTAACTCGTCCTTTTGTATCTGTTTGTACTGGTCAATTTTTATATTAATTAGTTACGGTTTAATGTAAGTATACTAGAGTCGTTTTCGTATGAGTGGGAAACGCTTCGGTTACAATACCGCTGCGATACGGCAGAAAGTTCGAATATTTTCTTAGAAACTACGTCTACCATGCGATACAGTACTGTTCAGTTCCCACTCATACGAAAACGACTCTATTGGTGTTACGTAACCCTTAAGGGACCGCTCAAATCATTCATGTTTTAATACTGACTTGTTATATATATTCTAGTTGCAGTTCTAACAGCAACGATGAGGAGGATGAGAACAGTCTTTCGTCTTCACTTCGATCATCACTGTAAGTTGATATTGATACGTAAAGCCGAGTTTGTATATATTGTCTCCTGTATAGTTTCTTGCACCAAGAGGTCCCTTCACTTGCCTGTTTGCCCAAATCGTGCAGCTTTATAAAATGAAAAGCGCATGTTGGAATTAATTAAAATACCGAGGGGCTACCGAGCGAAATCAAATAATACTCCTTTTAAATTATTGTCATTTTGCTTGTTGTGCTATAAAGACTGAAATTTGACAAATTTTCAAAGTCCACACAATGCTGCTTAGGCCTGTCCAGGGACGTTTGGAAAAGTCGTTTTATGTCACCTTTTAAAAGTCTCGCGTGAAATTTGACCATATATCCTTAAATCGCATTAAAACGTCTTAAGTTGCAGTAAAATACGGCGACTCAAAGTTCCGGGGCAAACCTTTGCTTTAATGGGTCATGTCATACCTCTAAGTGGAAGTCAACCACTAAACAAACTGGTGACATAGCCGAGAAAAACTTTCTCATTTTCCGGTTAAATCTTCTTTTTTAGATTTAACAAACTTAGACTACTGCATCACCATCCTGTTCCACCGGTAAGAATATACATAGAATTTATAATTATAATTTCAAGTCGGCGTTCTTCATTATTGAGTTAGCCTATGTTTCATTATGACGTCACATCCAATTAATCTAATGCTAAAACACGGTCAAAACAAAGCAAATTCGCTCATTGAAAATGTAACTCTAAAATGCGAGAATATTCATCAAATGCCCTAATACTGCATTAAACACATTGATCTAATTAGTACTAAAACCATGCCATTGTGAAACCCTTTATTTTCCCGAAAAAAAATTGTGTCAAATTTTATATAGGATAATATGTTTGCTTGCAATTAACTGCAATCATTTTTGTCATCAGCTTGATGAGTACGAAAGGAAAAAGGAGCTCGCATCAAAAGGTTAGACATACAGGGATCAGCCCGACCTGAATAAAGCTGATGATGATTAGTAAAGATCATGCAGTGTGGTTCGGTAGGCTTCGGAGAATCAGTAAAATGTAGTGTGTAAATAAGACCCTCACGAATTTAACAGAACGGAAAACAATTATGGAATCCTCCTCGGCGATATGGATTAGAAAATTATAACAAACTTTATGCTGAAGATAATGATGGGATCTAAATGCCTTTATTTTCTTGCAGCAATGCAGAAGAAAGTCCAGTTCCCTGAAGTCCGCGTACCTACAGATACTTGGAGTGGCCTTGGTTTCTCAAAATCCATGCCAGAATCTGCTATAAGACAAGCAGTAAGTAGAGGATTCAATGAGGTGATGATGCAGTATGGCCTTTGTTGCGGTGATGGATGGCTGGCAAAGCGACTATTGCTAGGGCTATGGTGATCGTACAGGGACGGATCCAGACTTTTCAACAGGGGGTGAATTTGGGTTTCTAAAATAAAAAGAGGCTCAATACATCAACATTTTAAACCTAATACACCCCTCCCCTCCCCTCTGGATCCTCTCCTGTAATGTAGTGTTTTAGGCACCTAGCGAGCAGGAAGAAAACCCGTGTCCCTAATTGCCATTCTTGACAGTTTTCCTGAGTTACATAAACGTCTTGGTGATCAGCTGGAAATTCTGTACCAATGGTTCTCCTTCTATTTTCAGCTTGAGAAGTCACGTGCCAAAGGGTTAATGCCTCCATATCATGGACCAGCTAATGGCATGCTGCCAGAGGTAAATACTGGGCGAAATGCCACTTTAGAGTATATCATATGTCACGACCTAGTTGAAACGCATCCACGAAATCTGGTTAGCAACATATTGCCTTTACAATGAGCATCGACAATAGTTTGCTTCCTTGCTTGCTCGAAGGGGGTGTTACTAATTTGCATGGGAATCGGATCGCAGAGTCCCGAAATCCCGCGAAAACGTTTTATATCGACTACATTCGATATGCCGGAGAAACAGTTCGAGTTTCATTTTGTCTTTATAGGCGCTTGAATTGAGCATGCGCATTTGGCGTTTTGTATGATTACCTTGATCTCGCATGTTAAAAGCTTAAAACAGCGTTTGTCATCTTTTCACCTCGTTATGATAAATATATGGTAGGGTATTAGATCATTACTGGCTCGACATTAAATTCTTTTCAACCTTTAGAATTCCATACCATTGCCTCCATCATCACTGGAATGCCGACAGTCACGCAGCAACAGTACTGTTATTTACGAGGTACGCAAATTAATTTAGATTTCCAATAGACAACTGAAAGCTAGTAGGGAAGAAAAAAATCGTAATGCTGAAAATTATAATCATATTGTGTTCAGCACAGCAAACGTGTTGTTTCCGAAACTTCTAAATGTATTTTGACCAGAGTGGGGCCATTGAGCCATAAAATTATGATGAGTTTCTGATGTTTTAAACTTTTAACGCAAAATTCGTATATGGATGATTTTATAAATACTCTGTTGTGCTTGTAGAATTCCACTTTTGACAGATCTGAGACATTCAGCCCAACGGTTGGTGAACGACGTAGGAGTTACCCTAATTCACCAACACCTTCAACATCAGGCAAGTACATCATTACCTCTATCCCGGTCCCTACATAATCATTAGCATAAGCAAAACAAATCTAGTTACCGGACGTCTTCAAAGTTGAAGGTTATTTTCTCATTCTAAGCTGGAAATTCAAAAATATTGCTTACGCAAAGTAACGACCACGGATGTCCACAAATAGTTGACGCGGTAGAAACGTTTCCATTGCGGCCTTCTGAAGATGTATCGGAGCCTCTCTTTCAGTGCACCACATAAGACGGCTGCAATGGAGGTTACTGTGGATGGGCAATTTGTCTGAATGCTTGGTTGTAATACTGTACCAAAATGTCGATACCTACGTACCACAAAACAACTGAAAATGCTTTCAACATTGTTGATAATATTATTACATGTACTTTTGTTGTTAACGTTCTGTTTTTGTACCATTTTTCCTACAGACCTAGAAAAACTTCTTGACCAACTAGGACTAATGAAATATCATAGTATATTCCACGAACAAGAGGTGGGTGCTTTTAGAATTAAATTACAAGTCTGTGTAGCCAGATGTTTTTATTTTTATTCATTTATTTTATTTATGCAGATTTTTCACGGTGTAGGCTATGGCACTTAAAGATATACAATTAAAAAAAAAGCCTTCCTTCTCTCATTCTACAATGGTTAATTAACATTGTTGTGATAAACTCATGCCTATGAGTAACGATTAATGTTAAATATGCTTTCATTTCAGGTTGACTGGCAAACTTTCATGACGCTCACCGATGACGATTTGAAAGAACTTGGAGTAAAAACTTTTGGTGCTAGACGAAAATTATTAATTGCAATCGCAGGTAAATTGGAATTAAATTAGATACTACGTTATACTATTTCTGATATAGAAGCTGGAGTGAAATAAACTTTCTCTTACTTTTTCGTACATGCGTCATAGATGTTCCTTGCTTGGTATTTCATGAAGTAGAATATTTGTTTAACTGAGCTTTCAGACCTATTCTAACATCCTTTTTCTTTCTTTCTTTTTTTGCTCCATTTTTTCCTTTTTCTGGTAATATCTCATTTATTCCTCTTTTTTTTTCTTTCAGACTTGAAAAAGAGCCCTACTCCATCAACACCTTCACCACCACGTACACCATCACCATCGTATGCAGATGTCTCCCCAACAACACACAATAACCCACTACCATTTAGACGACTGCCACTAGATATTGCTAGCCATAGTGGAAGATGGTGACACACACGACATCACATCAAAAACAGACAAATGACAGACATTGTGATGATATAATTATGGCCACTGATGTCTTGGTAACTGCACTCATGGTCACCCAGGTTGTTATGGTTGTTATGGTTATGGTTTCAAAGTTT
This sequence comes from Diadumene lineata, assembly GCA_918843875.1. Lineage (NCBI taxonomy): Eukaryota > Metazoa > Cnidaria > Anthozoa > Actiniaria > Diadumenidae > Diadumene > Diadumene lineata. The sequence goes on from OU974080.1 coordinate 12,564,812, forward strand.
TCACATAGATCACATCTCGATGGTTATAATGATCGTGGTAACTAAGGCTGCATTTTCAACAGCTACTCTACTTCAAGTTACTATAGCTACACTGGTTGCGACTGTTGTAATTACTATTGTTTGTTGCTGGTTACTATGGTCGCAGTTGGTATGGTGAATCTCATTGGCCACAGTTACTTCAATAACAACTGTAATAGCCATGATTTCTATTGTGATGGTCGCTATGGCACATTACTGCTTTTATTGGTTGGTAAGACTGTTGTTTCTATGACTACCAAGAAATATAAAATGACTAAACAACTACTCATAATGGCTTTGCCTATAGTTGCTATGGGTAAACCATATAGTTACTATGTATGTTAAGATATAATATGAGAAGAGTATTATTCAGTATAGGATTTGTAGTGTAACCATAGTAATAGTTGCTAAGGTATTATCCCTAGCAATAGTATCTAAGGACCATTCCAGGACCAAAACATAGATTTGTGTGTTCTTAATAGTAATTATGAATAACCTTAGCTACCAAGGCATTGATGTAACTATGGTGATGTAACCATAGTAACACTTTTTAGGCCACACAAAGTTCATGTGACATTAGTGTTCACAAGTTCAAGTTACTTTGAAAAATTATGAGAAAAATGCATGCGTAAAACGTAGCTGCATGCATGTATCAAATGTCCTACACTAAAATTCGAAAAAAATAAAAAATAAAATACAGACATTCATAACTTAATATATTGTTATCCACATTACAAAAAAATACTATCAACTACAAATTCTTCTATATTAGAAGGATATAATAGATAACATTTAAAAAAAAATTAGGCACAAAAATTTATAATTTTCAGTTATGATAATTAGCTCACAAGCATCAATTGAAAAATTTGAAAAAAATTTAAATGTTGCTTATTTTTGGAAAATTTATTATTTTTGTTATAATTAGTTTAGATTTTGTTACTGGATTTTACTTTAGTTGGAGGATGTTTAAATGGCTAGTCAAACTATTAATATTACATGCGAGTATAAGAAATATGATGTATCAGAGGCCAAGAATGAATCTATTAAGAGAGCATCCACTTGTAGGAATGTTTTGATATTTCAGCATACATTTTAAAAGTAATTTTCATACACATATATACATTGGTAGTCTGGGTGTTAGATTAACAATTTATGATGAATAATTATATTGCCAACCTTCAGGAACAGATATTTTAGTTACCATCTCAAAATCGTGTCTGGTGCCTGCTGTAATGTCCTCTACCTAAAGTAAAATTAATTCCATTTTGCCTGTTTATTGCATGTTTGATAGCTTCATATTTTTTAGACGTATTGAATTTAGAATGAAATTGTCAGCAAAGATTTCAAAACATTCCCTAATGGTTTTTTGTTTTAAGATAAAAATGCCATGTCTGTACTAACAACCATTTCAGCAGAAGCCCAACATTTTGGTTATAACTTTTGGATCACAATAATATTAACACACATTTGGGAAATATTCGATGTTTCTGTAGTACTAAATTTTTGAAGTAGATCGATGCTGCTCTTTCTTCTGTAACATGGTGTCCCTGCAAACAATCCTAGCGGTGGCTGTAATGCTATAACAAAACTATGGGGAATGTTTTGGAAATATTTTTGCTCAAAATGTTTGTACAAATGTCTTCAAGTCAAGGTTCTCACTACAAATGCATGATACATTGTGACAACAATCAAATAACAAATGATCTAGCAGGAAAACTAATAATGCATGCATGCATGGCTCAAAGACTGCACAATAATTATAGAAACTTTTTAAACGAAGAATTTTCAGTACAACTTCACCAACCAAGACAAACCAAAACTAAAACACTTATAATATAATAACTTCATCCAAACCTTAATGTTTGTTACAGTTTTGTTACACTCAAACCATGGACACTTGTCTTTTTTAGCATTTGATTTTCTTAGATTTCTACTGCATCAAATCCTAAAATAATGGGACTGAGCTCAAATACATTGAGTGAATGTTTTCAAATCGATTCACTTAAAGGATGCATGTTAAAAAAAGTATCAAAAAGCACTTAGTGTTCACAGTTTGAGTGTTCTCACTGTAATTATTGTTTTGAATAATATTAGCTAATAACCTTTTTTTGAAAGTCTCCAATCAATGTTATAATCTTAACCAGACAATACACAAATTTCTGAAACAAATTTAATGCCACTGTCTGATAACACAAGCAGCTTTATAAAGCATGAACAGCCATGCACTAACTTTCTGATCCTATCCATTCACATTCTACATAAATAGCTTCCAAAAGCTTACTATATAGTCACAATTGAAAATTTGAATCTTTCACCAACATGTGATGGATAGTGTTTTGGGAAAGACTAACTAATGAGCTTCTACTTCACAAACTCTTCACCAGTGAAGCAGTCATAAACAGTCTTTCTCTAGACTTTACACACTTAGATGAGGACATTTCAAAATTAATGGTTATATAAGAATATTATTGATAGATATATTTTAAACTTATTCAATTCTAATTATTATCATTAATGGTTTGGCATCAATTAATGTGTTTTTGGCTAATCTTGCCTGGTGCAGTTGTGCTGTAATTAACTGAAATAATTTTGAGGAAAAAAAAAACTTTTGTATGTAGAACAAGAAAATTTTTTGAAAAACTGTTTGTAAGTTTTTTGACTATATCAATGGACTATATTAAATGAATAATATTAATAAATTGATAATATTATCATACTTGGAAGACGAGACTGACAATCAGTATATTTTCAGTGATTTGGAATAAAATTTTGAGAAAATTTATTGGAAAATTATCACAAAATAATAATTATTACATTGCCGTATAATATATTTGTCACTGCACATGGTGGTTCTCCAAGTAAATGTAGAGATTTTGATGCAGAAGCAATTTATTGTCTGATTTATTATAATGCAACAATGCTCCAATTTTTGGTGTTCGTCTTTGCAACAAAAAATTAGAGTCACAAAAATCACCAGGTATATTGCTTTCAATTGTGAGCCAAGAAAGCTGGAATGAGCTCTTTGAATTAAGTGAATTCTTTTGCACTTCATTAAGGCTGTTCTTGCTCACAGGGAAGAACTATAGGTTTTAGTTTTCACAAAAACGTAGTCCTTGTTAAGAAATCACTATCTCTTAACATAATGACCTTGATAATGAATTAGTTTATACATGTAATTGTCACTCGCCATTCTCTGATAAGTTAAATTCATAGACTAGCCTACTGCTGCAGATGCATTACTGGTTCAGCCAGGTTCTGGAAGGGCCTCTGATGCCTCTATGCAAGAGGCTATATTAGACTTGTTCTTTCATAAGATGAAATAACTTTTAGTTAATATGAAGAGTTTTTTCTTGAATCAGTACATTCCATATATCTGAGAAAAAAGTTGAAATAACTCTACAAGTGGAAATACATTTGGTAAAGGTAGATAATTTAGAAAACTAGGTGATGGTTACAAACAAATCAAGGCAACAAAAGTAGCATTTATGGCATTACAGACTGTATAACACCTTTTAGTTTATTTCTCAGATGACAACCGTTCTAATACCAAACTAAAAAATCGGCAATAATCGATATCGCTGAGCTCATAGAAAAAGATATTTACTTTTTTCGTGCATATATGGGATGTACACACATTTATTTTATATGTAATAAAATTTGTTGTTGTTGTAAGTTGTTAAAAATAAAAGAAAAAGAAATAAAATTATTGTTATAACAATTTGCAAGTTGTACTAGTCTAAAATTGATTCACAATGCATAACCATCAATCCATTATAATCAATCTTAACAAACAAAAATAACATAAAAGGAATCTATCTAAAAAGATTTCTGAAAATTTTTGTCATAATTATAATAATAAACAACCTCCGAAATTTTGTAAAATTGCTTTTAATTTTGAAAACACAAAATTACAGAACCACTTAATTAGATTACAAACCCTTTAGATATAGATTATTATTATTATTATTATTAGTTACATGCATACAACTCTACTATAATATATTCCTGCTACATTAGCTGTATTTTTCCCATGTGGCCTGCGACAAAGAATGAAGGCCCTGGCATAACCTGATACCGGAAGCCATATTTTATGGTTTCTGGTTATAGTTGTTTATGCACATATTTTGCTTTTGAACCCTTTGATACTGTTTCTAAAGTTTCATCTAATGTGAGATGAGTTTTTAATATCTCTTAGATAGTCATTTTGAAGACGTTACTGATCAAACTATACATAAACAACAACTATAACTGGCTTCTGGTATCGGATTATGCCAAAGCCCTTGTTCTTTGCCACAGGCCATAAGAAAACGCGGGCTCTGGGCATGAGATTTTTTTTTCCTTAAAAATATCATGAATCTGGACTCCTAAGCACACAGGAAGCCACACAAGTTTCACCACATTAAAAATACTTTGTTCATAATTTACATGACTGTGTACACTCGAAGAACAGTGTGTTTTAAATAATATTATTATGTTCTTGCTACATAAATTTGGCATATTTCCCTTCAAATGTCCTACTGAAATCCTTACTGTAAAAAACAAAAGACAAACAAACAAACAAACAAAAACAAACACACACACACAGGAAGCCCAACAGAGCAATATCTATAGTGAATAAGTGAGAATTCCAGGAACAATTTACACAGCCTGTTTTTTTCCATAATTTGGAGAAGCAGTATACAAACAATAGCCACTGAAGTCACATTTGTTGGTGCTGGAAGGTGTCTCACAACACTAAGATTGAGCGTGTATTCTGTCCTTATGGCTGTGCAGTGGCTAGGCAAGTACTAGGGGACTGGTCATTAATTATCTGGAGGGGGTTGGGGAGGAGGAGGGGTGGGGTTGGTGCAAGTGTAAAAAGCCATGCATAATTTTTCTAGAACCACCCCTCTTTTAAAAGGGAATTTTAAATAGAGTGATGTATGATATTCTCATTAAGGCTTGCATAAAAATGTGTGACCCGCCCCCTTTTGCACCAGCCCCCCTACCTGATAATTAATGACAGGTCCCTAAAATAGTCAGTTTTTACGGTGTCTTCCATTTTTTAGCCAATAAGTTAAGCTGAACCACTGGAAGTATATTTCAGGAAATTGATTTCATTACCCATCCATTCTTTAGTCTTTGAATTCTTGATTAAATGCTCTGCCGATGATCATTCTTCTAATTTCACTAGTGCCAGCACCAATCTCATATAGTTTAGCATCTCTGACTAGTCGACCTGTAGGGTAGTCATTGATGTAACCGTTGCCTCCTAAATATAGGAAAACAAACATTAATAATAATCCGTACATTATGAGCTGGCCAAGACCTTATTAAAAAATATGCAGATGGATGAAGAAATGAATACTCAAATGAATGAGTGAATGAAATAGTGAATGACTGAATTGATAAGCAAATCAATGAATGAATGAATGAATGAATGAATGAATGAATGAATGAATGAATGAATGAATGAATGAATGAATGAATAAATGAATGAATGATTGAATGAATGAATGAATGAATGAATGAATGAATGCATGAATGAATGAATGAATGAATGAATGAATGAATGAATGAATGAATGAATGAATGAATGCATGAATGAATGAATGAATGAATGAATGAATTAATAGATAAATGAATTGAATTGCAAATGAGTGTACAATGACCAAGGGAGCAAGTGACTTGGGTGGGCTTATAAATACATGTAAATAAAGAAATTGACAGAAAAGAAATACCAACCTAAGCACTGTATTGCATCAAGGGCAACCTGTGTAGCATTCTCTGCTGCATACAAGATAACACCAGCACAATCCTGATAAAACAAACAAGGACATTATTATGCTGATATTACAGGTCATAATCATCAATTCACAATGAATGAATGAATGAATGAATCAATCAATCAATCAATCAATCAAAGCAATGGATGAATTAATTAAAGAAAGAGTGAATGAATGAATGAATGAATGAATGAATGAATCAAAAAATGAATGAATGAATGAATGAATAAATGAATGGATGAATGAGTGAGTGAGTGAGTTAGTGAATGAATGAGTGAATTAATTAATTAATTTATGTGCATGTCCCTTTGTGCAATCACTAGTTATCTATTATAATTATTGTTCTTATCGTTGTCTTATTCATTTTCGTTATATTGACTGCTAGGCGGAACTTGCTGCATTATTAAAAATAATGCTTTTAGCTAGAAGCATTATTTTTGATAATGCAGTTTGCTGTTTGTTGAAGTGTGACCTGTGCATTCGTTGGGATAATACTGAGTAAAAACAATGGGTTGTGATGAGAACAGTGATTATTAGCCACCTAACCTTTGCATTAATATGTTCATGATCACAAGCTCTGGCTACTGAATACACATAGCTTCTACAAGCACTCAGCCTGGTGTACATGTCAGCCATCTTGCCCTGGATGAACTAATTCAGAAAAAAATCATTAATTAAACAACATCATCTCTCACTTAGGGAGATATTTTACTTCAGCCAAAAAGTAACAACTAATATACAATATATGTATAGTTTTAGGCAGAATAATTATATTAAAGAAACTACAGTTCATTAATTTACCTGGAATTCGCCTATTTTCTTGTTGAAAGCAGTTCTCTGATGAGCATAGGGAATAGTGACATCTAAAGCTGCCTGCATGATACTATTGAAACAAAACAAGTTTATTTGGTAGTTGATTATGAACAAGGTGCTATGGTTCTGTTCTGTTCTCTTCTATGCTATACTCTTCTCTTCTTGCCAACATCTCTTTTCTTATTTCTCTTGTCACCTTTTTCCTTCTCTTTCCATCCCTTTTCTTCTTATCCCTTCTCTTTCAATTCTTCCTCTCTTTTTTTGATTCTAATCTTTTTTTAGTTTCAACTACCAGCATTCTCTTTCTTTCATCATCTCTTTCATTGTTAACATAATGAAATAATTATACTGACAGTGGCCTGTACACTTTATGAACTGAATAATAAATTTGATGCTTGGAATCAGGGAAAGAGGACTGTAACACACTTACCCCAATGGACCAGCAGCTAGGACAAGTCTTTCAACATCCAAACCACTCATCAGGATATAAACACCTTTATTGAGTTCTCCCATTACATTCTCCACTGGAACAACCAAAATCAACAAATATTAAACAAATTCACCAGAATCACTTGAATTTTAAAATATTATTTTCGTTAGAAAAACAGACTGATCATCTAAATACTATTGTATCATATAGACACCTCAGTCTCAATAGCATGCTAATTAGTTATTAAACCTTTGTTTCAACTACGTAAAAATTACACAATAACCGATCTTTCGGAGAACTCCTCCATCATCATCATCATCGTTTATTTATTTATTTATTTATTTATTATCATCTTTCCTTTTGTTTCAATTATTACTTAGCTTAATAATAATTTGTTTTTTTAATTGGCACGCGCATATTTTGTGCACACGCATATTTAACCATTTTACTTTCAGTGTTGATTTTTATCTTAGTTACAGTGTTCTATAAGTTTGAATTTATCTCGCTCTCGTTTTTATTTTTTTTCAAACCCTGACGATGGAGGATTTCTCCGAAAGCTCGGTTATTATGTAATTTTTACGTAGTCGAAACAAAGATTTTATTACTAATATGAAACCTACGTACAACAATTTATTTGAATTAGCATGCTAATTATTCTTTTGAATTTCACTGCAGTCTGTGGCAATGTGAACAATGACTTCAAATTCAATAGAATAATTAGCGTACTATTAAGGCCTAGGTGCAAATAAAAAGCTGCATTACTTTAAGTTCTAAAAAAACAGTTGCATTGAGTGCTGTCTTGTAGTTGCATAGCAACTACACCACTGGAGAAAATAAAGTGTTTTTATTGCAATATCCAAGCAACTAAACATGAAAAGCTGCATTTTTTCAGAGATTAAAATAAAACAAAAAAACAAAAACATTTTTTCCATGTTTAGTTAATTGGATATTGCAAAATCAGATAAATAAACACTTTTGATTTTTGTTATTTTTTTCCAGTGTACTGGTTCCCACTCACCTGGTACTCTACAATCTTCAAATATCAGTTCACAAGTATTGGATCCTCTCATTCCAAGCTTGTCAAGCTTAGGACCTGTTGTGAAACCTGGCATGCCCTTTGGGGATAAAATCAAAAATGAATAAAAACCACCAAACATTGAATGAATACAGCAATGGGGAATGATGTCACATAAAAAAACGTTTTAGTGTTTTAATGTTAGTGAAAATCTGTTTTTGATTGTCTGAGCTCAAGGAGGGTGCACACCCCCCTGGATTAGCCCCCTAGAGTGGTTAACTTTTATCCAGTGGATACTTTAATCCAGGCTTTGTATCAATGTATGATGGAATAACATACTTTCTCTATTAGGAACGTTGTTATGGAGTGTTCAGGCTTCCCATCTCCAGTCTTTGCATAAACAACAAGAACATCTGCATCAGGACCATTAGTTATCCAAAACTTGTGGCCATTTAGCACATAATGGTCACCTATTTGGAAAGACATAACAATAAGCAATTGAAACGATTAACATGATTCAATGAGTGAGTGAACTGATAGATAAATAGAGATTTAATGTAAAAATTGTTACACCTACCATCTTTCTCAGCTTTCAGTTTCATAGAGACAACATCTGAACCAGCATTGTGCTCACTCATAGCTAATGCTCCCATATATTCACCACTGATTAACTACAACATACAATAAATCAATGAATAAACAAAGAAACAGACAAATAAACAAACAACAAACAGACAGATAGACAGATAAACAAAAACAAACAAAACAAACAGACAGAGAAAGACACTGACAGACAGGCAGACAGACAGAAAGACAGACAAACACTAGACAAACAGACAAAAAAACAAACAAACAAACAAGCAAGCAACTAGCAAGCAAACAAACAAACAAACAAATAAATAAAAAGACCAAGATATAATAATAGTAATACTTAATTATTAACAATAATAATAATTATTGAATAATTTGAGATCAACAGCATTTTTACAATTGTAAGATTTTTAAAATACAAATATGAATTAATAAACAAACAAAGAATGGATGTATGAATGACTGAAAGGGACCAAAAATGCTGCCCTTTATGTAGGAAATTACAGTAAATTGAGGGCGCATTATAGATCACTATGGAAAATCTAGCCTGCCTTTGGTAGGTATTTGTCTTTCTGCATATCATTCCCGTGTCTGACAATCTGATTCACACATAAATTAGAATGAGCACCGTAGCTCAGTGCAATGGATGCTGAAGCTCTTGACATTTCTTCAATAATAATACAGTGATCCATGAAGCCACTACCAGTACCACCATATTTTTCTAAAATTCACAAAGAAAGTATGAGATATCTTTGTGGAATGCTATGAATTTGGTTAGCATTTGAAGTATTCAGCATCACTATTATTAACATATATTTCAAAATCATACAATATCCCAGTGAATGCTAGAGCAAATGCAGGAAAACCATGAAATAAAAACAAACTATATACTAACAGATAGTAGCTATTTAGCAACTATTTGTCTCGACCAGAATACAATACCCAGACAAAGGAAATAGTAATGTAAGTTATTTTTGAGTGATAATAACTGATTATTATTTATGGTAATAAAGATATATTGTTCTTGTTGTTGTTGTTGTTGAAATAGTTTCTAAGTAGCTACTATAATGTTACAGTATTTAGTTTGTTTTTATTTAATGATTTTTCTTTGTTTGCTCTACAGTCTCTTACAAAGCAAATACACACATACCATCTCTGGATGATGATTACATCTTCATATAAAGAAACCAATTATTACCATTATAACTTGAAATGTCAAATAATAATAAAACACTATTCATTTTACCTGGAGCTGTGATTCCTAAAAATCCCATATCACCAAGCTTCTTCCAAAGCTCCTGTTAAAAAGATGTTGTGTTTTATCTTATTAAAATTAATAAATTTGATGGTGTTCTCTATGAAAGGTATGAGATTGCATATTTTAATAGTTGTTGGTTCTGTAATATTCCAGTTGTCATCCAATCACAATCCTCAGAGAAATGAATATTGAGCTTTTAATACAAGGGCACATCATCAAGTGTAAGTGTCAAGCCCATAGAGAAATTTGGACAATCAAAATTATTAAGAATTGTTTATGGTGCATTTTATCACAATGGTAATTGAGCACTCCAGCAAATCATAAAATTATGATAACATCACATTACCCTTAGTTGGGGAAAATTATTTTCTTTATCTATCTGATCAGCATAGGGTGCCAGTTCTTTTTGAAAGAAGTTGTAGGAGGCTTCTCTCAACTAATATTGTAAAAAGAAAGGAAAACATATTAAATGAAACACAACAAAAATGCCACACAAGCAAACATTATAGAACAGTGTGTCTTCAAATCTAATATTGGTCAGCTAGGTCATACTCCAAAAGGACAGGTCATTGAAGATGGACAGAGAGACAAACAGAGAGACAAACAGACAGAAAGGCAGACAATGTGCAGATATAGACCTGCACACAGACAGACAATACATAGATATAGACAGACAGACAGACAATACGTAGATATAGACAGGCAGACAGACAGACAGAGTACATAAATACAGACAGGCAGACAATATGTAGATATAGACAGGCAGACAGACGCCATTCTCTAATTTTTGTTCCACTTACTATGATGAAGGACTAACATCCGAAATGCCAGTTCCTTTTACATTTACAAAGTGATTCAACATAGAAGAACGTTGTATCATGATAAATGCTTCAATGAAAGAATTATATATATATTATACTAAATAATACAGAAATGTCATTAAACCTCTCAGGTTGTAATTTCTGTACCTTCCATTGTTTTTTAATACTATTACTCTGCGAGCAGAGAAATTTTTAAACTCTCTCCCAACGGAAGAAAGAAAAATACCTCTGCACAAATCATGTAGAATTTTATTTGAGCATGTGCCAGCCGTTGCTGGAAAACAAGATTACTTGAGCGCTTTGTCACTTCCGGCACTTCTGGTGATTGAGTAACATAAAGCTGTATTCACCAATGGTATAATAATTTGGTAAAATCAACGATGTACGGTACCCAGTAGGTAAAGTATAATTTCCTTTTACAAAACTGATCACGTCGATGTTGTTGAGCAGATTAACTTACGTTTGCAGGTAAAAACGCTTAGAAATACAAAGGCTAATTTGGAGAAGACACTATCAAAACTCCTGGGTCAAAACTATCGACAGCGGACGTCATTGTTGACAATGTGGGCTCATGTTTGATCAGCAGTTAATTACTAAACATATGCGCACACATAGAAACCCGTTTACAATGGATTAATAACTGGTTTTGATAAGTGGATTATCCAAAACTATGATAATGGCTGGCGCATGCTCAAATGAAATTCTACAGAATTCGTGCAGAGGTATTTTTCTTTCTTCCGTTGGGAGAGAGTTAAAAATTCCTTTGCTCGCAGGGTATAATACTATGTGTTATGTAATATTTTTTTTTATTTACATTGTGGAAAACAAATAAAACTTGTATTTTTTCTATAAAAAATGTTTACTATTTACTTTTAAACACTAAAAACGTATCTTAATATGTGGACGCTTTCTTCAGCGGAAATACTTTATATTTTTATAATAATTATTATTATACAAATATAAAGTTCCACAAATTGAATTTTTATCAAACAAAAACACAAAACTATTACAAAACTGTTACAAGACTAAATTTACATGAACAATCCCTAACTTAGTAAACCGGTTGTTTTTAAAAAAAATAAGTAATCTCCTGCCTCATAATTTCGATCTTATACACGTGTAAAACATTTTTAACATTTAAAATTTACTTAGAATGTGAATTCCCTAATTTGCCTTGCTAAAAGTATTACTTCTGACCTGTCTTTCGTGATCCGTTAATCCAAATACATGGTCATCTACTGACACTGACATTTGCCGTAATCTTATCTGTTTGGGACTATAAAAAAGCAATCTTTTTGCTCCATTTCGTAAACCACACAAGCGGGCCGCCATTTTGAAAATATTGTGTAATGCTTGCATAATTAATACTTTTAGGAGAGGAGTAAGTACCAAATGCAGTTTGTTAAAAATGCTTGAATTTCAAATGTACTTTATCTTACCCTTGAATTAAACAAACAAACAACAACAAGTATATAATTGAAATTGTCACAATACGCTTTATCGAGCAAAACTTACAAAATAAGCAAGTAAACAACATACGCACCCCTCCTTACCTGGATGATTTTTTTCTTTCCGACTCCTGTCCAAGCCCTTTCAAAATGGCGGGAGTTGATTTTGTAAAATGGCTTCTCCCTTTGGGTATTGGAGGCGCTTTGGGACTGTTTTTCTGGTCGGGAATGAGCGTTCTCACGCTTAAGACTGTGATCTTATGGTTGCTCATTACGTTTGGCTTTCTAACACTAATTTTCCATGCATTTGGGTCATCGATGTTAGGCCTTTTGCGAGGGCTTCTTGGTTTTGGAGCGTCGGAAGAAAAGCAAGCAAGTAAGCAAATCTGTTGATCAAATATCAGCATTTGAACTCTTCAAAAACACTATTATATATCCACAGATATATTATTATATCCCAAATTAATTTTTGTGATTGTTTTGGTGTTTTGTTTTGTCATTTGTTTATGTCAACAACTTCAATTCACTGGCCGGGAACATAACAGCTGTTTTGGAGAAATGTTGTTATCGACGGAGATTTTATTGAGATAAATTCCTTATTCAATTACCTATTTAAATTGTGAAAACGTTAAATGTTGTTCAAGAATTCCTGCCTGTTCAAATAAGTGCATTTTGAATGGCCTTTTGAGGAAAATTCAGTAAGAGTGTAAGCTGCTCAGCGTGGCTAATGTTTACATATACTAGACTGCAAGCATATAATACACAAATTATTTCAAAATTGAACAAATCCCCCATACATATATAGTCATTTCGAATTTGAAATTACAGCATGAATTATATGTAAAGCCTATAGAAATGCAGGAATTCCACACACCATAAATGTGTTATAATGTTGGTAACATCATTCATATGATTGGGCTTTTCATTAAGCAATATAATGGGCCTTTTTGACCACCTTTGTTATACATGCATGAGTTGACTGGAATTTTATTAGCTGTTGATACAGACAGCATAATAATTGTGCAAAATATTGGTGTTGGGAGAAGTGTCAATTGCAATATAAGTAAATGATGACCCAGAGGGGGGGAGGGGGGTTACTCCCTTATATTTACTTGAGGGAATACAATTTACCTTGACGTTTTTGAGTTTTTACTGTCTTGAATATGGTCAGGGTTTTGAGGTACCAGCAGAACCTCCACATCAGAAACTGGACCAACCCCCCCCCCCCCCCCCCCCCTCCCAACCAACAGTTCTAAGAGTTTGTAAGATACACCAAAAAAAAAATAATGAGAAACTGATGTTTGGGATGTTAGTCCTTTGTCGGTTGGGAATAAACAATGTTAGTTCTTTGTCAGAGTAACTTACTACTTACTCAGTTGAAAAACTAACGTCCGAAACGTCAGTTTTCTGTACACTTTACAAAGTTATTCCTCAACTGATTTGATTATTCCTTTGATTATTCTTTATTCTGTACATTACATTGCATTCAAATTCAAACAATAGTAAAAAAATTTACAATAATTTTGCATACACATTGGAATGATTAGCCTTAACAGTAAATCATCCTACTAACTCCTCCAACTCTAGTGGAATATGATGGTGGTGTTCCTGTATAGTAATTAATGGTACCACATTATCATTACCATCAATAATCATAATAAATACAATGCTTTGAAAATGTGTTGGAGTTTCTTTAGTTTGGAGTAGTATTCATTGTTATGCATAAAACAGGTTTTTCAGATGAAGAATTACTAAGGAGAAGGCAGACAGCTTTGGCAAAGAAACAAGGAATGTTTGATCAAAAGGTATGTAAAAAATAATAATGTAAAAAAATGTTATTTAGTGTTTTTCAATTTTAATTAGAGTGTAGTTAGAGTGTAATAATTAGTGTGGTTAGAATGTGGTTAAAGTGTACTTAAAGCATATTAAAGTTATGTAGTTATAAAATTTAATTTAGAGTATATGGCGTTCCATTTCCGCCAAAATTCAACCCGCTAATTCAACATTGTACTTTTGAAATTTGTGCTGATTTCACAATTCGACTTTCAAGTTTATATTTTCTTGTGGTCACTTTACAATTCAACATTGTACTTCCAAGAATTGAACATTGTACTTTACGTAATTCAACATGCAACATTTGCGATTCGACTTTGTACTTTTCACAATCGAACATTCAACTTTACAACTTGCTTCGTTTGAATATCCAACCGCAATCCAATCACCATCAGTTATCGTGGGCTCAGTAATATCAAAAATTATTCCCCAGTAGGGGATAGGGGTATTCAACCAGCCCTCCCTACACCGTACCCTTGAATGTAATCGCGAATCCTTCCCCTGACGGTTGCAAAAAGATGGCGGATCGACGTAAGGTTCTTTGCCAACCAACTCAAGGTACAGGCAAGCATTTATAGTGCCTTTATAGAACAAAAGATTTCAGAAATTCTACACTTGCATAATCCGCGTAGTTGCTAAAAGCCGGAACTACCCACAACGATCCACAGCGAACCAAAACAAACACCATGTAAATCTAACACGATTAAAATGAATCAGTAAATACCACGATGATCCAAATTGTACCCACCCCTCCCCCACTGGAGTTTTGTCTTACTCACTGAAGTTTCCCTGTCACAGTAAAAAAAAAACACATTTCCTTACAACTTTTTTTTAAAAGTACACGATAAACATTCAATCAAAAACGATAACGAAACAAAAATGAAAACGATGATAATATTATAATAATAAATTAAAAAATTCAAATTGCTGTTGTTTGCCTTTGTTGCAGTCTATTCTCTGGCGTGGGAATGCTTTGCTGTGATTGGTGAAAAGATGCATAGTGTGTTATATTCAGACTCGGAAGCCATTTCAATGCTGCAGGGAAAAATTAGCATACTATGACATCGTTTTTTATACAACTCTATTTATTTAATAAATCAATAGAAAATATTTAGTAAATGAATGAATTTTGAAGTTTGAGCCATTCACCAGCATGACTAATAACCATTGATTTACATGGTGTTTGTTTTTGTTCGCTGTGGATCGTTGTGGCTCGTTGTGGGTAGTTCCGGCTTCTAGCAACTACGCGGATTATGCAAGTGTGGAATTTCTGAAATCTTTTGTTCTATAAAGGCACTATAAATGCTTGCCTGTACCTTGAGTCTGTGCTTTCGGTCCACGGGTGCCGGTGGTTGGCAAAGAACCTTACGTCGATCCGCCATCTTTTTGCAACCGTCAGGGGAAGGATTCGCGATTAAATTCAAGGGTACGGTGTAGGGAGGGCTGGTTGAATACCCCTATCCCCTACTGGGGAATAATTTTTGATACTACTTGAGCCCACGATAACTGATGGTGATTGGATTGCGGTTGGATATTCAAACGAAGCAAGTTGTAAAGTTGAATGTTCGATTGTGAAAAGTACAAAGTCGAATCGCGAATGTTGCATGTTGAATTACGTAAAGTACAATGTTCAATTCTTGGAAGTACAATGTTGAATTGTAAAGTGACCACAAGAAAATATAAACTTGAAAGTCGAATTGTGAAATCAGCACAAATTTCAAAAGTACAATGTTGAACTAGCGTGTTCAATTTTGGCGGAAATGGAACGCCATAAGAGTAGACTGAGTTAAATTGTATTTGAAGCGAATTAAAACAGAGGCGGATCCAGGGGGGATGTTCGATGGGTTCCACGGAACCCCTCTTGAGCAATGTACGCCTAAGGAATTGTAAAGCATTTTGAGACTTTGTGAAATGCGATAAATAACAACATTCATATTACATTACATTTGTTACATTACGGGTGGTACCGTTTCCTACTCAATACTCAAATGACTCTTGCTGAGGATATGTAAAACCAAAATGGAACCCCTTTTGAAAAATCCTGGATCTGCCACTATAATGTCAGTTAAAGTGTAGTTAATAAATCATGTACCATATTAAAGAAAATGTACAAATTTGTATATACTGTATTTTGATCAGAACCATCAGTACAAACAGAATGTGATGATTCCAAAACAGGAGACAGAATTGATGAAAAAACAAGCTGAACACCAGAAATTCCATCCTCACTGGAAAGGAGAAGGACACAGACTTGGGGTAAATAAGATACCTAGCTAGCCTGTCCTTTAATCTAGATTTGATGTTGTTCATTGGTCTTTTGGTATGTGTGCAAATGCAGTCGATATTTGCAGGCTGTCTGCACTAGCAATTTTGGCTTTCAACTTGATCATGGTGATTATAGCATGAGAATTGCACTGCAAAATTTGGTGGTGTAAATGGTCCTTTAGGTATTTCTATCACTGATGATGACTAAGAAGATCAAATATAAGCTAGGCAAAACTTTCAAAAATTAATGGTTGATGAAACAAAGTACAAATTAAATTTTTATTCACTATATTGATTGAGGTCCTATTATTTTCTTTTAGAACACAGCACCAGAGCATATTTGTACATGCGGCCAATCACATGAAATTGACACTGATGATATGGACGGTGATTCCCTCATCGACTACATAGAAGACTCACAGTCTGAATCAGAGCAAGAAGAACAAATAGAATCAAAACAAGAACATGGAGTTAGTAGAAGTGAAAATACTGTCCGGCAAAGAAAGAAAAATAAAACAGATTTGAATACAGATAGTGATATCTCAATAAAAGTAAGTATCCAGGCTGTGAAATTCAAGTTAATATTACATTTATTAAATTAAAAAGCAAATAAAAAAAGTAAAAAATGAGTAATATCTTATTGAGATTTATAAAACTCATTAATAATTCATAAAGTACAAACAATGAGAATTATCACCCATGAAGGCATCAGTAAAACAAATACAGATTCGTTCATAATATATACAATATGAGCTGTATGGAATATACAGAGCCAAAGTTGAGACATTTTATATTCCATACAGAAGGACGCAAATATTGTATATTACTTATATTACTATTGTTCTGGGTTCATTAATTATTCATGAATTTTATAATGATTTGTATAAAATTAAGGACTTTCATAAGTAATATACATGTACAATATTCTCGCCCAATCAAAATAGGATATATCCTTTACAGATACTATACATATCGGCTCCTCATACTTTATATACTTATATACTCTTATTAAGACAACTTATAATTTTCCTATTATGAAATCATTAATGATCTCCATCTATTCATGATTTAAATAGTTTGACAGTAACCCTGGTTTATTTTTAATCATTTCAGAAGAATTCTTTTTATATGAATGAAGAACCTACTCTGGGATCACCAGGGGTAAGAATCTTAGAGTTTAAGGAGTCTCGGAAAGATTGGTGCTTAGGTGATATTTCTCTGACAACCATGAGAATTATAATATATAAACAGCAAAGTTCTGAACAAACCATTAGAATTTTGATTGATGGGAAGGGTAATTTTTGCTCACGTTTTTATACGAGGAAGAGGGGAAGTAAAAATAAGATACAGAAGAGATTCTGGGTGTGGAAGAACATAAAAAAGCACTTTATATAACAGTTACTGTAGTTATCAGTTTGGGAAACATCAATGTTTTACTAGTAACTAAAACAAATTAGCCTGACTCCAATAATGTTTGTTTTTCTTATACATTAAAATAGACAATTACAGTAGCATTACGGTGTCCAAATGGAGAAACAACAAAGAGACGGTTCCATATGGAATCGCATATACAGGTAATCCAGATGTTATGTAAGAAATACTAGATAGGATTGCATCAGTGTTTCTAGAGAAACAGTTGTAAATGTGATAACAAGTTGTACACCGTTGAATTATGATGGTGATAACTGATGTTAGCTATCGCTATCACCCCTTAACGGTGTACAACTTATTATCTCATTTACAACAGATGTTATGTAAATCTAACTAAAGTCAAGACTTCGTACAATTCACATGAAGCCTGTCATACTATTATAATTTCATTTATTAACAAGAAGATGTATTCTTTTCTAATGTGACAGTAGTATACTAGAATGATTGGTACATAGAGTCCTTTTCATATGTATGGTAAACAGTACGGTTATGATGCTGCTACAATAAAGCAGATAATTGAAATGACTCTAAGAGAGTTTGACAGTATATACTTGATATAATTTAATGTAAATAATGATATTGACAATTTTTTATTGTGGACTTGAACCAATGACTGCATATTATGTACTGTGGGACAAGAGAATACTTGTTAGGAAATCTAGCTCTTGTAATGCTTTCAAGCCATTGTTCCTAAATAGTATGGTGTCATAATAATTTATCATTTGAATGTTTTAATTTAGTATTTTTTATGATACAGGTATTAGTTGATTTTGCCGAGGCACTGGGATATACGTCCACTGAATACTGCATAATGACAACATATCCACGAAAACCACTTATAAATACTGCACAGACTTTGACCGAGGCTGGGCTTACCCAAGATGTTGTTTTGGTAATCGATGATAAAGAAGAGTGACAAAAAGCTAAATGACAATAGATATATATCGACTAGAGTTTTTTGGTTCAGCTGCATGAGCTTTTTTTTTGTATTGAACATTCTACCACAAAGTAGAAGGAATATCATCTTTGCTTTGTAAAAAATGCTTGTGTTAGCTGCTGTCAATCTAGAGACTACATTGTTATTCCCATGAACACTACAAACAAGTCTCTCAAATGTACTGAAGCTAATAAACGGCACAGATACCAAAATATAACTATATAAGTCAGAATTTAAACTAATTATTTGTATTAGTCAATTTCAATTTCAGAAAAAAACATTGTCAAATGTGTGGTCTGAAATGCCTTTGGAAATGAAATTGACTCATACCTTTGTAAACAACACTCAATTTCAATTTTCTTATCACTCAATCAAAATCAAAAATATTCACATCTAGAATTTGGACACAAAAAGTTAAGGGTGGTTTAATATTTTAATCAAATATAAATGATACTACACAGTCATGTAGGGATGACTTTTTTGAGTTGATGAAACTCACACAAAAAGAGAGTATTAATGGGGTGTTGAATTTAGAGAATTTAATGAGATAATGTTATTTTATTATTAATATTAGTTTTGTTTTCACACATTTTATCACTAAAGTTCAGGGATTATAGTCATGTATCAGAAGCATCCCTTTAGGGCTATAATAGTTTTCACCTTTAACAAAGTTATTTTTATTAATGGCTATAGCAATATTTTGGTGTTAACTAACAGATTTATGTGCTAATGTGCCTACCGGAAACACAATTTATAGCTTTCCAGGAGTTCTATTGAAATTACAGCCAATTGCTTTATGGTTGGCACATGAATAGCAAAAGGACATCAGCTGAAGTAGAACTACAATGAATTATTTCAAAACTTTTTGTAGTCAACGTGGTGATAAAATGTTATGGTAGTGGTGTTTTGTTTTGTTTTGAGAAAAGTTTTAAAATCAGGGATATATTATTACCTTCAAATTTACTAGAAGTATATCAATCAATTTTGTAAGTTATATCGAGAATTTCTTTATGAAAGATTTCAAATTTAATAAATATTGCAAAACCAGCTTGTTTCTTTTGTGAAAATTTTGTAATGCAGATCTTATGCCACTTATACCACTGGGACCAGTCTTAGGGCGTACACACATGCCTTTTACCAATGTGGCCAGGATTTGATTCACAGATTGGCCTTGCTACACACTAGCGGACAAGTCGCAGCGCCTTAGTATGCACTGGTGCAACAATCCAATTGGTTGTCACAGCAACAACAATTTCCGCCAAAAATGCTTAGTACACACGGGAAATTTGTCGCTGCAACCTGTTGCTGGGACAAATTGCTGTGACTTGTCGCCTAGACTAGTGTGTACTGACCTTAAGTTTTTCAGTTTTGAAGGTGATGACAATTCATGCTCTAATCTTTAGGAGTAGGCCTTATAGGATCTTTAATAACAACACAATCCCATTTCTTTAAAAGTCTTGCTGTATTATGACCAAGCATAGGATCAGGCTTGTTGATTTCATAGCGAACACCACCCTTCCAAACAGCAACTGGTACAATTTGCTTCTGTACATTTCTGATCTGACCTAAACAGTCTTCCACTTCTAAATTTACATCCTTAATTCTCAAAACTGTAACATCCGCTGCAAAATTTGGACTTAATGATCCAATCCTATCTTGCCAACCTATTGCAGAAGCTGGTGCCATGGTAACAGCTTTGATAACATCATGAAGTGACATTCCAACATGTAACAACTTTGTCATGGTCATTGGAAGATCGTATACTGGTCCTGTCACACTCTCAGTATGCAAATCTGTACTTATAATATCTGGCCAGAATTGCTCTTTTGCACAGAGCTCTGCTAAGGTCCAGCAAAATGACCCGAATCCATGTCCCACATCAAAAAGTACCCCACGATTACGAGCCCTGTGTACGGATGGATACATAGTTTTGTTTTTGTGTTCGATGATAGCATTGTCGTTAACATGAAAGGCATGTGTAAGGATGTCTCCTTTCTTTAGACTTCCAGGGCATGATAAATCTTGGTAGCCTAATGGGAAAATAGCACTAATCAATCAATCCAACAATAGAAAGTAAACTCTGTGACAAAAAATCATGATGTAAAGATGTAAATGAACAATTAATATTAATCAGGTGAACTGTTTGACCAAAAATCATGATGTAAATAAGGAAATGAACAATATTATTATCAATCAGGTCAAACAGTGGATCAGGTGACAAATAAAATAATGTAAGAATGTAACTAGGATCACTAAGAGAATAATTGTCACCCACTCCATGTTCACAATTCATCCATGAATCAAACAATTTGTTTATTCCAATCATTACCTGCATCAGTATTAATAGGAATGCTGGAGCAAGCATAATGAACCATTAATGGCACACCAGCTTGAGATGATGCACAAAGAGCTCTCCTAGTAAAAAATAAATAAAATAAAATAAATTGCAATTTATTATAATATTATTGTATAAACAGTTTAAGCTATAGTAAGTAAAGTTTTATTCAGTCTGTCCTCTACAACTAAAACAACCTTTCTCTCACAGCGTAATAAAATCATATTACAATTTATTACCATATCAATATTTTACATTGCATTTACTAACACAACTGTTGCCAATAACGTTTAAGCATTTCTTCACCAATTTTGATAGGAAGAATCATAGAATAAATCTCCTCAAGTAAAAGAGTATCAAGTAATCATAAAATACTAATAATTTTTTCTTTAAAAAAATCATCCCATCATAAAATAGTTCACTTGATATAATATTATACCAGGCCAACCTGCAAACATATGACCTGTAACAATTGGTTTTATAAGACCATTCATTAAAAAGCAACTCTGTAATTCCTTGAATTAGCATTACCTAAATGCCTCTTTTTCATTTTGTCCATCATTTGTGACCATGGTTGCCAACCTTATTTTGACCCCAACAGCAATGTCTTTATTCTCTTGAATGCATTTGACACATAGATTAGTATCAACTTGGTTTAGACTGTCACATTCTCCTCCTTTCAGGGCTAAAACGAAATAAAGCAAACCCATAATGGCAGAAATTGAAGCCACATCTTAATTAATATTACTAAGTAAGTAAGTCTTACTATACACAATCACAAAGCACATTGTTTTAATAACATGCTCTGATCTCTGCATGTCACGCAATCTTTTTTTATTGAAACGGTACAGATAGGTATATCAGTGTGAATGCATGGCATGTCCAGTTATTAAAAAAGCTGAACTGCTAGTATAGTATGGTAATCATGATTGCGCTACCTTCTCCTGCACATCCAGCAGAACTGAGACCATGAGAGGCTATGTGTGCAAATGCCAAAACTCTGGTTTTACTTCTTTCACAGATGTACTTCCTCAGGCCTTGGAATGTACATGCTCCTGTGGTAATACAATATGAAAACACATAAAAGATGTACAGTGCTTGTGTGTGCATGTAAGGAATGACTGATTAAGTGACCTTTATTTACATATACCCTGGAGGTGAACCCAAGGATATGTACTATTTATATTCATGGAAAAACTGAATGGTTCTCAAGGATAATTAAGGTGTCATCTAGAAAAATCCCTCTGTGGTATGAATCATGGAGTTTCTGGAACTTAATTTACATGTAATATCAATAAATGACTTAATCTATAATCAAATTCGAGGATTCAAAGGGGTACAACTTCAATATGCATCTTAGGATAGACTCATATCCACAGGAAGCCCATATAGTCAAAGTTTGACATGTAGCACATGTGCCCACTCAAACAAGAATTTTTCCCATTTCAAAACACTAGCACAGCTAGCTTGGGACAGGTTGGTGCAAAGCTAGTTTTTTTCCAAAGGTGTTTTTTTCTGTTCATCAGATATTCAATTTAATAACTTCCTACAAGTTACATACCTGCACTTCCTGCATCAACAACTGTAGTCACCCCCCTGGCAAGACATGTTTCATCAGGATTGACACCTAAAGGTGTTGCAAACTCGTATACATGGACATGCATGTCAATCAAACCTGGTGTTACTAAGCAACCACTTGCATCATAAATGTCTTGCGGTTTTAAATCAGAAGGTAGTGCATCACCAACCATAACAATCTTTCCATCTTTGATGAGTACATTTGTGATTCTATCAATATCATTAGCAGGATCTATCACTCGGCCATTTTGAATAAGAAGGTCTACGTGTGCCGCCATTTTGAAGCGATTAGGTCTCTGACCAAAGTCTATATTTTACACCGTCTTATGAAAAAAATTGATTAAGTGTGACAAGTTTAAAATCCACGCCAAGGTAACTTCTTTGAATGTCTCTGCTTATGCCACTACAACGTTTAAAAGGAACAAACCTACATCACTGGTCCTTTGTGGAGAATCTTTCGAGTTTATGCTATATATGGTAAACATTAGCATAAAAGGAAGTAATGAATGCACTCATGCGTACAGTCTATACGTAATCGGAGAAAATATATTTACTTCGACTTTGTTTCCGGTTCCGGTTGTTTAATCACCCGAAAGTCCTGAAAGTCATTCTTGAGTTGGAATAGCCTGCGTTGCCGGCGCTGTGCGGTCGCAGACCGCCGGCAACGCAGGCTATTCTTGGTAAAACATCGTAGCTTTAATTTCCGTAAAATATCATGGTTTGGAACCTGAATGATAAAATACCCGGCCACTTTAGAATCTATTAGGCGGCACTCTTCGGCATCGCGGGTAGACTCATATTTTGTCGAGCAGCCAGTCTCTGCAGTCTCTGAGCAATTAACATTATTGCTTTTATTCAGCTTTTGCCATGGCAATATCCTTATCTATGTTAACAAACCGTAGTTTTAAGTTTGAAAATATATACATTTTTTTCAAGAATACGAAAACACAGAGAACAAAATTAATGGGATTTTGGCGCGCTATTTTCCCGCCATTTGTCATTTGACATTGACCTTTGACCTTGGACCTTTGACATTTGTCATTTGTCATTTGTCATCGCCGGAGATTTCTGTCAAATTTTTAGTGTGCTTTGGCGTTTGGTTGCCAGCTCTACGAAACTTGATCGAATTCGCTCTAAAAAAGCTGAAAATTACACTGAGAAATTGGAATATCTATCACTTTTAAGGTAAGAGAATATAAATACCAACAATGAATAAATACCAAGGTGTTTTTCCGAGTCTGTTTTTTAGGGGCGCGACTTCGTGAAACCGAAAAATGTAAACCTCAACTAAACCGTTTTGGCCATTTCAATCGATTTTAAACCATAAATACCAACTATTTTGATGCATTCAGATACTATGATTGGTGCTTAAGTACTGCTTAATTGATTATAACTGATTTCAGTTAGTTTTTAAAAGTGTCCAACAATTAGTCTTTAGGTTGCTTTAGACTATGTTTAGACCCCGCGTGCGATACTAGACAGTATGAATTGGCTTGGTAGCAAGAGTGCAAGAGCTTGAAGGAAGAAGTCTTTTATGATTGTGTATCTAGTTGCTACTTTTGATTCCAAGCAGTATATTAGTTTTACTGCCTCTTTTGCAGTGTATACGGTATTTCTATATTGCTCTAGTTAATATAATTTACTTAACTGACTGAATGTGCTTCATACAAACAAACAAACAAACAAACAAACAAACAAACAAACAAACAAACAAAAAAGAAAACAACAACAACACACATTCGATTTGGCAGTTCATTAGTTCAATTTAATTTTCGCTTTAGATACAATCATTTCATTTCCTATTACATATTTTAAGGTAATTCCACAGGAATAGATTCTACCTGTAAAAATCGCTGTTTTTCTGATATTTTACAGTTTTTGAGTTGATAATCATCTTAAAAGAAAAATAAGTTGGGGTCACCGATTTCGTTTTCGAGATAATTGCCTCCAAACACAAGGTGTTTTTGCCTATTACGCGCGCAAATTCGCACAATTTTTTCAAAATCATTTACAGGTTTGTCTAATTCTAGAAAGCATGTTTACTTTTCCTTATACTAAAAAACTTAGTAGCACTACTTGGAATAGTCTTTAATCTTATCACCTACTATTTTTTGGTGGTCCACGAGACATTATCTTAGTTTGTGTGGCATGTAAGCGAAGTGTTCCTCCTCTAAAACATTCCATTTTAGCTCTTCTGGAGGTCGTTTCTAACTCCTAAAACTGTGAATTATTCAAAAACCTACCTGTAAATTTTTTTGATTTCTAAATATGTTGTAGAATTTATTGTGAAAAAAATATTTTTGAAATAAAAACTGGGGGTCACCGAATTCGTTACGGAGTTATTTTCGTTCAAATACGCAATTTTTGGCTTTTTACTTTGGGCTACCTGTGTAAATATACCACAGGAAGCCATTATGGTAAATCATCGAGCACGAAAAGGCAGCCGTTCAGCGAAAGGAATTCAGGGAGAAAACGATTCAATTTTTACTTTCCTCCAAACAGAGTGGTTGGAACATCTTTTGCACCATCTGGTATCATTCCTAAGTTGATAATTAATGGCTTTTTTGGTTATATTTTCTCATTGCAATAGCGCGCGCGGAAAATTACTGCCATTTTAAATTTTTACAGTTTGTGTTGCAGTTAGCGTGCGCAGAAGACGTGCGCAGTGCAAAACTGTGGAATTACCTTAAATATACTATCAGTAAATTTATTTAATTAATGGAATTCTCAAATACTTTTTTATAATATATTACTTGTATAATTTTTATGAAATAGTTAAGCCTACAGATGCAATATAGCTCAAACAGATAAATCTGAGTTTCCAAACCATTTTCCTCTACTAACTCTGTTGATGATGTTATAGAGTGCTAACACTATGTCTATGAAATAAAATCTAATTAGTTACTAACTAATAGTCTCTATTTAAGAGACTATTTAGGTGCTATCATTCAAACAGAACCTTGATTTATCAACTGCAAATTTTATGAATTAAATAGCTACGGTAGCATTATCAGAATATGAGTGACTGAGTAACATTAACAACGCAATATTTTTGGTCATGAGTCAGCTGTGTTGATCACTGATGACAATATCTAGTTGATAAAGATGACATTTATGATTATTAATGATGATGAATAGGTATTCTGCATTGAACTAGATGTTGATGGTGAGAGGAATGACTATATTCCAGCTGTGTTGAAGATGGTGATATCTAGTTGATGCCAATAAAGATGAAGATGACAATGAAGATGACAATGATTTAATGATGATATATGGTAATCCCAGTGACAGTCCCAGTGATGTTGGCTCTAGATTACTGCTATATCAGATGACAATGATACATTTAGAAATAAGCAGCTGTTAATTTAAACAAAGATTAAGATGATGCTGATGATAATCAATAGCGACCAATGGTGGTGTCAGTGGTATTTGTTGATAACGATGATGTTAGACTAAATCAGATGTTAGCTGCATTAGAAATGACTGCTAGCCAGCTAGTGCATTAGTTGTATAGTCTGTGTTAAATAACACCAACAAAAATGAAAAATAACACTGATGATCATTAACAATGGTGAAGCAAATGTTATAATAATATTGTTGATTAATGAACTATGAGACATCTGCAGATGTTGATGGTGTTGATGTCGAATAAGATGAAGATGATGCTGATGCTGATAGTGATGATATTAAGATAATGCCAATATTTTTCAAAATGATGTCAATCAGATGTTGATGATGATAGGAAAGACTATGGTTCATCTGTGTTGAAGACAATGACAATGATGAAGATGATGTCATTGATACTGGATGATGAATGGTGATGCCATATGATCATGATGATGACGGCAAGCAGATGTAGATGATGATATCAATGACTGTGAACCAGCTGTGTTGAAGATGATAATGACTTTGATACAAAGATATTAATGATAATAATACAAACAAAGATAGTAATGATGCTGATGATAATGATATTGGTGATGATCATGATAGACCAGCAGGGTCATGCTTGAAAAATAAATTAATTAATAAATAAATGAATGAATGAATGAATGAATGAATGAATGAATGAATGAATAAAAAAATAAAAAAATAAAAAAATAATAAATAAATAAATAAATAAATAAATAAATGAATGAATAAATGAATAAATAGATAAATAAATAAATAAATGAATAAATAAATAAAATGAGCAATGACCCAAACAAAAGTCTGAGTTTCCAAACCATTTTCCTCTACTAACTCTGTTGATGATGTTATAGAGTGCTAACACTTTGTCCATGAAATAAAATCTAATTAGTTACTAACTAATAGTCTCTATTTAAGAGACTATTTAGGTGCTATCATACAACCAGAACAGTCAAACAAAAGGAAACAATACCTTGTTACAACTTACTTGTCTAAGATAGTCACTAAATATGAACTAATAGGTAGTAACTATTTAGATTTTATTTCATGGACATATTGTAAGCACTCTAATAATTATTTTGATGTTAGTATGTTTTTTACTCACATCATTAGAGTGTTTATGATGACAATGAGATAAATGTTCATGATAACAATAAAATTAATGATTAATGATTAATGATACTAGTTGTCCTAGTGGTAATGTTATATCAATAATGATGATGATGACTATGTAATGTGATAATGATAATGATTACTGGTGTCAGTGTGTTAACTGACTGATAATGGTTAGTATAATGAATATTGGTGGTAGTGATGAATGCACTAATGCAGAAAACTGACATTGATAATGAGGAATGAATTTTTTAGGAGTTAAAATGAAAAAATTAAATGATAATAACAATGGTAATGATGGCGATGCCTATGATGTTGATGACTAAAAAGGATGTTATAATGATTGATGATCACAGTGATGATGATGGTGATGACTGATGATGTTGATGGCTAAAAATGATGGTGATGATTGGTGATGACAGTGGTGATAATGGTAATGACTGATGATGTTGATGGCTAAAAATGATGGTGATGATTGGTGACGACAGTGGTGATGATGGTGATGACTGATGATGTTGATGGTGATGATTGGTGATGACAGTGGTGATGATGATGATGATGTTGATGGCTAAAAATGATGGTGATGACAGTGGTGATGATGATGACTGATGATGTTGATGGCTAAAAATGATGGTGATGATTGGTGATGAAAGTGGTGATGATGATGATGATGTTGATGAC
Source organism: Diadumene lineata (assembly GCA_918843875.1). Classification (NCBI taxonomy): domain Eukaryota; kingdom Metazoa; phylum Cnidaria; class Anthozoa; order Actiniaria; family Diadumenidae; genus Diadumene; species Diadumene lineata. The sequence continues at coordinate 12,592,552 of OU974080.1, forward strand.
TAAAAATGATGGTGATGACAGTGGTGATGATGATGATGATGATGTTGATGGCTAAAAATGATGGTGATGATTGGTGATGACAGTGATGATGATGATGATGATGTTGATGGCTAAAAATGATGGTGATGACAGTGGTGATGATGATGACTGATGATGTTGATGACTACAAATGATGGTGATGATTGGTGATGACAGTGGTGGTAATGGTGATGACTGATGATGTTGATGACTAAAAAGGATGTTATGACTGATGATGATGGTGGTAATGATGGTGATGACTGATTATGATTATAGTGGTGGTGATGATTATGATAACTGATAGTGATGACTGATGATGGTAGTGACTGATGATCATGATATGTGGTGATTGTACTAACAGTTATTTCTTGCAAGATAATCTGATAATAATGATGAGTAGAGGTGATGATTAATGACTAATGGTGATTACTGCTGTTTATGATGACTGATGAAGGTTATGACTATAATTTTTAGTATTGACTATAATGATGACTCGTATTATAGTAGTGACTGATGTATGGTGATGATAATGACTGAAGATGGTGATAATAATGATGACATCAGATGATGGTGATGACTGGTGATAATGAATAGAGGTTATCATGGCAAAAAATGATTACTGATTATGATTGAGGTATTGGTGATGGTGTTAATAGCTAATGGTGATAATAATGATAAATAATTATGACTGTATAATGATGTGGATGCATATTGCTGATGATAATGATGATCTTGATAGTGACTGGTGATGAAGTATTGGCAATGCCAGCTGTGATAACAAAACTTATGTCAAATTATGATGATGACTGATGTTAATTCTGAAAACTTATGATGAGGTTTATGACTTCATGGTTATGATAAAATTATAATGATGTTGACGATAAAACATGACTATGACTGATGATGGTTATGACTGATGATAGTGATGACTGATGATGGTGATGACTGATGATGGTGATGACTGATGATAGTGATGTCTGATGATGGTGATGATTGATGATGGTGATCACTGATGATGGTGATCACTGATGATGATGGTGATGACTGGTGATGGTGATCACTGATGATGATGATGACTGGTAATGATGATGATAGCTGGTATCAGTGATGGTGATTGATGGCAATGATGAAGAATGGTAGTGGTGATTATATTATAATGTCAATAAATGCTTTGTACTTAGTAGGAGATGTCTATCACTAATGATGATGATGATGAATGGCAGTGAAGAGTGATGATGGCGATAGCTGAGGTGTCTGGCAAGGACTGATGGTTATGAGAAGGAATGATAGTGAAGACTAGATGTGTTATTGATGATATACTGACTGGTGATGATTATATTTATGATGACATAATAAGCATATTCATTTTGGAGGATATTACTGATGATGATGGCTGATGATAATGAGCACTGATTATTATGGTGTTGATTAGCAGTTACTAGTGATGGCATAGTTTTAATGATGACTGATGATAGTGATGATTCATAATTGTGATGACTGATGATGGTGATGACTGATGATGGTAATGACTGATGATGGCGATGACTGATGGTGGTGATGGATTGATAATGGCAATGTCTGGTGATGGCATAGTTTTAATGATGACTGATGATGGCGATGTCTGATGATGGTGATGACTGATGATGGTGATGACTGATGATGGTAATGTCTGATGATGGTGATGACTGATGATGGTGATGACCGATGATGATGATGACTGATGATGGTGATGACTGATGATGGTAATGACTGATGATGGCAATGGCTGATGATGGTGATGACTGATGATGGTGATGACTGATGGTGATGGATGGATGATGGTGATGACTGATGATGGTAATGACTGATGATGGTAATGACTGATGATGGTGATGACTGATGATGGTGATGACTGATGATGGTGATGACTGTTAATGGTAATGAGTAATGTTGGTGATGACTGATGATGGTGATGTCTGATGATGGTGATGACTGATGATGGTAATGGATTTATGATGGTGATGACTGATGATGGTGATGACTGATGATGGTGATGTCTGATGATGGTGATGACTGATGATGGTAATGGATTTATGATGGTGATGACTGATGATGGTGATGACTGATGATGGTGATGACTGATGATGGTGATGACTGATGATGGTGGTGACTGATGATGGTGATGACTAATGATAGTGATGACTGATGATGGTAATGACTAATGATGGTGGTTACTGATGATGGTGATGACATGATGATGATGACTGATGATGGTGATGATGGTGGTGATGATGGTGATGATGGTGATGACTGATGATGGTGATGACTGATGATGGTGATGACTGATGATGGTGATGACTGATGATGGTGATGACTGATGATGGTGATGACTGATGATGGTGATGACTGATGATGGTAATGACTGATGATGGTGATGACTAATGATGATGATGGTGATGACTGATGATGGTGATGACTGATGATGGTGATGACTAATGGTGGTGATGGATTCATGATGGTGATGACTGATGGTGATGATGGTGATGACTGATGATGTTGATGACTAATGATGGTGATGACTAATGGTGGTGATGGATTCATGATGGTTATGACTGATGATGGTGATGGTGATGACTGATGATGTTGATGACTAATGATGGTGATGACTAATGGTGGTGATGGATTCATGATGGTGATGACTGATGATGGTGATGACTAATAATGGTGATGGATTGATGATGGTGATGGATTGATGATGGTGATGACTGATGGTGATGACTGGTGATGATGATGACTGATGACTGTGCATGGCAATGAACATAGATGGAAGTAACGAGGCACTTATAACCACCGAATTAGTAATTGTGGTTGGCTAACAACAGGCGATGGAAATGATCAATGTTAGGTGGTGATAGTTATGATGCTGATTAGCTATATTATCGTTGTGGCAACAACTTGTTAAGATAGTGACTGATAAGATAATGTTGATTTATTTTCATTAACTTGATGGTAATGATGGTGATAACTGATTAAGATGATGCCAAATGTATATATGCAGACAAATGTTTCACGATGATTGTAACAAATGATCATTGTTCATATTATGGTCTGTTAGTGAAGACATCGTGATAACAGTGGTAATGATGTTATTTTTAATATGTAATGACGATACAAATGGTTACAATGAAGACGATGATAATCGTGTCATTAATTATGTATAATGGTCATGGTCTTACAAAATCAATGATGGTGACGACGATTAGTGAAGATAATATGGATGCTGTGATGATTGTGGCATGACTCTGTGTGGTGCAAATGAGTGATAATCATTAATATTAGTTTAGTTTCTCTGTTTGAACCATCCATCGTTCCGAATACAACTACGATTATCTAGTTATTCAAAGTGAGCTGTAAAACGAGTACTTTAGAGTTATCAAGGTGATGCTGATTTAAAAATGGATATATTTGAAAAACTAAAATCAAACACTAGATTTAATACGAAATTCCAGTCAGATCGTAAAATGCAATCTATAAAAAAAACATTGAGTATAAATATAGTCATTTGATTAACGTGAGCTGTCTGACTTGAGCTGTATTAGCGGATAATCACTGATTTGAACTGCAGCAGCATGTCTGAATTATCAGCTTATTATAGTACATTTAGCTACAAACTGTATACAAATTGTTCCCTATTGTCTTTTCTTGGTTGTCCTTTTCTTTGCGCTCTTGGCTGTCCTCGTTTTCTTGGTTATAGTCTTTTTGCTTGAAGTTTTGCTCTTCACCTTTTTTAGTTTTGAAGGGGCTTGTGATAAAATAGAGAAAGATGTAAGACATTAATTTTATTGATCTTTTTCAAGTAATGGACAACACATTCTTAACAAAATCAACCTCCAACCAATCAAATTGTCAAAGGACAAGCACCATGCGAAGAAATGTGTTATCTTGAACAGCGCATGACATCTAAAACTTCAGTCAATTAATAGATATATTCTCTACAATTCAAAATCAATCAAGATCAAATCAACTAATAATTCTGGCTATCATGCAATTTACCATTTAATCGAATTCAATCTATCCAATCTTTTTGTGAATTTAAGGGAGTGGTGTTTTTTTGTATTATGGTAATTGACATGAGCACATTTCCCCTCTCCTGTATGACAGATAATCCAATGCTGCTTTTAAATTTCAGAAGTTTCCAAAATTTCATCACAGACTCCTCAAAATCACCTACCTTATTAATAATCGCCTTCCCTAGTGGATGATTTAAAACTATGACTCGGTTGGGATCACACGCGGTCAGAGCCGAAATGAGGCCCGAAATGATTGTCAATCCTATGAAATTTGAAAATTATCAACATTATATCTGCTTACCAAGAGGTGGTCTAAATATCGTGTCTCTTCGACAACAGTGACAGCAGTGACAACAATGACAAGGCTGATGACAGCAACAATGGCAGCAATGACAACAGTGACAGCATGGTTGACAAATGGCGGCACACGCTCCCTCCTCCTCGTGCTTTGGACAACATACTCCACCTATCCACAAATGAAACGTGAGTTAATTTTGAATTCTAGTTATAGCAAAATCGTAACATAGTATCACGTTATTTTCGTGTAAGAATGTTGGTGATTCCTGGTTTCGCCTTCATTATCACGACTCTGTTTATCATTAGTACTAATTAGAACTTTAATGAGTTTAAAAGTCAATATCATATCTGTGTATGATAATTATGACAATAACATCTGTCATCATGATGGTGATAATAATTGAATTTTTATTCAAATCATTATCACTCCCAACCTTTAAACTAAAACCGTCCTTTGTAACTATTATAAGTTAGCCTGCATGACAGGCCGGGCTACGTAGGCTAATTACGAATACTTACATGGTCTATAGCAAACAGGAACTCGTACCCACTCCACGTGAGGTTTGATACCTTTCCAGCATATGCAGTTGCAATTACCGCATCCTGGGAGCAAAATATAAATATATACATTAAATAAAGGCTATTTAATGAGGCAACAAAAAAGATAAATAGATGAATAAAAAATTATTTCAGTCATGATATGAAAAAAAAAAGAATTTATTAAATGCTAGGATGGTTTTTCTTGGGGGAAACTATAGATATCCCTGCATAAAGCATGCAGGGGTCGACTACACAAAGCTATTTATACGTCGCTTAGGAGTCCCTGACGAGTGAATAGATTATACAAATTCTAAGCAGTGGATAACCTTTATTTGTTGAGGACAATAAATCTAATGTCTCATCTTAACAGCACTCTGACTGCTCGAGCATCTTAGTTGTTCTTTACCTTGTTTTCGTCTGCCAAGTTGACGTCCACGACCCCGCCCTATACCAAATCTTTGATCATGATAGTCTTCTTCTGCAGGATTGTCGTCGTTTTGTGGACGATCGTCGTCTGCCGGCGCTTCTTCATCTTCTTCATTACCGTCGCTTTTTCCGTACTCGTCTGGATACCTGTGTGATGATCTGGGTCTTCCGTAATGATAGCCGGGTGGTGGAGGTGGTAGTGCTAATAAACAAGCAAGGAAAAAAACAAATTTGCCTAGAGCGATATGTGGCCACTTATAGTATGTAGTAAATTTGCAATGTTTGCTTATAAACACAGTGTAAGCTAGACTTTATGATTAACACTTGATGATCGATTGTTTTTTATGAGAGGCGTATCTTCGGGTCCACTGGCCCGGGTTCGATTCCCAGACTGGGTGATCACGTTGTGTCCTTAGGCAAGATATTTTGCTCTCTCAGTGCATCTCTCCACCCAGGTGTAAAAATGGGCACCGGCATTTGCTCGAGGTAAATATAGAGTATGTATATCGTTCACCTCCTGGTAGACCAGCGCTGGTTTCCAGATGCTGAAGGGACTTTGGACGTTAAACATAGACATTTACTTTTTTTGTTCGTTTGTCACATGCATCTGTCCATTCTGGCGGTCATTTACTTACAAGTGTACTCGGATACGTTTTCCGAGACGATCCTGTTATATAAGTGTCATTTCCACATGTAAAATACCACTTTTTATATGTTTTGCTACAATTCTTATCTTTGGTCCAATAGGTTTATATTGATTTTGAGATTATTTATCAATAAATTTTCAACTGTGCAAAATGTAGGAACTATTTGTCTTAATAACCTAACCGGGGAGTGGGGAGGAACTGGTACAGTAAATATAGAGTATATATATCTTCCACTTCCTGCTAGACCAGCGCTGGTTTTCACTGGTTGAACAATTTTTTCTCCACTGTTCCTTGAGTACCAACCTGGATTGTCCTCAGTCTGTGGAGTAGCACCCTGCGCTCCATTTGGTATCAGTGGTATGTTACCAAGTGCAGTCTTAAGGGGTGAACGTGCTTGTGGGTTGTTAGGGTAAAGCAAGGGCAATGATTGTGGTGCAGTGCTTTCTGATTGAAGTTGAACTGGTGTAGCATCTGGAGCCTTCTTTACAGCTCCTAATAATTTACCTAAGATCTGCTCAGCAGTGGGTATATCTGCCTTTGTGGAAGCTGGTCCTTTGGAATGACAAAAACGCACAGTTACAACATTAAATTATTTGACGTAATTTTCAGTTCTGGTCATTCACGACCAATTACTTTTGACAGTTATGACCACTTTTTTCGTTGAAATTAATGACATGTCAGGCTAATCAAAGAAACAAATAGATCTGATTATGATATGCGTTTTTTCCCTGAAAAGTCACTTAGTCACAGCATTATATGGGTTTTTATATATATCCGAAACCAAAATCCTCACAACCCCCTCCCCCCTCTCCTTTTGACAATCATGGATCCGCCCTTGCACTTATGTCATTTCTCATGATTCAATACACTTTGGTGACTTCTATGATGTAAACGTATTAACATTTTCGACACAAGGATAACCTTTCAATTGAATGTCAAGAGCATAGCAGGTGTATGCTTGAAATAAGCGTGTGGATAAACGAGAAAAGGGAAAGTGTTGATACAAAGTTTGTTAACATAAAAATAGAGGAGAATATAGGATAATCTACTTTTTCATGAGCTTACCGTAAGCTTATATGATTTGAATTAAAAAGAAGATGAATAAATGAGAAGATATGATTGTTTTTTCTTTCCTTGTTCGATTTCTTTGAAAAACCTGTTTAATTACTCACCGACATGTCGAGTGTTTCTTCGTTGTTTTGGTCTTGTATTCGTGGTCGCTGAAATCTCTTTCAGGACCAAACATAAAATCACCAAGAGGAACAGTGTAGTCCTTATCATGTCTTCATTAGAGATGACTCTGCATTCTTAGAGAATACCACTCCCCAGCTCTTTTGATAAAATGCACAATAGAAATTTAAACGTCTTGGAAAAGGTCATGGATAAAATAGAAAACAATTGAATCGATTCATAAACATATAAGTTGAAAGGGAGTCTTTGTTTTGATTTTGTCGTATTTGTAAATTAGAATATGTGCCCCCCATTACAAATGCCCCTAAACATAAAATGATAACATGACTTCCTTGGGTAACAACCTTGCAACTAGTAATTCTCTATAGTATTTCTCGATTATCTATTAGAGCAGTAAAACCACATATGATCTCACTCTGGAGGTAGATACTGCAAACTTCAAAAACAATTAACAATTACTTTGTTTGAGTTTTTCACTTTTTCATAACGAGTTATTATCTCCTCTCTGGGTGTTCTTCCAAATGGTACTTTCACATTTTTTTCAAAATATTGAACAGCGTGATCTTCAAATCGCATATTTTTTGTATGAGTAATCGTGCGCAGTTTCAAACTTTTATTTTCGAAAAGAATAACCACGAGATATTTACCGAAGCAAATTTTCATTGTCTCGGTCTGCGAATAAAGTTCTCTGGTTTTTCACATTGTACGTGATTCTTGGTCTAGAAATGATTAAGTATTTTTTGTCTCGCCGTCTCGACCAGTCTAGGATTTTGTATTTTTCTTATCATACACAAGCCTTCAAAAAGCCGATGTCTCTGTTGCTTATCTATCATATCCCTATTGTTAAATCTTTTATTTTAATCCATTCGTCCTACTTGATCTCCCTCTTACCCTTCTCATTATTGATCAGTGTTTCCACTTTGTCAATGTCATAACCCGAGTCAATTTTTTCCATAAAAAATATCCTAAACAATTGACGATAGATTATCATCTTTCACAATACGTACCTTTCTGTTTCCAATCCACGAAAGTGGAGAGTCCTCGTTTGCTCTGATGTGTCTTCCCGGGTACGCCAAACTACAAGTTTGAATGTTGTCTTTACTCGGTCGTATTTCCAAATACTTGAACCAATGTTTCATTGGGGGATACTTCAGTAATTTCAGGATTCCACAAATGTGAGCTAAACTTACATAGGTAATTAATAATTCAGTAAATCAAAACCAGAACAGGGCCTACAGTTTTTAAAACAACTTCAAACATCTTCCAAACGATTGGATCTCGAGCACGTCGGACGAAAATAGAGTGAAGGTGGTCTAATAAGATTTAATCTTATTTTTGTCAAGACTGATGGTACAAAATGTTGTTTTGCGATGTTTGGATTATGTAAAGAAGTTCATGCTATGGTACTCTCCCTGGCAGGTTTTGTATGCCTACATACTTCAGAATTCGTTGACACGTGGAGATCCTCTTTTACTTGACCTCTTCCATTTGATGGTTTCTATCTTCAAACCAAGATTACTTCACTCATGAAACCCAGATATTTCGATTCGAAATATTCCGGGAAAATAACAGACAAAATATTTAACTACACCAGTGACCAGAGGTCCATGGGTTCGACGATCAGTGAGAGCGATGTTTTTACAAGTAATAATAATTCTGGCACTTACTGTTTTGAAGTTGAAGTTGAAGAACCCAAGTAATTAAAAAAAAACTCGCGTTTGAAAATACATTATTGCTTGTCCGTAATTCTGTTCGATTATTCTTGGGGTTATGTCGCTTGTCACCTTTCCTGACACGACTCTCGCTTGCTGGCATTTAAGAATGTTCTTAGTGCCAACGAGGTATTATGTCATATTACAATTCATTTTTTTGCAATTATATATTTCGTATTGTTTTGATAATTATTTAGTTTCCCATTCATTCGTTCATTTTCTCATTCATTCATCCTTTTTTATCCATTTACTTATTTACATTTAATTAAAAAGGGTGGATTTCAAAACTAAAGCAGAAATAAAAGATTTCGGTCAAATCGTAAAATATAAATGTTTAACTTGAGCTATCTGGCTTTTGCTATACTTAGTGATCATACCGACCTGAGTAGAATGTTTTAATTATCAGCTTATTATAACACATTTATCTACGACCTGTATACATATTGTCCCTATTGTTTTTTCTTCGTTGTCTTTTTCCTTGATTTCTTGACAGTTTTCTTTTTCTTGAGTTTAGTCTTCTTGTTTGGAGTTTTGCTTTTCGACTTTTTAAGCTTGCGAGGTGCTTTAAGCCAAATGGAGAAAAATATGATATATTAATTTTCTATCAGAATTACTTCCAACGATAAACCCATGCCATACGAAATGAAATTTCAATCCACCAAGGACAAGTCTGAACCAAAGTGCAAATCCATGCGCATGCGGAATTGCATTATTGGAACTAGATCTTGTATTGGCTTGTATCTACCTAAGCTCTATTCACTAGATACAGGTATGATTTGAACGTGAAGGGAGTTATGGGGGATCTTAAATCAACAACACTTTTCAATTAGCCACTAACTGTAGTAACAACAGAAATATCTCGAGACTGTAACATGTTTTCTTACCAATTGGCGGTCTAAGTAGCCAGCATCTTCGACAACAATGACAGCAGTGACAACAATGGCAAGGCTGATGACAGCAACACTTGCAGCAATGACAACACTCACAACATGGATGACAAACGGATGCACACGCTCCCTCCTCCTCGTGTTTAGGACAGCACACTGCACCTAAGTTCATAAATGAAACAATGAGTTTTTTATTTCACGTTATAGTGTTCTTTCCGCCTGTTCTCCTGATCAGAAATATGTCTAAAAGCTGATTCAGTTTCTTGAACCCAAAGATCTAACACTACATTTAGTATCACTTCTTCCTAGCATGACATTTGGTAATAATGCATGGTACTGATAGGAAGCTATGACTACCCCATATATGAGTACTTACATGGTCTGTAACAAACAGGAACTCGTACCCACTCTACGTGAGGTTTGATACCTTTCCAGCATACACAGTTACATTGGCCACACCCTGCGAACAAAAAGACAAATTTATTTTACTGTCTCATTATCCTATCAAGATGAAATTAACTATTCTAAGTTATACTATCTTTTCATTCAGTACCTTGCTTTCTTCCGCAAAGTTGACGTCCACGACCACGTCCTATACCAAATCTTTGACTATGATAGTCGTCCTCTGCTGGACTGTCGTCGTCGTTTTGTGGACGACTGTCTTCCTCCTCTTCTTGCTCGTCTTCATTACCGTAGCTTTTTCCGTACTCATCCGCATACTTAGGTGGACTCCTGGGTCTCCCGTACTGGTTGCTGATCGATTGTCCGTAATTACGGCACGGTTGTTCGTAATGGTAGCCTGGTGGGGGAGGTGGCAATGCTCTATTTGGTACTAGTTGGATATTACTAAGTATTGTCTTAAGAGGCGAACGTGCTTGTGGGTTGTTAGGGCAAAGCACGGGTACTGTTTGTGGTGCAGTGGTTACTGATTCAAATTGTTGAACTGGTGTAGGTTCTGGAGTCTTCTTCACATTTCCAAACAATGTACTTAAAAGCTGCTCTGCAGTGGGTATGTCTGTCTTCGTTGTAGTTGCTCCTTTGAAATGACAGACTCATGAGTTAATAATAATAACTAGTTACAATAATATATTAATACTAACAATAATTAACCAAAATTATACTTGCTGTTGTAAAAATGTAAGGTATACACCTCTTTACTCCGACTAAGGACTAACGTCCGAAACGTCAGTTAATACTCTCTTCTTTTTACGGTGTATGAACGTACATTTTTACCAGAACTATTTCATTAGAAATGCCGACGCAGTTCATACTAGTTTTATCGCTAGTCAGTATACCTATTATTAAAATTATATATGACTGAAGCTTTTTATGACAACGAAGTTTTGAAGTTTCTGTTTGTATATACGTTTTTTTCGCACATTTACACTATTTAATACAGTTTTTCTTATAGTAGTTTGTGTAAACCTTGAATTTGAACACCAAGCCATTAATTCTATCAAGATTCGGTCACGATTTTTTAAGTTCTTTTTTTGCATTCGTCACTTGGTGTCACACATTCAATTCCCTGCCATCGCCGCGTTGAAAACGTATCACTTAGTATTTCACCCTCTGATTTTTGTATAGGCTGCACTCATTCATAAAACTTGGCATGATTCAATAGGTTTTGATGGCGGTACAAGTGTATCGATTGAATGTCAAAAATGCAGCAGGTGAAACAAGTGTTTGAATAATCGAAAAAAAGGCACTGAAGAGAGCAGTGCTGAAAAAGAAAGAGAAGACTGAATACAAGTAAGGGAAAAGAAAAATAGTGTTTGCTGTGGAAAAAAGTGAAAATAACGAGTTGCAAAAAGTAAAGAAGATAAGAAAAAAACGTAATTCAGGAAAAAAAAACAAGAAATGATTCTGATGAAGTCAAAGTAGAATAAAAAAAGCATTGCCAAGGGTAACGATAACGATCAATTCGTACTCACCATTATGTCCAATGTTTGTGCGTTGTTTTGACTTCTTGTTTTCGGTCGCTAATATTTCACTCAAAACCAAACATAAATTCACCAAGAAGAACAGTGTATTCTTTAACATGTTTTCATCAGATACGACTCTGCATCCTTGGAGAATATCACTTTCTATAACGCTGACAAAGATTTAGTCAACTGGAAATTAATTCAATTTTGGCTTCGATTTTAGAAGTAACTACATATAAACTGGTATACACGTGGACTGCTAATCTAGTTGGAAGTATCCATTGGAGCAATGAAACAAGATATGATTTCATTTCGGAAGCAAGTACTGACCCGCATTATTGTGGGTTTTACCGTATTTAATCATAAATCAGTGTATGTTTGAGTTGCACTTATAGTGCTCTCTCTCGAAACGACCCAGAAACTGAAATACAAGGCATCAGATTCCTTTGCAGTGTACATTTTTGCTTTGTATTTGAAAACAAGAATTTTTAGATGTGATAGAAATTGTGTTGGGCAATGAAAATTCTAACATTCAGAAAACATAATTTTTTTTTTTTTTTAATACAAAACTAATTTTCTAAAAGTGTTAGAACATCAGTGTTAAAACCCTCCGTTATTTTTTTTAAAGAAACCTTATAAATTAAATGCGAGCCCCTCTATTCCGGACAGTACTGGGACCAAAGAAAATGTCCGGTTTTGGGAGGGGATTCCGGTTTACTGAGGTTAATTTTACAAGAGATATTGGAAAAAGTTGAATTCTGGACAAAAAAAAGTTGTTCGGTTTAAAGAGAATTTCGGTATATTGAGGTTCCGGTATAGAGGGGTTTCACTGTATTAATTTGTTGGATTTAGAAACACGAGGCGTAGGCCGAGCATTGCTGAACCGCTACGAACATTGGCTTTTTTCTGTAAGTGGCAATCGCCGATTAATTGAGCGAAAACCTCCACTGAAACCTCTAAATGAATTTAAATATAGATGCGTCAGCCGTTCAGGTTAGACGTTTTAGCAGCATTAACCTCCCATCGACATTAGCCCAGTAGTCTTTTCCTGATTACCTAAGCTACAACTGAACATCTTTTTCGATTTGCGCTGCGCTTTGTACCATTAAGGTGTGGCTATTTCTTCCGTGATCGAGGATTTCTCTTTGACCTGAGAACTTGAGCTGTTCATGCTATTCTAATGCTGAGCTCGTGATTTCTCAAAGTGTTTAAAATGATTGCTTGAATAGTTCTAAGCCAAAAACACGAATAGTTTGGTAACCGATACATCATGACAAATTGTTCAGGACACGTTCCTTTGCATTTATTATCCTTATGCTTTTTGATAGTTTATATGTCGTTCTCAATTTATTCAGCCACCAATTCATACATTCATTCGTTCGTTTTCCATCCATTCAATTACTCATTCATTTATGCGTTCATTCATTCAATCATTAGACATCCATTAATCCATTCTTACATCCTCAGGTTCTTTTTAAATTGTGTCTAACATTTGTTTCTTTCAAAAGTCTATTGTTATTCTGACCAATTTGTGTTCCCACAGACCTTTAAGTTATATGTCTTATGAGTCAGAAAAACCTATATTTAGGCTACGTCACTGACCACAACACTGACATAATAACCATTCAAATATGAAACAGGAGTTTCGGTTTAAAAGATACCTTTATCCGTCTGGATGTCACATTACGAACCGATGTCCAAAAATACCACACTTATTCTGACAAATCAGAAACCCGCCGCGGCTCAAAGGAAGTCTATTGCGGGCTTCCTGTGTACATGACATCGGATATGGACATCAAATTAGAAGAATTTCCTATGATGATATGATTGGTAGTGATTCATAGATGATTTTATTGTTGTGGCCACAGAAAAATGTTTTTTTTTAGATTTTTACGCTTTTGATGGGCCAGAATAGCCAATGGACAATTAATACTTAAAAAAGCAATAAAACAGTCCAAAAACAGAAATAACAGATGACAAATTTTCATTCTGTTCAGTTCTGATATCAACAATGACTGAAAATTGAAATGTAATTTAGATTCACTAAAGTCTGTCCTTTTTTTTTTTTTTTTTGAGATTCTTAATTACAAAACAGTACCGAATTGAAATCTGTGCCTGCTTCTAAGTTACTTGATGATTTTGATAAAAGTGAATTTGCATTCTGAATGATTTTTCACTCATGTTATATTTCTTCAGTCTTTTGAACAAAAATGCGCACCCTCACCCCGAAGGGATATAGTATTGACTAAATGATAAAAATAATATTTACTTAGGTCGTTCAGAAAACAACAGCCTCGAGGTGACTTAACGAGTCTCTTTTATATAATCTTGCACGTGAGTATACTATTAACGACGGTAATGCCTTAAATAATCGTAAAACTGAATACAAATTCATGTAAAAAAAGTCTTTGCAATCGTATTTTTGTCTTCTCTTCGAATGCTTGTCCATATTTGGCATCATTAGCACTTGGCTGGGTTCCTATGTACCTCTAATCTGTTCTGATTGGTCGATTGGTTAAAAAATTGATTGCTATCTGTCGAGCTGTTGATCTTTGCATGCCGCAGTGGGCGGCGTTTTTCGATTCTGGACAGTCTAAGAGTTTTCCTCTGGGTAAGGATCTCTTCACTTTGCACTAAAACACCTTGGGAAAATGTCTGACCACGATGAAAACGACGTCGCAAGAGAGACTGAAGAGTACAGTGACGAAGAAATTGATCGTGGACGCGAAGAGGACGAACAATCTGGCTCGAGCGATGACTACACTTCGGAGAGCGAGGACGAAGAACTTCGAAATGGTGAGCAGAGGAATGGCATCCAGGACGAATCAAGATCTACAAAGAAACCTGTTGATTTAGAAGAAGAGAAAGACAAAGCCACGACAAAAGATCAGCCTGCAGATGATGAAGAAAAGGGCAGTGGAAGCAGCGACTCGGAGACTGATTCAGAATCAGAAACAGATAGTGAATCGTACACCTCCGAGAGCTCAGATAGTGAGAGGTGAGTACTACTTCTCAACTTTACTGTACAGATAATTTTACAAGTCTTTTCGACCTCCTCAGACTTCCACGTGAATTTATTATCTTACAAAATACGAAAAGCATCACCCTTGGCGTACAATCGTGAATTTTTGTTAACGACAGGAGTTTCAGAAAAACCGGCTGCTCCATTTTAGGCATTTGGAATTTTTATGAAAACACGTATTGCATTAAAACATAAATAACCTTGACTTTGTAACGTTTTGATTGCAACTCCGGATTTTCAACACAATTTCGTTTACAAGTACAAACGTGAATGTAACTTACATATTTCCAAACAATAACAACGTTTGAATGGCTTTCAAACGAAATTAGTAAATCAAGCGTTCACCGTAATAAATCTTATAATTGCTGGTCAAATCGCTTAAATTATTGTATTTCTTGCAAATTTTTAATACATCAGATTTTTAGATTCTAGATTTCTTGCATGATGGAGGAAAAGCTTCTTCTTTCATCGGTATATAGCGACCGTGATATTTTTTTAAAATCCTATTAATTACATCAAAAATTGCTGAAATGATGATTTATTATTTTTTTCTTGGGTGAGCCAAACACAAATTTTACAATTTTTGCTCATTTTAAAATTATTGCAGTTTAATTAATTTTTACGGTTTTAGCAATCGATACAGCCACCTTGAAATTTACATAGTTTCGTGTTTGTACTTAAATAGTTGGAATGATTGATGTTATTGTTCTCGAATATATAATCACCAATATTCTAGAATGTTTAGCAAAGTGAAAGTCAACGTGGGTATTTTAGATCTTATATTCTTGGGCTCGGCTCTGAACCGGATAAGCGTCATTTCACTTCGTAGTGAATCACTTGATATATCATTTCAAGGACCTGCGTGCTCACGATCTGTGCACTCAAATACCTCAAAATCTTGAGATCTTTACACATTTTTGATACCATTGCTACGCATTCCATGATAATCCTGCATTAATTGTATTTATCTCAGAGCTTTAAACATAAGTTCAATTTCTTCTGCTACTCTTATTTTGCCTTGTGACTTCAGTATCTTATCTTGAGGTATCTTAAAACTCATTTGAGTTTACATTTTGATCATTCTGAAAAACAATATTCAGAGACTTATCTCAATAAGACTGATAATTCATTGACATAATTCTGTACATGTACAACTTGAATAAATTGGGTAATCACTGAACCAGTTTTAGATATAAGGCCTGTGTAATATTATAATTGAGATGGATGCCCAGACTCTACAGTTACCATGAGCTAGCTTGACATGTATATCTTATCACTAAATACTTGAAAATTGCATAATCAAAGGAATCTGGGTATTTATCACGTCATTGTTATAATCTAAGTATTTTTTACAGATTGTCTTGGAATAAAATATTTTGGTGCAAGCTAAAATTTCAGCTGATTTGATATAGATGTCTTGATGATTTTAGGATATTGAATGACATTTTATTAATTTTTCTATTCTTTCATATTTTCATTCCATATTGTCTAAACTGTATTTTTGTTTGGAAATGTTAAAATATGATCATATTTTGATATTTCCAAAAGATATCATTTAGTGGAATGTAATCAAATCTTTCAGAAGTCATGCCATGGAAATATATAGATTACAAGGGTTAAAAAGTGAAAGTCTTCAAAAGTCAATTATATGTTTTCATATTCTTATGCAGTTCCTTCCAAACACTATTACATAAAGATTTTTTTGTTTGTGTAATTGATATTTGGCAGCAGGCATTTAATTGGAATTCTCTTGGACAATGTTTTTTGCATTAGGTGTATCAAATTGATCATTTAATCTATAGATATTTAGACTATCATTTAGGGATTTATGGGTCAAAGAAAATATGATATGGTTTTGATGGCTGATACAAAACTTTATTTTTAATTAAGATGAAAAGTATACCAGGCACAAAAGGAGTTTTGCTTGTACATTTGTGTTTCTATTCATGATATTCTTTAGTCGATTAGATGATTTAGTTGATTTATTTTCTACGTAAAAGTCAACCTTTGACTTTTCATATAATTATGATGGCTGTAGTAATGATGATGAGGATGGTCACTATGGATGAGTTATATGATGGTGGTGATGATGATGGCTGTTATGATAACGATAATTGTGGCCATATTAAAGAACGTTCAGGGTGGCGATAGTCAATATTTTCAAACTTGATATTCAATGATATTACATAAATTTGTTGACATCTTTATTACCAAATGATATGTCATATATCAGTCTATTATTAAATATTCACACTTCTTTGTAGTCACAATTCCTGTTATCTGATTTGTTCTCACAAATGCTGTACAGTGCACAATTTTAGGTTATGCATTATAACATTTGTGTTATCGCAAATTGTTCTTTCAATTGTATTCAATTTGAAATTTAAAGGTAAATTTGAGTGAACTTGTTGCTTGCCCATCTCTATGTGCTGTATTCTATTTCTCATTCATTTTACAGCCAGTTCCTGGCTAGTTCATTTTTTCACACAAGTGTAACCTCAAATTATTCTTTATGAACTTGCACATTTTGGTTGAATTGACTGCAGCCCATTTAAATGATGGCTTATAATTATTGTTGGAATGGAAGCATTATAGTTTTTAAAGTCAGTTATAATTGTCATTCTCAAGGTAATTTTTGTAAATAACTTTTGATAAGATCCAAACAACTAAATGAAAAAAAAAGGATTATGTTATTTATAAACATTTTTAAGTCTATTTGGATCAATTTCTTTAGAAAATTGATTCAATGAATTTCAGAATCAGTAAGATATATTTGCATATTATAATAAACTATGAATATTCTTAAAAAAAGGAAAATGTGAGGGTGACATCTATCTCGAAAAAGGTAATTGTGCAAATTACCATAGAATATTTCTTAGGAAAACAATACGCACTTTGCCTAATGTACATCAATATTATTTTACATGTGTATATACAAGGGTTACTAACTTGGTTGAAACTGATTTAATATTTTAATGGAAATGTCAATATCATTAAATAAGGATATACAAAAGTCACTAGACATTGACCCCAGTCATTTAGTTCCACAATAGATTCCATCAGTTCCTTCCTGTGGTTTATACTGAATATTCTATTGTCTTCACCTTATTTATAAGTATATAAACAACATGCTTCTTAGTAGAAGTATATCAGTTGTGTAATTATTTTTTGGTATGTCAATATGTATGAAAGCGAGTTGTATGTAGTTATAGAATTTGGATTCATAAAAATATTCATATAAAATGTTTATTCTTAGCATTATGTGCAATGTAGTGTGAGAACAATTGTACATGGCACAAGTAAAAACATATAGTTATTCAATCAACTATTAATGGATGATTAACAACTATTAATTAATGATTTATCAATATTTATTACAAGCTGAAAATATACCATTACAACATGCTTTTGATTGATGGTTTTGAATGAGTAATTTTGTGTGCAAGTTTTTTTTTAACTGTGGTATTGAGTAATATCCTCAGTGTTTCCTATTGTGAAACATATCAATGATTTACTGATGTTTATGTAACAAGTGGTGTACTTGAAAAGGGCGGTGTTAATTTATTCAGCTCACATACTATTGCAAAAAAAATAATAATAATAAAAGAAAGAAAGAAAAAAATTAAAGAAAAAAAAGAATAAATCCAGGTTTCAAAGTTGACAAATACATTTATGTGATGGACTTTTCTTGATTATTTCTTCTGAAATGCATTTTAAAAATCTTTCATGAGAATACTTTATTCATGAACATTATCTGAAATGTGATAGGATATAAAGTATAAAAAGTCTTTTCTAACAACTGTCTTCCAACCTTCATTTATAACATACTGGTATTAAATCTGACAAAAATGCAATGTTTTGATAATTTTGCTGGATCAAATTCCTATTGGAGATCCACTTGTATTAAGGCCTGCATTGTGTTCTGCTTTAAAGCAAGTGGTTGCTTGAATTAATGTTTTGTCACTGGAAAGAAAATCTTGTACAGCTTCAATATGTTTCAATGTAACATTGCAGTACACATTATTAGTTGCTACAACTTTCTTGCCTCATGACACTGGCAATTCCTAGTGTGCACTGGCCTTCAGTCAGGGTGTCCAAGGAATAACTTGTGAGACATGATTGTGTCCACAATAACCGATTAACAGGTTAGATCAGTTGGGAGAGCGTTGGCTGTTAACCGGGAGGCTGCGGGTTCGAACCCCCAGCTGGACCATCACTCTGGGTCTTTAAATAATTGAGGAGAATGTTCTTCGATTTATAATTGTTAGACTTCGCGTCTTCTCGGATAAGGACGATAAAATGGAGGTCCCGTCTCGCCACTTCACATTAACCAATAATTAACGGCAGGACTTAAAAGAACGACTGAGGACACAGGTATGACCATCCTCAGTGATAGGCTTACACTAATACATACTAACCACTAATTAGCGCATTTCATTATATATATATAATTATAGATATTTGCGCTATATAAGCATTAAATTAACTAACTAAATTAATGTTTGTGATTTATGAAGTTCAAGCAAAAATCCTGCCATGTCATTTGACCTAAATTTGTTCTGTCAAAATATAAAATGAAGATGTCTATTTTTCTAATTCCGTGAAACATGAATGAGTATAAAACTGTATGTGATGGGTGGTTTCCCTTGGGCATCAAGAATCATTGAAACAATCAATAACTTTCATCACCCCTAATAAAGATAAGCTGCATGGTTGGCGCCTGGGTAGTTAAGGAATGGACCATTAGATATTTGAGGAATTTTTTTTGCAGGATATTTTTTTACCATATGATGATTGTGCAGGATATTTTCTTCCTCCCTGCACAATATTTTTTTTATTGGCACATCTGCCGTGCACGATTTGTTTTTCTCTGTTTAAGGCTTTGCTCAATATTTTTTTGGTATTTGCCCAACCCCCCTCAAATATCTAATGGTCTGTCCCTAAGCTAGACCAACTTACCCATCACACCTTAGATTTCTGTTAAATAAAAAGATACCAATAGCATTCAAGACAAAGTTTGTACATGCAGGAATGTGACATCAATCACTATACCCAGATGATAATCATCTGTAATATTGTTAAAATCTTTCTTAAATTACTAACTTTATTTGATAACCTAGAAGAACTGGCAGCCAGCTGGGATGTAATAACACAGTAATTTTGAGTAAGAATCTGGAACGTTCTGAATAGATATGCATCGCTTTTCCTTGTTATGATATACTACCAATTGATATACTACCAAACATTTGTAGTTTACTCTTCTTCATTTCTTTACATTCTCAACCATAAGGTGATGTGCACGAGTAAAACCAGATAGAGAAATTGCACAGGGATGTCCTTGCCCAAAGGCACAGGGGAAAGGCTTACTATTATAAAGGCTTAGTCGAGTTGCTTGGTCAAGTTGGTCATATGCAATTCTAGTACTCATGGTCGTTAATTGAACAATAAGATTGATACTTTTAAAAACAAGAAACAAAACAGCTACTAGCTTTCTCGAAATGTTTCTCCTGTGGGTTTCCTGTATCGAGCAAAATCGGCAGAGTATTACTGGAAACTAGTCTAGTCAACCCAGTCTCTTTCCCCGTGCATCCACAGCAATCCCAAGAACTAGTAGAAGCCTTGTGGAAGAAAGGAGTATTCTACAGAGATGGCTAGATAGCTACAACATTGTTGACAAATGTCAATACGTCATTGATCCCTAATATAGACAATAAAAGTCACCCAGTTGTTTATTGATAATTTATCACAACATGCATTCATAAACCTCCTGGAGTTTCATTATTTATATGGTAATCTAGTGTATTTTTATCTTTGTAAATGGTTATTATTAGCTCAGTAATGGTTTAGTCCAACATTATATTTGTATATTATAAATGTCATTGTCAAATGTCAAATGTCGTTGTTCGAATGTATCTAATAGTAGCGGTCATAATGCATGTTAATTAACGTGATTCATTCCTCAAAAATTGTCATTATAAACTCCTCCAACGTCTTTTGCAAAAAGGTGTATTCTTAATTTTATACAAGGGCTTGAACAACAGAAAACCTAGACAGAATTAGCGTATGGGCAAAGTTATGATCGCAAATACTGAAATAATGCAACATTGAGATTGATCATTAAGATGTCTAGTCTGCGTTGCACCTGGATGCAACGCAGTCAATGAGATCAGTTGTGAGATGTCATGACGTGTGCCAAATATGCCTATATATGTATATCGATTGGCCTCATTCGGCATTTCATATTTGTCTGTTTAGTTATGTTTATTACTCGAAAACTTCATAATACTACAACTGGATACCAATTTGTGATATATAAACAAACACACCTGGGAAGAAATCTTTACAAATAGTTCACCAGGGGGGAAGCTGCTTATTTGAAAGCAGCCCCACATAGTTGTCATGCCAACACAGCAGGTACTGTGTCGTACCACATTGTTTATCGAAAGTGATCTCGACTTAGCAAGGACTACATAAAATTTATACGTGAAATCTTTTTGATGTGGTTTTGCTTTTGATGAGTATAAGGCATGCCAAAGTTGTATGTAGCAGTACGAAAGC
Organism: Diadumene lineata; assembly: GCA_918843875.1. NCBI lineage: Eukaryota > Metazoa > Cnidaria > Anthozoa > Actiniaria > Diadumenidae > Diadumene > Diadumene lineata. The sequence goes on from OU974080.1 coordinate 12,613,821, forward strand.
AATGGCTTTTTATTGATCTAGAATACCAAGGAAATCGACAGGCGTATGTATATTGATTCTATTTCCTAAGAAATGTAATGCATTGCATGGTAGAACATTGGGTGTTGATATCTTTTATCGAAACTATAATAATTTGCATGTTATATATCTGACTTTATAACTATACTGTGAAGTCAAGTTTTTATTGATATAAATATTCTATAAAAAAAGCTGAAAACGTAATAGTATTTTTTGCATGTTATCATAAATATTCCAATAGAGCATACAATTTTGAGAATGTGTCTGAAAATGTAGATGTCGGAAATAGAAACTAAGATTGTTGGTAGTTCTTTTTCAATGTGTACTTATTCCTTTTGTTGACTTTTTCCATTCATCCTTTTACATGTGCTTCTCAAATTGTGATATAGTTTTTATGAAATATCTATGAATTTGATCACTTTGAATTTTTATTGTAGATTGTTTTATTCCTTTTCTACATCCTTACGGCATGCGTTTAGTCAGTTCCACATTCATCTTCATTCTGTAATACTTACGGCACTCATTCGTTTACTGGTTAATAATACAATTCATTCATGAATTCATATGTTGATTTATATTTCCATCCATCTGTATCCATCCATCCATCCATCCATTCATTTTGTCGTTCTTTTGGTCACTCATTCATTAACCTTTTTTTATGCGTTCGTTTTTTCAATCAATCGTTCGTTTATACATTCGTTTGTTCGCTTCATTTGCTCATTCATTACTCATCCATTCACGTAAATTTGCTCATTCATTTGCTCATCCGGTTGTGTTCAAGCTCCTTGTCCTTTTTTTTTCAGAGAACACACCAAAAAGGGCAAGATCACGATTGAAGAACTCCCCAAAACTGGAACAGCAGCCAGTTTCAGAACGAGGTTTGAGCAAGAAGCACAAAAAAGCGCAGAGGTTAAGGCATCGCAAAGACGCGTAAAAGATGAAATCGAATCAGGTCGTGCCAGTTCACATCGAAAAATCTTTGAGCAAAAAATTCAAGAGGAATCTCAAGTGAAAACGTCTGCACCCAAAATCGAAGTTGATGGCGAGGCTGATATATCTGGGAAAGCACGCTCTCATCGTGCTCTGTTTGAGCAAAAAGCAGTAGAACAGCAAGCAGTTTCCCCATCCACGAGTAGGAAATTCGATGTAGATTTCTCTGGCAAATCGAAAAATACGCGTGCCCTCTTTGAACAAAAAGCAAGGGAAGAAAGTGGCGTTTCTCCTACACCGAAGCGCAAGTTTGATGTGGAATTCTCGGTAAAAGCTAGATCCCACAAAGCAATTTTTGAGCAGAAGGCACAAGAAGCCGCGGAGACCAAGTCAGCTGGTAGAAAACTGTTGGATTTAGGAGAAGGTGAAGGCGAAGTGCAAGGACGAGCCTCATCACATAGACATCTCTTCGAGAAGAAGATTGCAGAAGAAAGCGAAGTGAAGACAAGTGCAGGTAAAGCATTAGACGTTGAGGTTGCACCAAAGAGAGGCTCCACCCTTTCGGCAGTGAAAATATTTGAAAAGAAGCAGGTGGAAGAATATAAGAAACCTGAACGAGAAGATTTGATGGAATTGGCCAGACTTAAAGAAAAACAGGAGAAAAAACATCGCAAACATTCCAAAGGACACCACAAGCACCATCACAAGGACAAAGAGCACAAGAAGAAGCGTCGTTCAAAGGCTTCAAGCAGTGAGCACAGTGATCGAGATCACAGTAGCACAGCTGAAACACACGACGAAATCCACATTGAAACTACGGTAACTGTCGAAAGCTCATCACACGACGTATTTGACGAGAAAAAAGATGAAGATTATGACTCCGAAGAGGAGAGGATAAGACAACGAGAGGAAGAGGAGGAAAGAGACCGTCTTGAAGAAGAACAGGATAGATTAGAAGAAGAGAGAGAACGAAGAGAGAAAGAAGAACGGCAAAGAAAATTGGATGAAGAAGATGCGCGAATTCGAGAAGAGGAGGAAGAGGAAGAAAGAAGGGCAGAAGAGCAACGACGTGCCAAAGAAGAAGAAGAACGACGACAACAAGAAGAGGAAGAACAAAGGAGGAGAGAAGAAGAAAGAAAACAGAAAGAGGAAGAGGAGCGAAAAAAACGGGAAGAAGAGGAAAAGCGACGAAAGGAAGAAGAAAAGAAGAAAAATGAAACAGATTCAACTTCCGAACCTGAGCCGTCGTCCTGGAGGGCGAGACGAGAACGACGTCGTCGCGAAGAAGAACGTAAAGAACGTGAACGTAAAGAAGCTGAAGAGCGCAAAGCTGCCAGACAAAATGCAGAATTTAACAAAGGTGAAGAAGAAGCTAGACGATCCAGCCAGACCACTACACCTTCTGTCACAGTAACAACAGAAACCACAGAAGACGAAGATCCTCTAGACGCAGAAGCTCGCCGTGAAAAAGCCCGCCAAGAGCGTATCGCTAAACGACTTGCTCGTCGAAAAGAACGACAAGAATCCGAAGAACAGTTGTCAACAGATGCAAGCACAACATCACGAGGTGCTGGAGAAGACTCAGAGACGTCGTCAAGTAAAGACACGGAAGATACATCCAAGGAATCGTTTGCTCAAAGACGCGCTGAACGAAGGGCGAGACAAGAAAGAAAGCGAAACGAACAAAACGAAGAGAACCACGTCACAGAGGAAGAAAATCGGTAAGTCATAACAATTACAAAATCAATTCAACATTATGATTTGTTCCAAGAACCGAAATTAACTCCTTGCCAAACGGGGTTTCTCTTGTGTGATGATGCGTATATTCCTTGCCTTTTCACCTACCATAGATTCACATTTATATTAGCGCTTTACAACGGAATCCCGTTAATACTGCCTCCAAAGGGACATCTCATAATGGCCGTATTGCGTGGTGTCCGTATTAGGCGCCAAACGTTTACTGCAACTAATATTGATTGGCGTTTTGTCAAGACCTAAAAACCTGGCCGTAATAACTGGGGGCTTGATAAGGCGGGGGTTCCATTGTACTGATCTAATACGATTAGTTTCGTTCTTTGTGTGCTAGTACTCTCAGTGTGCCAGGGGCACTGATACCACAAAAGCGGATGAATAACCCTAGCATCCAGGATATAGTATTCCAAACGTCCATGTTGCTCGTCTCTCGGGGCAGAACTATCGTGAACGAAATTTAACCCTTCCCTCCCTAGATAGATTAATGAGAACCACCCTTGTTTTTCTGTCATAAAGTAAAGATTCGGTCTTTTTGCCTTTATAAGGGAAGACGTAGTTTGAAAAGAAAACAAGAATTTCTGTTCTGTCAATAAACAATTCAAAGCGAAATACAAATAAAAAAGCTTCGGATTCTGTCACGTAAGCACCTTCCTTTGCAAATTCCAAAAATCAATCCGAACTGAAACGTTTGAGTGAAGTGAGGTACGTTTTGCTATCTTAAACTAAGTTCCGAACGTTTTTCAAAACATTTCATTTTGTAGATGTTAAAATGATCTAGAAATTCAGGCCTGTGCACGATTTTTGCCTCCATAATTTCATTGTTAACGACAAAGCGTTAAGTCGGAGTGTATCGTAAACTACAAAACCGAAAGTTCAGTTTAAAAACGAATTACATTAAAAGTATCAAAAATCAAAATACAAAAAGGTTTCTCCCTGTGCATAACGCAGGAGTTCACAATAAAATCATCTGAACCGGAAACGCGTCACGCTTTCTCTGCTAGGCCAGCACCGGGGAAGTTGTAACGCCCACATTTTTATAAGAGAAGAGTTATTCGACCAAATCGTTCCGTTGAGAACTAATCAACTCGTGTCTGTACGTGATTGCTAGACACTAGGCAGACTACTCAACTTAAAATTTTGGAAATATTTTCAAAGTATTGTCATGAGGTGAGTCTCGCTCCATTAAGGTCTATGTGAAACCGGCGAACTGTTGCCATATATTTTGATCTGCCAAACGACGTAGTGTTGTTGATGACCAACAGTTGATTTGATAACCTCAGTTTACGAGCTCTGTTTCTAAGGTTTGTATCTATAGGTCATTTGTCCCAACAGTATTTCACATTGGATGTACACTATATTCATTGACAGTGATCATTGGACATCAATTTATTATTAACGTTGATTTACATGCATAGTTCAATTCTATGCCGCTTTAATGATGATTGTGGATGACATGGCTGCTTTTTTATGACGTGCAAATGTGTTTCACTTGCTGTAATAGTGTATAGATTCGGAGTTGAAAACAGTTTTTGCCCGTAGACATTCGGTAGTTAATCATTTACTTGATTCTTTTAAAAGAGAAAGTTATGCAATTTTAATATGTGACCTTGGACTCCTTTGAGGAAGCCGTTTCCCGGTGTCTTATTTATTTGAAAGTAGTTAAAAGTAGTTAAAAAGTTCCTCGTGAAGTTTTATTTTCTGAGACATTTATAAGGTGATCAGTTAAGTGGTTTCTGTACATTTGCATTGAAGGTTCAACGGCAAAGAACAATGAATTATTGAATCAGCATTCACGTATTTGCATTTTGAAATATTCAAATGAATGCACGCCTCAACTTGTTGTCTGAATTCGACAGGTTCTTTCAATTTTCGCTTTTGAAAGAAAAACTACAATATCCTGCAAAAGTAACAAGGTATCTCTCAATCACAGTAAATCAATTTCGAAGTAAAAATTCAGAACAATGCAATTAAAACTGCTAAAAATCTCAATTTTAAAAGGTGCAAAAAGAACATCAGTATGTCCAATTCTAGACAATGAAACAGTGTGTTTTGATGCGATGATGGGTGAAGCCTGATATTTTAATGTTATTTATATATTTTACACTTGTTTATTCTATATTTTTTACCACTTTGTCAGTGACCTGCCCAATATTTTCTGGTTTTTGGTGGTGGAGCTGGAGAGAATTTTTCAAAAACTATTAGACAGAATTTATTTATTAAGATTACAATATGTTTGTTTTTGTTTTTACCCATGTTTTGATTCCAGTTCTGTTCATGCATGTTAATCTCGGACATTTTTATAATCCTTTAAATACCTTTGAATTTGTTTCTGTATATTCGAAGAAGATACAAATTAACGTCTTATAGCAGGTCTTTACACTATTTTCTATTTGTATGTCGTTGAGAATACGTTGTGATGCAATAAGCTCATTCGCTCGGTATTCATTAGTCTGTTGGTACGTCCCGATTAATTCTACAACCCATCAAAGTATTTATGTTCGCTCGATTCAAATTCAGTGTACTTTTACTGCTATCATTAATTGGCTCATTCACTTATTTACTTGTTCATTCGTTTATTTATCTGTCTGTTTCATCCAAGTTCTGTATGTCTGCCTTCCTTCCACCCACTAAAGCATTTCATTCATGTCATTCGTTCGTTCTTTGACTTATTGTCGCTTTTCATTGGAAATGTATATCGGAATGTTTATCCCTTTAATAACAAACTGAAACATTTATATTCATTTTTTTCTTCCATTCATTTATCTGCTCGTATTTTGATTTTCTCATTTTTCGCACTTCTCATTTACATATTACACTTCTTTATTTGTTCTGGCATTGGTCGTTAAAAATGTCACTGCTGGTATGTTTTTGCTTCAATCGTCCTTTCGGTTATTTATACATTCATCCACTTTTAATTAATTCGCTCATTTATCAATCGCTAATTCATCCATTCAGTGTGTCATTAACTTACTAACTCTTATGTGAGCTTCATTACACATTGATAATAATTTGCCTTGTTATTATCCCGTTATGATATACTCGAACTAACTTAGAACTAAAAGTTTTATAGGAAGGTTTTGAACATATTTTTTAGTTACCATAACCAAACGGCATACTTGTAATTGGTAATGGTCGCCCTATCGGTTGCGATTTAGTTTAATGACGTCAGTACTTGATTCAAGTATCTTACAAGGATGCCTATGACACCTTTTATTTCAAATCGGGAGGAACAGTTCAATTGTTTTTATTGATGCGTACAACCAATTTCGTGTGCTAGGCAACTCATTATTTGAGCCACAATTCAAAGAGATCTATTTATTGATAGCCTTTCAAATATATTGGTCATCTTTTTGTGTTTATTAGAATCTGAATTCTCGCATCCTTTTCGTTTCATGCCCAGATTCGAATTTAATTGATTAGTGATATCTTGATACCAAGAACAAAAAAAGATAATCAGGTTATTCATTCATCTGACCAAGTTCTTTGTGTTTACGTCAGTCCTTTGATCGGTCATTCATTCAAGTGATTCTGTCAACAAAGGCTCAAAATCCTAATCCTATGAATGATTTATGAACAATTTGCCTGGCAAATTCGAGAATTTGAATACTGAACGATTGTCATTTGACGCTCCCAACCAAAGCATTCATTTTAATTACACTTCGCTCTCCTACACAGTTAAACCATTGGGCTAGTCTAGTGCTCTCTGAAATTTTATTTTAAAGCCGACAATCCCACAGTAAGTATCTGAAAATCAGTTCCAAAGACTAGGATTCAAACACATGTATTGGTTATTTGAAATCCTTGAATGGAATTACAGTGAAATCCAAATTTAGTGGTTCGTTTGTAATCCAGGCGCGTTTACGGCTTCTCTCATTCCCTGTTATTTTATCGTAATTTGAAGTGGACAGTTCTGCAAGAATCTAAGAATCCATAAAAGCAGCAGTGAAATATTTTAGTGAAAGCACATTCGAGTGGAAGGGCCATCTATTAATCGATTTTATATTATCATTTTACAATGAAAGGCAGATATAATAATTTCTGTGTTGTTTTGACGATTGCAGTTTGAAGTAGATCGAGGAAATACTGTGGTAGTTTATTGGGTTATCAAGAATTAAGTTTTTCTTCTACAACTGATTTAAATCTCACTTTCAATCACATTTGAAGAAACAGTTATAAATTATATTCGAAAGGTTCGACGCAACTGTGACAATTTAAATTAAAGAAGCCGTGTACATCGTTAACTTTATGTATTAAAAAAGATGCCTCAAGAAGGAAAATCTATCCGAGTGGAAAAATAATAAGTTAGTAGATCGTTTGTACAATTTCTTCTGCCGAATTTGATAGACCGCTTAAAAAACCCGCATGACAATTTTAATCACGTTTCCATTTCTGTTCTCTTTCTGTATTCGAATGCAAGTAAAAAGACCCCCAATTATTCAAGAAACCAACGAAAAAACTAATTACAACAAAAAGAAGAAGCATTTAAAACAACTTGGTGCTAGTTACCATTGTATATACATCAGTACAAATAATTTATTCTAATGATTCTTTGTTTTATTGCAGCTCAACGCGACGTAATCGTACGAACAGGTCCAACCTTGGTAAGCAGGACTCGACTACCTCCGAGGAAGAAACTCAGAAGTCCAGCTACACAGCTACTGTGAAGTCACGCTTTGAGAGACGAGGTAGCTCTGAGAAAAACCTCGAATCGGGATCGAAAAGTGGAGAGTTGACATCTTCAATGGACGAGAGCGAAAAAGACAGCCACGCTAGCGATAGTGTAAGTTCCACTCAACGCCCCAAGGACGAGACGGACCGTGCCGCACCGAGATCTACTAGAACAGAGGAAAACCCCTTTCATTTATCGAAAAATCGTATCACAACCAGGATGAACGATAAGTCAAGTGGTGATGAAATAAAGCCAACTGGTTCTCCGGTAAGTTTGACAAACGCGCTTGATTTGGGTCTAGGTTTATTATACAGAAAGTAAGATTATGATGGATCTTAATCGCAGTATTTTATTGTATGGACTCATTTGGCAATTTTGCTATCATATGTGCCGCTTTCTTTCGTTCACACTGACGGCTTTATATCTTTCATTTTCTAGAAGAAATCTATGCACACACCAAGTAAATTTTTCACATGTTCGTTCAGTGTTTTTGCAAGTGTGAGTTGTTGATTGGAGTTGATAGGTCATTCTGTTTTACATAAATCTAATATGCAGGAATATAAATGCTGAGATTCCAAATCTTTTTGATGTGTGTAACCTATTGTTAGCGTTTTTTTAAGGATTTCACTTTCATATTTTATCTTCTGTTCGGATTTACATTCAGTTCTAGTTTTTTTTTTTTTTTTTTTGGATTTTCGTGATTTTATTCTTCTGTATTTAATTCATTTGAAAACGTTTTACGTCATGACTTTCTTTGGTTCGTTATTTCGTAATATGCTTACATATTCTAAAAGCAATCTAGAAATGTCGGTTCTCGTCGTCACAGCTATAAGATCCTCATTCTGTTTTCAAACGTGTTTCTATTTGAATTTTCAGTTTCACCTGTAGGCTTTTTCAAAACAAATGTCACATTCAACGCCAAACAAGTGTTGTGTGACACCAAAGAATGTCGTGTGTTCCTTACTTTTTAAAAACAACCGTTATAAAATGATGTAGTTTTTTTATTCAATTTCGCGTGTAGTGTTTTTTTTTTTTTTTTTTTTTTTTTTTTTTTTTTTTTTTTTTTGCATAACCGAGCGTTACGTTTGAAGACTTCACTTATTGCGTGACACTATTTGAAAAAGTCCATTTAACCCTTTTGAGTAAGGATTTATTCGAACACTAGCATTTGATGATATTCTGTTAAAAAAAATAATGTCTCTTTTTGTTTATTTCAAGTATTTCTAATGCCAAGGTGTTACTTTCTGATGATGCCTTTGCTCCTTGCGTGACACAGGAAGCTTGGAGCCAAGTATGTCAGCGTACCACCTGTATTATCAGTTTTCAAAATAGGCATTTTTGGAAAACGGTTTGTTTAAAAACACGGTGTGAGAGAATGACATTTGTTTATAGTATCTTTCGAAAGTGGCATATCGTTGGCTTGGGAATTATCTTTTGAAATAAATAACATGACATTTGACGAATCTCAACCAGTATTACCATCCATTAAAGGATTAAGAAAAAACTCATAAATCGCACTTGGATTACAAAAGATTACAACTTGGCAGCATCTGATAGCAAGCAAAAGTTCAACGCCAAATTCTAAGCGTAGTCCAGTTTGTCATTCAAATCTGGACTAATAGTCACATCTGCACGAAGAGAGTTATTGCTCTTTCATCACTCTTCAGTACACTTGAGCGAAGCTATGAAGTCCGAGCATCCGATCTAGTTCTGCATTACAACCTTTACTAAGTCATACTTTTCAAGATTAAGCAGCAAATCTTTTCAATAATCTGCCTCCACATATCAGGAACTGTACTATTTCAAATCAATTTTCAAACTATACTTTTAAGTATTTAATGAATAGAGCAAGCGATTAGTTCATTAATCAATTTATTATTATTTATATAGATTTATATATAGTTTTATTATATTATTTCAATTATTCACTTGTGTTTTTTTCCCTCAAATTATTACGTTTTTAATCTAGTCATAACATCTTGTAAATAGTTTTTTGTATATAGTTTTTTTAGTGTTATATTTATATGTATATTTTGTTATGCAGATGAAGAGCCACCTAGTGGATAAGCTGTATTAAAGCCGTTATTATATTATTATTATTATATTATCCATGAAACGTCTCTCATTCTATTGTGCATGATCGATCGGTCATTCTACCATTAGCAAATCGATCAATCTGTATCGATCGCCTTGATATGAGACAGGTTTCCTTTTGTAAAATTATATAATGTCTGTTTATTCATTCATTTGTTCGCCTATACATTTATTCATAATGTCGTTCATTTTGTTTTCAGCGTTTCCCAAGGGGAGGATTTAAAGTAGAGACAGAGAAATGTGAGGTTTGCAATAAGACTGTGTATCCTGTGGAAAGGCTAGCAGCCGACAAAAAGGTTTATCATAAACCTTGCTTCAAGTGTTCTGAGTGTCGCCAGACTTTGAGGTATTTACTCAAACAACGCTCTTCCTCTCTACCCTTACCCAAACACCTGGATCGCTGCCATTTATTCAATCGAACAAACATGTCGAATGACCTTCTATTAAACCCAAGGAGGAGGGGGGACACTGGAATGGAACATGTCTTTTTTCTATAGAACATCAACAAAAAACAAGAAGCATATCTAACAATGTTCTCCTGTTTTGAAAAAAAAGAACAAAGAAAAACCGCCTTTTTTACCCTTCCCATTGAATGACGCTTTTCCCCTATATGGTACCAAGTACGTCCTCGTGTGCACGCTGCAATCCTGAAAACTCATTCATCTTTATTCACTGTCGGTATCTTCCTCAAGATTAAATGACATGTGTATACAAGAATATAGTGCCATTCCATTTAGTTATTTAATTGCTTGTGTTTTATTGTTGTCGCTCGCAAAGTTAAGTGGTCAGACGCCGTGCTTAAATAACGTGTGTTTATAATGCTAACGGTTTAGTAATGTAGTTAACACAATGCATTCGCTGTTTCATCCCTTCACTGTTTATTATCACTCTATGTTCACGAGTGGGATCCATGTACTTAAATTGCAAAAGTCAAGGAACGGAGCTGCAGTCTTTGGGTGAATATTGACGCTGGAGTAAAAGTTTTTTCAGATACAGAGATATCTATATTTATTTGCTGTAATTTATTTACGGGTCTTTATGTGCAGTCGTGCGCCAACGAGGCTATTACTACGTTTGAGACATGTCCACATCAGGCGTGGGTTGTGACTATTCTTGACTTTTGTTTTTGAATATCCTTGTATCAGTGAATCCTGCATGATCCGTCACCGCGAGTTAACTTTATATTTTTCAAACAATTGTGAAACAATATTCAAGACATTTTAGATATTTTGGATCGAACTTCATTGTTCTTTAGAGCAATTCTCGCAGTCTATACAATTCTTTCTGTAAAATTCTCTAATTCTTTCTTCTAATGATTATCTAAGTTTTGTTACTAAATAATTTCCAGTACTAACACTGTTGCATGATTAACGATACTGAACAATATTCCAGTTTTTCAGTGATTTAATAATTAATTGTCCGTGTATAATTTACCGCCATTCGTTGTGACGGAATCGGCTCTGGCCGAGTTTCAGTCGCGAGCAATTTCCAGGAAATTCCAGGTCATTTAACTTGATTTTCTCGTTTAGTAGCTCGAGAAAAACTGTCACACGAGTCGGCCGTTATTAAGGTAGGCACGTGCGGATCACGTGATTTTCATCTGCAGTGGTGACGTAATCTATCGTACATGAATCGTTTATCATTTGTTTTAAGTCACTGTCTGTAATGGATATATTATCTTGTTGAAGCATACGTCGTCCGTTTTACTTATTCCATGCATTTTACGTTGTATTTACCTTACGTAACGAATGTTTTATTTGTACGTTCCTTCTACGTAGTGAACCTTTAATCTGTACATAGCGTTTACGTAGTTGTACGTTCCTTTTACGTAGACTAGTAGTCGTTTTGTTTGTACATCTCTAGTTATTTTGCATTACATGCGATCGCTTCGTTTGTGTTTTATGTTTGCAAAGAGCATACATATATAAGCCTTGCATGCGTTTTATAGCAATTGAAATTTTAACGCTCTATATATAGCATCTTTGTAAAGTGTTCTTTTGATGTTTGATTTTTTGATCTCCTAGAACATTACGCATTTCATTTAAGAGTATATATATATTTATATATACTATAATATAAATCAAAATGCCTCAAAGTATCATGTAACTTCGTTCATGCGTTGTAACGCCTTGACCTTGCTGTTCATTGATAAACTTTTGTATGCTTCTCAACACGCCACACACCTAAAGCAAGTTAAATGCAGAAATCTTGTACATCGTAATTTGTTCTACACCTTGCCAACCTAATGTACTAAAGTTGAAATTAATAACAAGTTTATTAACACCCTCTGCGCAATTCGGTTTTGAATATTACTTGAATATTTCTGTTTCAACATCTTTTTTTTTTTTTTTTTCATAGACTTGGGAACTTTGCTGCGTTAAATGGACAACTCTTCTGTAAGCCTCACTTCAAGCAGTTGTTTAAACTCAAGGGCAACTATGATGAGGGATTTGGACGTGAACAACATAAACGTAATTGGGATTCAAAAGTCAATGGATCTGATAGTAGTCCACTCCAATCAAGCTAGTACTTGTCGCTGATATTTTGCGGGATGCCTGTGGTTGGTTTTCGCACAGGAATTCCACGTTTAGTTTAGAGAAAACCTTTTTAAATATTTCATATATCGGAATCGCTGTGGATGATCGGAATGCGGCTGGTTTTTCCAAAGGAATTCAGTTTAGCGTAGATCCAAATATCTAAGACATTTTGTATTTTTTATGATTGATGATTCCTTGGGCACAATAAATTGATCAAATGTCCACAGCGATTCCTTGTTGAATTTTTTAATTGGTTATTATTAAAAAAGTCAATTCAATATTTTAGATACATTAAATCAAAATATAGTAAGTTCACCACAACGAATGGTTATTTTTACAACTCAAAAATTATAAGGGATTTGAGATATCATGTCAAAAACCATGTTTTGATCCAGTAGTAAATTTTACAAGGAAGTTGGAAAATGGGCCTTAAAGATGTTTTGTCTTTAACTGTTTTTAAACTTCGAATATATTCTTCCACCGAATTACAACCTGTGTTTCAATGTAAAACATGGGTATAAAGTCTTATTATGTTGGGTCTCGTGTAACAAGTTTAAAAAACGCAGGGAGCCCAACGAAGATGAAATTTCTTTTTTTGTCAAATTACGTCATAGATAAATAGCATATAATTTTCATTGTTTCGTTTGTAATCTAGTAGTTGTAATAATAGAATATTGAACATTTTTAATATATATTGTAAGAGTCCTTGACAAGTTCAAAAGTAAATTTCGTCTAAGCACATTTTTCGTGATACAAATCTTTTAAAGTTTTCATTTTTGTGGAGCAATGGCAGCTCATTTGTAAGATCATTTTCATTAAAATGCTGGCTAAAGCAGAAAATAGTTGTTGGATAAGAATGGCGATTGTCGAAAGCCATAAATACCCATAATTCGTTTCGGTCGTGTTAGAATTCAAACACTTAAATTGTGCAATATTTTTAGTGTTTGTACTCCATTCGATTCAGCAATCGTAAGTGAAATTTGTAAATATAAAATCGAAATACGGTTGTCACTGCACATGGTTGCAGCCAACGCCTCTGTGTGCAGTGGCGGCGTCTCTTCATGGTATCTCAAAAAAAAGATGTGCATGTTTCTGTAATTGCAAAATTCAATTTTAGTCAGCATTTTAGTTTTGTGTACAGTAGATAAGAGATTGTTTAAGCCTTGGCTTGTTAAACTAAATATTCCTAATTAATAATTTTTGCCAAAACATATGAAACGCACATTGCAGCTATTTGTAAACAAACCGAGGCATAAATTTAGATTTGTTACAAAGAAATAAAGTAAATTTTTATTTAGAAATATGACTGTTTCTTGCGCTTTTAGTCAATGATAGAAACACCCCATGCCAAGCCCACCGCCTCACACGAAGTACGAATTCGAACAGAAATCGGCAATGCAGATGACTGGTAGCCCAGGTTAGATGTTTGTGACCGTAGAAGACGTAGGGGGAAATATTCAATAATTCCTTCAATATAGCTTCAAATTGCCTGAAATTCAGTAGGAAGGCAAAGAAAATAACAACACACAAATACAGACTTTAGTTTTATCATATTTTATTTATTTTGTTCTACGGCTACAAACGGTCACAAACAGCTAGCTTGGGTTACCTGTGTGTAGATTTGTAAAACTGAAATAGATATGAATACAGCACTTCTTAGCCATCCGGAGTTGCGAAGTGGACTGGGATATGCACTCTATTGGCATTGATGGAAGACTTTCAGGGACGCATGCTGTTCGCTCCACTGTTAAAATCTCTTATGAATTTACTGTAATTTACGTAGGAAATACATAGTTTATGTGAATCTTGTGGAGGAAAGAGAAAAGTGCCAATTCGTTTTGTTCACGTATAGCACCCGCGGAGGCTCGAAAATCAAACACTGACACATTCTTACTCATATAGTCCCCTCGCTTTTTTTATTACATTTTATTATTTTCCTGAAACAGGTTGCCAACGAACTAAAAAAGATAGTAACAATTTAACTTATCATAAAACACTTTACATCTGTGAGTACAACTTAGTTCAACTTTCTTTACATTAAAAAAATAAGTTGCAATTAATCTTTTAAAATTGTCAGTTCACTATGGCAAATTATAAATTTTATAAAGAAAAATCTCTAAACCTATGCTTATACGGTTATGCCTATAGTCAAGCTTACGGTCGGTATGATGGACACAGCGACCAGTGACTTGAGGAATCGGCGAGAGGACGCAACTGATACGCTTGCTTGCTCTCGTTGATGCCGGTACAATTTTCTAGTAAATTTATGAATGAATCGATATAAAACAGTTTTTATTCTAAACATTTGCGAAATATAAAAGTTTATATCTGAAAACTACTTGTTACATGGTGCGTTGGTATTTATAAAGAAAAGTGTGAATAAATCAAACATTTCCGCCGGTTTAACGCAGATTTGCGGAAGATTTAAAGAATACCTTTAAGGGGGAGGGGACATAGGAGTGGGAGGAAAGTAAAATATAAAACGCAGTAAACGGTAGAGTGCACGCACTAAAAGTGCGCAACATAAATACCACTAAATAGTGCTATTTTATGCTATTTCTATTGTTTTCTTTTGTTTAATTAGTGCTATTTACTACTAAATAGTGACAACTGTTGCACACTTTTAGTACGTGCACTCTAAAAGTGCGCAGCATAAATACCACTAAATAGTGCTATTTTATACTAATTCTATTGTTTTCTTTTGTTTAATTAGTGCTATTTACTACTAAATAGTGACAACTGTTGCACACATTTAGTGCGTGCACTCTAAGTGGCCAACTTAACGCTATACTTTTCCTTTTTGGAAATAACAGTGAAATTGTTAAAATTTATTAAAAACGTCGGTCATAACATAAACACCTATATAACGTCAAAAAATCCAGTTTAACTAATTAGTGTTCAGGTCAAACCCTCTAGAGCATTTAGGGGGACACAACCACAACGCAAGACGGACAGGGGTCAAAGATGATTGATTACTCACTCATTCTCATAAAATTTAAGGAATGCATTATAAAATACTATTGTACACTTTTAGTTTTGTACGTTGATCTACGTCTGAATCTGACCACAACATCGCCATTACTCCTCTTTGACTTTTCCCTCTGGTTCGCTTGTTTTGGCGTAATATTTCTTGAGTTCTGTTATCCATTTAGCGGGTTTTGCAGCGAGGAAAGTACCTTTGACTTTTGAAGGAACCGAGCCTTTCACTTGGCAGATGATGGTGACTTTGGAAGACGATTCGTCGATTGGGCGAATTACAAGGCCGGAGACCAGATAAAATAGCCTGGAAAATGAGAGAAAGATTCTTAGAAATTGAACTAATGTATATGTTGGGGATGAAAATGAATTTACAATTTATTTGCAATACTCGAACTAGAGTGCTCGCACTATAAAAGTGTGCAACATTCATACACTAAATAGTGCTATTTTTATGTTAATTCTATTGTTTTCTTTTGTTTAACTAGTGCTATTTACTTAGTGACGACTGTTGCATACTTTTAGTGCGTGCACTCTAGCTGAACTATGCCAATGCAGTTTTTGTACAAATACAATCCAGTAGCATTATTAACCGAGGGTTACTGAATACGCTTATTGCCCAAACACTGATATTTGTGTTCTCATCAATGCATACATACGAACTATACATTAATCATCATCACAACTATAATTATCAACATCGCCATCTATAACCATCATCATCAACATCACTTAGTACTTGAGTTGTTTTTTCTTGTTGAGATCGATCTTAGGATGTGTTGTATTGCGCCAGGCGGATGCGTAGAAAGGTTCTTCGTTATCTTGTCGATCAAGGATTGCTAGAGCATATTCTTTCTTTTTAACAGGGCTGGAATGTCAAACATGCAATGCATCAGAACAAAAAGGACGAGGACAGACACAAATGACAACAGTGACAACATCACGTAAGTGATGACCCATTTTATATATTCATGCATGTTTTAAGACACGCTTGTGTTAAAGGAGAACCCGCCATCTGGTTATGCATGAAATTACATTTACTCAGTTGTTAATTATAGCATTTATATTATGGTAAGACAAAGAGATAAAAACTCGTGTGGGCTGCGATGTAGGGTGGATTTTTGAGGGAAGGGGGGGGGGGCACAACCTAAAAAGTGATTTATCAAAATTAAAAATTAAAAAAATCTATAAAAATAAAGGAGTTTTTTTTACAAAAAGAGGGGGGCACCGACATCCCCCCGGCTCCTCCCCTGGATCCGCCCCTGACGACCTCCACCAATTGAATCAGTATAAGTCTTAGCACTGCCATGTGTTTAAACCCATTTCAACTCTTACTATGGTATACAAACTTATTATAGAACACCTCTCCTACACACACATCATGTGCTAATAAATATATACTTACCAATGAACGACAGTCGTAGAACCACTACTTTCTAAAACTTCGATTTTGTCAAATGTCTTATCCCACTCATGTCTTGACTTCCAGTCGCTAAGCAGCCTGACAGCTGAAAGAAATTGTTAAGATTCATTAGATTAATGGTCCCTATCATAATAACCGACATCACCATCGATTGATTCTAAAGCGTCATCATCAGAGCGCGAGGATCCTCCCTCTTCCCGCCCTGGTCATCATCAATGATCAGTCGTTATAACTGCTACCATGATCACTGATTCCATAAGTTATCACCACTTTTATATTATCCCACAGGAGACAAACCTAGCGACTTATCGTGATATCCAATTTGCATATTTACACAGTAAATGTATGTAATATCACAAAATATTCTTTCGCTATACTTCGCGTTGCACAAAAATAAAGACATTTTACATGGATACTAAGCTGCAACTCAGTTAAAGGTATATCCATATCAACTAAAGGTATAGCCTTACCACTGTTGTATGGAATGCCATCCAGTGTAATCACAGCCTAGAAGATAAAAACAAAATTGTCTTGAGGATGGAGTATTACATATTAGAGGGGGGTTGGGCAAAACCCATCCGAACAGAGATCAGACAAAAACATTTGTGCAGGACAAAAAGCACTAAAGAAAAAAAATATTGTGCAAGATGAGAAAAAAGGCGTGTACGAGTATGGCCAAAGAAAAAAAAACCTACACGACTAAAATCACCCAACCCTCTTCCCTCGAAAATCTACCGGTCCGTAATATCACGTAATACGTTACCTTGGTGATTGGAGGACCTCCCTCGTTGGCTTTCCGTTTCCAAATTTCAAAGTCGCGTGATTTCTTCGTTTGCTTCCAACCAAGATCACCTGCTTTCTCCCACTCGACCAGTCTGTCAACATCTTCATCTCTTATAGCAGTTATCGGCAGGGTACTCTCGGTGTCCAAGCCGCCATACCATACAGGCTTTGGGCCACTCTCATCGAGAAACTTGGAACTAAAACTGCTTTCTGTAGAAGAGTATAAACTGGTTTAGAAATAATAGTTCTCATCAGAAACTTGGAACTAAAACTGCTTTCTGTAGAAGAGTATAAACTGGTTTAGAAAAAATAGTTCTCATCGAGAAACTTGGAACTAAAACTGCTTTCTGTAGAAGAGTATAAACTGGTTAAAAAAATAGTTTGGCCAGATCGAGATAGATAAGTTGGCTATTTACCAAGCTACCGCAGAGTCAAGAAAGTGTATTTGATCAAATCGGATTATCAACATTATCAGTAAGGTTGTGAACAAAGATGGACTCGCTCAGCTTGAGTTGTCTGCAAGAGCTTATGGTGGACATGTCGATCACGCAGAAATTTTAGCATTTTATTTCCGAAGGTAATTTGAAAAGTATGCAACTCAATCTTGCTCCATTATTTTCTGACGAATTAATCCTAAAGAACGTAGTATATCATTTTAAATTTGAAAAGTGATTTATGGAGTTTCAGGGGAACACACGCGCTCACCTTGAGCTGCTCGTACAGCTGGATCTTCAGGCTTTAGATGATCACATGATGCCCTGCCCTGATGTGGCTTCACATCATCAAATCCAAACAACAGGCCAACTTCTTCTGGATAGTGTGACTGCTTTTCACCAGGCTCTATAGGTTTAAAAAAGTAGGTCCCAGGCCAGCTCACAATCCTAGATGTAGTGGTCGTAGTTGTTCGATAGGTAACGAGTTTTGAGACCTCGTCCTCCCCCTCCTCGTCGACTGAGGCAATCGGGGCTCTGAATGGCGTCTTGTCGATATTTGAAACAACATTTGTGTCCTCGTCTATAAAATAATAGATATAAAGTTTTATACAGGATTTACTTGATCTTGATGTGGCTGTTACTTTCATTACACCCAAAACATGAGAGTTAACAGTAGGTTATAATTGGATATGTAAAAAAAAGTGTTGAATGGTAATAGTGGTACCTGACGTTTCGTACGGTACTTCGTCGGAGTAATAACTGTTTGTCTAGAAACACCGACGCAGTCCCACCTAGTATTTTTTACTAGGTTTTACCTCTACAGTAGGTTATAATGTCCAAGAATGCCGCTTGAAAAGACTGGTAATGGTGCTGATCAGCATAATATTATGACGCTTACATCGATGGCGTGCTGATGGTGTGATGATGATGATGATGATGATGATAGTGAAAATGCACGAGGCAATATTTATATGAATATGCTGCAGCGCTATCTCTAGCTACACACTTAAACCTCAACTGGATTTCTTACCTTCGGATGAGGACGCAGATGATGATGATGATGACAGCGATGAAAGCGAATCACTCAACGTCATCTTTCCATTCATCATCCTCGTTTTCTCCTTTTCTGCCTTACGTTTTGCTTTCTTTTCTTCTTTCTTCTTCTTCTCTCTTTCCTGTTCTTCACGTTCTTTTTCTTGTCTTGCTTTAATTGTCTTTGCTTCTTCTTTCTTTTTCTTTTCTTCGATTTCTTGATCCTTTTTCTCATCATCAACTTCTCCCGATTTGATTCGCCTCTCAACCATGATAACGTTAAGTTCTTCGGCTTCCTTTCGTCGTCTGTCTTCGTCTTCTTGAAACTTACGCATCTTTTCGAATCTTTCTCTCGCAGCTTCATACTCTAATCTTGTCTTCTTTTCTTCTTCGCTTTCACGTTCGACAAAAATATAATCCTCCTCTGGTTTTTCGAGGTCGTCGTCCCTCGGTTCGTCGTCGAGACTTGATTCGACAATAACTTGCGCAGTCTTTGTGATCGTCTCTTCATTATCATCACCCTCTTCTTTGTCATCATCTTTGTCTCGTATTTCATCGTCAAGGCTCGTTTCTTGCGATCTTTCTGATACGTCGCTTGTCGTCGTCCTCACGACGGTTGTAAACTCATTTTCAAGCCGTTGCTCTTCTTCTTCAATTTTTTTCTTTTCATGTTCGAGTCTTTCTCTTTCTTCTTGGTCAGCTTTCTTTTTGTCTTCGTTGTCCTTTCTCTTTCTTTCTTCGTCATCTTTCATCAACTTGTCCAATTCGTCTAACCGAGCTTGGTGCTCTTTTTCGATCTTCTGAACTTCGAGTTCGACTTTTTTCTTTCTTTCTTCTTCGAGTGACCGCTTCTTTTCTCTTTCATGTTCACGTTTCTCCTCTTCTTCTTTTTCCTTCTTCTTTGCTTCTTCCTCTAAACGCTTGAGGTTCTCTTCTCGTTTACTCTCGCGCTCTTTTCGTTCTTTTTCTAGTTCTTTCATTTCGTCTTCAATCTGTTGCTTTTGATCTTTGATGTCTTTCCGTTTGTCGCCTGTTTGGCTAAGAATAAGTTTGATTGCATCTTCAGCTCTGTCTTTCTCCTCGGGACCACTTTCCCTTTCCTCCGTATTGCTTGTAACAACTACTTGTTCTGAAAACAAGAAGTATATAGTTTAATATTCCTTGAAGTGCGACACTATGATACCACAGAGAATGGACATATTAAACAGTAAAACAAACAAAAATTACCTGTAACATACGAGACTGTCTTTACTTCAGTTTCACCTATAAGTGCAAAGCTCTTTTAGCATTGAATTCTGATAAACATTACAGTCAATTTCATTGTATTGTACTTTTATCGTATACAATTCATCGTATCTGTATTGTGTTTTTTATTAACAGTCAACAAATTTTGTTTGAAAGAGTTCGTTCAGATTGCATGATTCGAAATAAACTCTTCAAATAAACTCATTTAGGCTGTCGGTCAAGAAAAAAGGTATACCGACAACTGATGAAAATCACATGATCTTTGCGAAACTGGTGCACTACTTTAGTAAGGACATATTGATATGTTAAAGAGTTGTTCATTTGTAAAATAATCAGCATCAGTTAGCAGCTACCTTCTTTTATCGGTACGCCGTACACTTCTACTCTCAAACACGGCCAACAGTACCATTCAACAGGACAAAAACGGACATATCTTGCTATGATGTACTTCTGTAAATCTACTGTCTTGACAGTTGAGTGGTCTTCGTTCGCATCAAACAACTAGAAATCAAAGCAATTATCTTTTACAAATGAGACTTATCTTTTCACTTTTTTTTTCTTCACTTTTTTCACTTTTTTTTTTACAGTGAAAATATAAGTCTTCCTTTGATAAATAAATATCAAATATACACTTACATACAATATATACATTTACACTTTAAATATGTATCATTACTAGTCATTCTTTCAGCGTTCATAACAAATGCTAGTTGCCTTTTATCACCTCGTTCCGTTGGTAAGCTTTAAAAAATATTCCCTGTAATTCTCAATTATTTTTTATTTCGCACCTGGTTTCCGTTTTCCTCGTGGCTCACCCAGTTCTCTCCATCTGGAGAATACTGTATCTTGTATTTCTTGACGTAGTCATTGTTACCAGTTGGGTTTCCTTGCGTAGCCACTGACGTAACACAATGCAGTCTCTCCAAATCAACCTTTATACGGAACAGATAAACTTAGCGTACGTACGTAATACTAATAAATGATATAGCAATGCTAATAATAGCAATGTAGTAACGCTACCTGTAGCCAACACCCATCAGCTTCTTTAGGACACCAACCAGTTGGGTGATTTAGTCTGGCATTACATGGAGGAGTGTCTTCAGCACTAGAGGATGCCGTGAAACATTCATCTTTAAGATCTCCAGTCTCTATTCCAAGTGGTTCTCCCTTTAAGTCGTCAGGCACTAGAAGAATATATAAACGCATTTACTTTCTTATCCGAGTAAAACATAATAGGAAAATAAATAATATAAATAAAGATAAATAAATAAAGATTATTAAACCTACAAAATAGTAAACTTAGTAAATTAAAGAATAGTAAACCTCGTATGTAAACTACTTTGGTTACTATTTTCCAAGAAACATATTTTCTCTTATTTAGTCGATTGTTCAATCACGAATACTTACATCCTTCGATGATAACGTCACCATAGTAACCTTCCCTCTTTAGTTCCCTTTCGATCATACCATCATCTGCATTCGTTGCTAGCCAGCGGTTGCAAGGAAACACTGCCTTATCTCCGGTCTTGGGATCTTCTACTGTCACCTTAATGTAAAATATGAATAATATTTGAAGCTACACTCTAGAAATAATGGCTAACACACGATTCGATTTATTGCATACGGAAATTTTATATATAAGCTATATCTTTAAAATGGTGCCTGTCACTGAGTAGTCTCCCTCGCATCCGTTTCCGGTCTGTTCGAAAAAAATTTCCAGCCCAGAAATGTTTTCGAACAGACCGGAAACGGATGCGAGGGAGACTAGTCACTGAGATGATTGCCAATCAATTTTAACGGTTAAAATCTCATGTGCAATAGAGACGATTCTCAAACTACAAATTCACGAATCATACGAGTGCTCTATCACCCAATATTTACCTTGTCAAGAAACCATGCCGGTCCCCATCCAGTGTTGTCATGACCTATACGGACTTTATGCAGGGTACCCAAATGTGGACATTGAAATTCCACAGTATCAATCCTGTGAACAAACAAATTGTGCGAGTTGACAAGGGGTGGTAAACAAGTGGTCACGAATTAGTAGAAAAACTCACATTCCATTTTCGAATGTTGTCGATCCTTCGTTCTCGAACGTTTGTTGTTCAGATTCTCCAACAGTGCCATATAAGGTAAAAAGAATGTTCGCATCTGTTCCAGCCCCAAACGCTTCTCCAGTGTAAATGTTAACTTTGTAGGTAACCTCTGGAAAAATTGAAAAACAATTATGAAGTTATAAAACAGTGACTTGATACCAAAATCTAAAACAATTCTTGCAAAGAAACGGCATTTGTTTTTGTGTGAAATGTCAACCAACCTTCAAGTGGAGAATCTGTTTCTTCTACAAAACCTTCTCTCATTAAATCGCGTTTAATGAGTCCATCGTCACCATCTGTAGCGAGCCACTTTCCACATTTAAACTCGACCACTTCACCATTTGTATCGTCTTCCACCTCGATCTATAAAAGAAAAAAGAAAAACATTCATACAAGTGTTAATAGTAGCTATCTTTTTCATTGAACTACAGTTATTACAGTAACGTTATACTATTAAAGGAAATTACAGTTTCACACCTACTCTCTAATTATTCCTTTGGCCATGCACCAATTTTAAATCGCCATTTTCAACATCACATAATCATAATCTTGTTTAACTGCGCACTACTTGCAAATGGAGAGATACGAAATTCCTAGCATTTATTAGGTACATGTCTAGGCTGTATTTTCCATCTCCATTTGGTATGTTATTAAAAAACTCGTGTAAATTGTTCATCTCAACACACAAATTAATGGACATAGCGTAGTTGAGAGGTTTCCAAAGTAATCCAATATATTCCTTACCTTATCTAAGAACCATCCAGGACCCCACCCAGTGTTATCATGGCCTACTCGAACCTTGTATATAGTACCAAGAGATTCTGGTGTCTCGACTTTGAACGAATCTTTCCTGGAGAGAGAAAAGAGACAAATTCAATTTAACGTCCTTATCCGATAAGACGTGAAAACTAACAAATATAAATATACAATAATAAAATCTAGCCTGATCAGTGTTTGTGCTTTACGTTCAAACAAATACTTACGCTCCAGCTTCAAATGTAGAACTTCCTTTGTTTTCAAATCTGTATTCTTCTGTATCTCCTTTTGTGCCATATATGGTAACATGTACATTGGCGTCCGTACCAGCTCCCCACTCATTGCCAGTATAGATATGGATTGTGTATGAATGACCTAAGAATTAAAAAATACAGCAATAGCATAAGCCTGGCTTCCACAGTCCCGCTTTTTTTTCTCGACTCTAAGCACTTGTGGGCCTCAGAAGCTCAGGTGACAATGACATTAACACAAAGAAATTGGATGCTTTTAGTGTTTGAACTCCAACTTCATCTGCTACATCACTAGTAGTAAATGTTAATAAGCTATGCACAGTTCATAAAGAAGACTGTATATGATTGCTAGAATTGGTTGTGTTTCATGGTGAACTATGAGATAGTAGCCTTTGATTATGCCAATAGATAAGACAACATTTAGAAATCATTGATCTTTCGTTAATCTACCTTTATTTTTGGATGGGTCTTTGACTGTGACATTTGTGTACTCCAGTTCACGTGATAAAAGGCCTCCACTATCATCACCAAACCACTCTTCACATGGGAACTCAAACTCTTCACATGTCTTAGCATCTTCAACAAGAACCTAAAATGGTGCATGAAATTAAAAAAAAAAACATTAGTTGATCTAGACAATTTCCATGGTGAGCAATTTGTGAGTCTTATAGTAATTCATCTATATAATGATAATAACAATGGCTTTATTTATACTGAAAAGTTCAGCTGAGTAAAAAAATGGTTTTAATTGGTGATCAGTTATCTAGATCTAAATAAATTAATGAAGGGAGCGTCAGGCACTATAGGGGACACCTCCCTGAATCCACCCCTTTGTCCTGACATGTTTCCTTGCCCAGATCTTTATCACCTGATACGACACACTCTCTCATTCTTTATACAATACATAAAGGAGGTGCTTTACGAAACACCTCCCTAATTCGCCCCTTAGTACTGGCATGTTTATATGAAGGTATTTAGAGCGAAAGTTGTACCAACTAAGAGAGATAATTATTTGTTTTGTATGCATGTGTGTAGATTACCTTGTGTAAGAACCATGCTGGGCCAATGCCAGAGTTATCATGACCTATCTTGATTTTCTTGACTCTTCCAATGTACTCTCCAAAGTGAACAATCTTGAAACTGTCTTTTCTGGAGATAACAAAAGCTGGCTTGTTGATAATGGATGTACAGGTTAACAAATGTTGGGAAATTGATATAGAATTTATTGAATGAAGTGATTATTAGTGAATGAAGGCAGACTCTGTCTTTTGAATATTCCTTATTCTAATACCCAATCATGTAATCATGTTCATTTTGTATGACATCATGGAAGTAGGTGTTATGCTTTTTGCTAAAAACACAATAGAACCACATAAAACTAAACTTACGAATCTCTTTCAAAGTTGTTTCCAGCATTGTCCAGTTGTCTTAAACCAGTATCACCATTTTCACCATATATGGTTATAAGAACATTTGCATCAGTACCAGCTCCCCACTGGCTCCCTGTGTAAATTTCTATATTATATGAATGACCTGAAACGAAAAAAAAAGATGATATGAATTCAAGGAATACATTAGGTATACTCTCCATGCAGGTCTGGTTGTTATAAATTAAACCATAAGCATGGAGCCAGTCCAGTCAGTGGCGGATCTAGGGGAGGAGTGCAGGGGGTGCCCACCCCCTTCTGAAAGGATTTCAAGTCTTTTGTATTCCTGAATATTTTTCCAAAATATCATTAGTATTTCATGCTTACTGGGTAGTGCACCCCCTCCTGAAGATGATGCACCCCCTCCTGAAGAGGATGCACCCCCTCCTGAAGATGATGCACCCCCTCCTGAAGATGATGCACCCCCTCCTGAAGATGATGCACCCCCTCCTGAAAACAATCCTGGATCTGCCTCTGCCAGTTTAGGAGAAGTAGAAGTTGCTGCTCTTTCTCCCTGCCTCAGAGTCGTTGAGTACCGGTTAGTTTATCTTAGCTTGCTACATCCCATGAATGTTACATTAATTCTTTAACAGGGACTGTGGAGCAGGGAGAGCTGGGAGGCTACAGCTCCCCAATAATTATTAGTTATTATAATTTGTGTGTGTTGCTCTTTTGAAAATTTAGGAGTAAGCTCTACTATCTGTCTCTTCTCAAGTCCGAAAAAAATGTTGAAAATCACATTTCTGAGGGTTGTAATTTCAGACCGCCCCTAAAAACTCCTGCCTTCAGCAGTTGTTAACCCCCTCCCCCCAATTCAAAACACGCTCTGCGATCCCTGCATAAACAATTATAAGGTACACAACAAGTTTAGCACCTTTAACAAGCATATTTAATTAATCCAAAAATAAACTTACCATCAGGGGGTGCTTCTTCTGAAGACATTGTTCACTGCCTGTGAAATATATACAAGACATTTGAGACATTTTTTTTTTTTTTTGAAATTGTAAAAAACATACATAATTAATATTTTTATCTTCTCAGAGGACTTTGAATTATACAGGATTTGTCAAATATTTTTCATAAAATCCCTAATATTCCAGTTTATTTTAGAATACCAGCCAATGTACTACTACAAAAGTTGATATTCTAATGTTGTATGAAATAATTACATCTAGTAATTTTCAAACAAATTATACAAGAGAACCGTATTTGTTGTTATATATATATGGTATATGTTTATGAGAAAATTTCAGAATTCAGAACAGAACTTTTGTTATGAACAACAGTTCAGAACATGTTTTTATTGCTTTTATATGTATTGATGTCGCATTTCCAGTCCCAAAGGAGGAAAAAACAAAAACAAAGCAAGCAAAACAATACAAAGAAAAAATTTGGTTCACACCAATTGCACCCGAAACCTGTCAACTAATCGAGAAGAAGAATTTTAAACACATATATAAAACATATGCATTCAAAATATGGATTCTGAAAGAATATTTGTAACATTCTGAGAAGTCACGCATGCCTGCTATTGAATTTTAAGATAAACAAACGAGCAATACATAACTGAGCAAATACACGAGGGGTTTCTGTCAAAATCATGACTCACATACTGAAAAGCTTAAATTAAATTCCTTGTAGATTCAAATCATTGCGATAAATATCAAGTATTTGATTACTAAGGAAACACTATAGGGGTTTCCAAATGCAAACACGACCATAATTATCAAAATCACGAATATTAATGAGACTTTAGTTATTTATATGTATTGCATTTCCGCAATTCTTGGATTAATAACTATTCCCGTTAGAATTTGAATCTCAAGGAACCAGTTTAAGATGGGTTAGTTTATGAAGGAAACGTTGAATTTTATTTGTGGTTAGTAATTTTTGGGTGTATTGCTTATCTGATTTTAATTGTATTCTATCCAACTGTGGTTTTAATCATATGCTTCCCGTGAATTTCAAATCAAAACTTTCGCAAACTTAGGAAGCTACACTAAGCTACATATTTTCCAACCCAAACATGCTAAAACTGTAAACATTGAGCCTCAAACTTCGTAACTCTAGTTCTTTCTCAAAGCATGAAGTTTGAGCTCGATTGATATTGGGTCGAGTCATAACAAATGTGCTAAAGTTACAAACTCGTCCAAATTAATTATTTTGCAACAATAAATCTTAAATCAAACTACTCAACATGTTGAGCTAAGGTTTCGCTCTTACCTGGGTGTGTTTTGGTAGATATTTATGCAAAAAATGTCGATAATTGTAGAGTATAAAAAGTCAGTTTGCACTTTCGGCCACCTCGACACTTAGCGCGCGTGACAATGCTGTGACAATTGAACAGCAAATCAAAACGCGATGAAAGGATATGCTTGAGGGAGCTGGTATGTATGCTAATCAAAGACCAAATGAGTTTCCGTCTAGTCTTTTTTGTGAACAATCTAAAACTGGACTTCGCTGAATGAAAATAGCTTGAAGTAACTTAGACTCTGATGAAGGTCATTGAAATGTATATATTCTATTCTTTTTGCTTTGGTGCATATATATATGCTCCAAAGCATTGCTATGACGCAGGATGAGGGATGAATGTAACACCACAGGTAACCCAAGATGGAAGAAATGTGGGCTACGACTGGCGATCAAAAATAGGCTGAAAATCACTCGAAAATCATAATTCTCGACCATGTTTACCTAATTGCGTTTGAAAATTATTTCAACTACTAAACTCTATTGATATTATGATAAGAATTGAAGTTTTTCCACTTTCCGAAGCGTGGAAAATCCCTACCATACCCCCACTCGTATGTCATTTGCACTGTCACGGAAGGGCTAGGAACGAGTACATCGCACATGCTTTGCACAAGCAACACTGGATTGACTCGGGATTGATTTTTAACGCTGAGTAGAGGTGAGTTTTTTGTTGTTTTTATACTTATAAACTTCGTTTCATTCATCATAGCTTTAATATCCAATGACTAGCTGGAATTATGGTTGTTATTTTAAGTATTTGGCAGACGCTAAGGTCGTATTTTTTAAACATAGATATTGAAATATAATGTGCATAAAACAATATTGTATTTTGTAATAGTATCGATATAATGCACACATTTCTATTACAATTTGCACAGTCTCATGTATGTATTGTGACGATAGTCTATATGGGCCCGCTTTATGTGGTTCGTTTGATAGCAAAATCCCGTATAATTCACGTGGGATTGTTCAATTATAAACCAGTGAAACAGTATAATTAAACTTGACTATCCTGTTATAACATTGTAATAGTTTTTTCATTTCACAGGTTTTAAAAAATTAAACCACTCGAAAGCTATGTCACGTCGCAGGATTAGGGGTGACGGATGAATGTAACACCACAGGTAACCCAAGATGAAAGAAATTTGGCTACGACTGTCGATCAACTGAATGGCCTTAAAATCACTCGAAAATTGTAATTATCGGCGATTTTACTAGGTATGTGTACGCAGGCTACGATTTTAGTCGATTGGGTTTGTAAAATTATGCACTAAACAACTGTAGCCATTTAGAAGAACATTGCTCAGTAATTAGAAGACTTCATGTAAACCATGATCAGCTCATGAGTTAACTAAATATGCAACAACATGAACTGAACTGTAACCATTCAGAAGAACATTTCTCAATAATTAAAATATTAAAATTACGATATGAAGTAATCCATGCTCTTGTAAGGTGGTACACTAAATTAAAAACAACAAATTCATGTACTAATATATTAACGGGATTTTTAACGTTCTTCATGTTGCCAAACTCAACAACTACAATAATCATGAAAAATAAAGAAAACATGTTGCACTGAAATGTGGATATAGTCCTATAATTATAAACTAGTATTCATGTCATTGTTTGTAACTGTTATCTATTGCAACTTCAAATCATTTAAAATACCAACAACTTAATACTGCACTTTTGCACCAAAGCATGCGCTCTGAGAGCGCCTTTAATTTTTATTTGTTTCAAGATTGCTAGCTTGTTTTTTGTGTGTTTGATTATTTGTTTACTTGCTTTGTTTGTTTCCTTTTTCATTATGCGTGAGTCTTTGAGTTCCTCCTCCGATACTTTAATATCTACTGAGTGGTAGGCAAAAAAAATAACCCTTGGTGAGTTAAAGATACATGCACATGAGAGGAACGTAAGAGTATAACTGTAGAATGCGTATCCGCTACGCCTATACTACGTGTCCTTTTTTAACTAAATAAACACACTTCATTGCTCTTTATAATTATAACATTTTCGTTTCTTTCGGAATATTTCTTAAAATTAAATTCTAGAAGAAGAAAAAAACAGGCTCTAATTCTAGAATGAGAGCAAATGAAATTCCAGGTGTATTATTGTCATAATTTAAGGTTTTTATATTTCCAGGTTGTTCCTATCAATAACAAAGTCGGGTCAGTTTTTCTACTAATTATTGTTAATAGCCCTGAAGTGTGATGACGTTTTACCCCCGTCTCTATACCATAATAGTTTTTAAAATCCTTTCATATTCAAATTTTATATTCCCTCGAGAATACAGGAACAATAGTCATAATTAGTGAACAAAAGCAATGTGAAAAGGATTCTGGTCTAGACACCGGGGTAAAACGTCATCACGCTTCAGGCTTATTTAGCATAAAACATATAAAAAGCTCCAAGGAAGTCACTTTAAGGCCACGGAACAAGAACTATTCCTTGAGGAGGACAACTGCGTTCATAAAACTACAAGAAATATCACATAGCCAAGAAAAGCATTAACAAAATTCAATTCAACAGTTCATCTATTAATTAATGAATAGACTATGTTCATTATCGTCATCATTATTCTACCCTTTACAGACTTTATAGATTTTCTTCAAACAAAAAAATTACATGAAGGACAATTTTACGAAGGCGTAAGTTTTCATGTCGTAAAGATGCGTAAACGGAGTAAATATGCGGAATGGTTCCGTAAACTGGACATTTACGCCGTATTAACGCATTAGTAGAAGTACGTAAAGTATCCCATCACACAGGTTATATGTACGTGTAAATGTTGTGTAAAGCAAGCATTTACGCAGTCTTTTCGTAGTCTTTACGGATCCGTAAATTTAACATTTCGTGATGTGACAGTATAATTGACTTTTACACTTTGACTTCATTGCCATTATTATAACTATCGCTGTTAGGTTTTTCTCCATTTTCTGTTTTTTCAGAACTAATTTCTTCTTTGTCTCGATGCTTCTTGTAGTATCTCTTCATCATCTTAGTCCACTTGATAGGACTATTTGTTAGATATCCTTTCTTTACGAACCGCGGTGCCGTGCCTTTAAGGTCGACCTGTGTTATGACAGTTACTTTGGAAGACTGGGTACCATCACCAACTGGTCGGATGAGAATACCAAACATATTGCTGCTGGCCCTGAAACATTGAAACTCGGAATGTGATTTGTGATCAATGAGGAAAAATAAGGGGGAGGGGGTAATAATGGTTATAGAGTAATTTTTTAACGTATCCGTAGTACGGAAACGTCTCTACTTTAATTGATGTTGTGTTACAAAACGTCATTCATGCAGTTTTGGACAATCCTTATATTCTTAAAATGTTACCTTATTTGAAATGTAAAGTGCTCTAGATGCGCCGGATGAAACAGATGTTCACGGCCGACTGCTAGTTGCATTGGCAAACATATTTTCGTTGTGTGTGTGTGTGTGTGTGTGTGTGTGTGTGTGTGTTTGTGTGTCTGTGTGTCTGTGTGTCTGTGTGTCTGTGTGTTGTGGTTAAGAGGCCACTGCGCATCTTCCACTATTGAGGCCCAGCGGCTATTTCACAGCTCACAACATATCTACTGCACATGCTCAGTCTACTTGTTACCTTATTTGTTTAGTCTTGGGATCGTGGGGTACGCTTGGATGTGATATACTGCACATGATCTGAGTGTGGTACCACTGGTCATAGTGATCGAGGCACGCTAGTACCATTTCCCGGTTTTTACAAAAAGCGGGCATCTTATTTGAACTGAAACAAAAAATGAAATTAAAGGAGGATTATTAAATCTGTAATTTGTCTTTATCGAGGATAAGTTCGCGGAAAGCATTTCTACCAGCAGTTTAAGAGTTCATTCGTGGCGGCGGTTAAATCACCTACCAGTAAATGACTTTAAAGTTCCCAATTGTCTCTATGATATCCACAGTACTGTATGTCTTGTCCCATTTCGCTCTAATTTTCCAGTCGGTAAAATACTTTACAGCTGAAAGAAAATTTAGATAACTGGACTGAATTTGCGGATGTAATAAGATTATCATATCAAACTTATGTTGTGGATTTTGGGCTTCCTGAGGTGAAATACACTAGGTTCCTGTTTCAGGTTCAACAGTTTCTTTTTGTTATTCATGCTTTAACTCAAAAAACTGTTCAAAATTGAGGGATTTTGCGAGAAAGATTGCTTTTCTGGCATTGCTGATTTACTCCAATGCCCAAATATGGTGGGCACAATCCTTATAAGGGAGTACGTGAGGTTTGCTAGAAAACGACAACATTCTTAAGGGAAAAGCTTGATATGATTTGATTTCCCTTCAATTTGAGTTTCTCGGTTTTTCTGGGTCGCTTCTCTATAATCATTGTTCTCATCAAAACCCATTGTTTTTACTCAGTATTATCCCAACGAATGCATAGGTCACACTTCAACAAACAGCAAACTGCATTGTCAAAAATAATGTTTCTAGTTAAAAGCATTATTTTTAATAATGCAGCGAGTTCCCTATTAGTCAATATAACGAAAACGAATAAGACAACGATAAGAATAATAATTATACTAGATAATCACTTCGGCACACAGCATTCGTGGGTATAATGCAGGCAGTGATTATCTATTAAATAATGTAGGTCCTATAAGCTGCCTTTTTATAACCTACGTTAAAAATAAAATAATGATGATGGTAATGATACCTTTTTTGTACGGTATTCCTCGAAGTTGTAATTCAGCCTAAAAATTAAAAAAATAAAAATATTAATTGCATCTTTTTTTTTTAATAAATTTTACAAATAATGTCAACATCGAAATATCACTATATCTAGTACGTCGTTCAAAGTAAAGAAACGATCAACACATGCAGAATGGCAGAGCTCAAACAGAAACAAGCGGAGTAAATGAAACCATCCAGCTTCTTTCAGCATTCAGCTTGTTGAGGTTTCATTTGTTTTGCATTTGATTATTTGTGTCATTTGTTAGTTTGTGTGCTTCTTTCCAAGCCTTTATCTTATTAAATGACTAACGTTTCTTTACCCTTGTAATTGGAGGTATTTCTTCAAGTACTGAGACCTTTTTACGCCAGATCTGAGCTTTCTTGGTCTTTTTGACCTTTTTCCAATCAACAGAGGTTTCACTTTCCAGGGCCAGGAGCTCTTCAACATCGTTAATATTTGATGGATAGTAAATGTGTGGTGAGTCCGCTGAAAACACATTACATAGGATCTCATATTGATGTCATCGTTATTATTTGTAGTTTATCTTATTACTATCCTTATTTACGCTAACGTTACTGACATAGATAACATAAGGAGCCGTCTCATCCAGGATGCACTTCGGCCCTGTGGTCTATCATATGCTTAGAGCGGCTATTTTCGAGGTGACCGAAAATGACCGCCAGAGAAATAAAATCCATTCGAATTCTTCACATTGTCTCACTCACGCCATACAAGTGCTTTCCTTAGAGTTCCTTATTGGTTATTAATTGATTTTTGAAGATATTTTGTAGATTTGTTGATTTTACTCATATATAAGCAATAACAGAGGCGTGCAAAGCATTCTGTTTGAGACAGCTATTTTAAGTGGCAGCTAAAAGGTACTGGGATCGAAGTATGGACCTCTTGCACCGTACATGTGTTATAGTCTGCTAGAACCTACATAGCACGCCGCTCATCAATGTAATGTATTCAACACCCCTATTGTGTTTTATTGTCTACCTTTACATTGCATTGTGGTTTTATGAATATATTACATCGACTATTTTTATTCCTATATAGTCTTCGTGGTTGTCCTCTAGGGAGACTGGGTAACAGAGAATGGGATGTTTGATTTTAAACGGCATATCTCCTCCTATGGAACAACACATGCACTAGTTGATTGGTTACATACGGTATTTTCTCTTGAAAGAAAAAAAAGTAACCATGCTAGCAGAATGCGCACCGTAGTTACAAGAACTTCTTTCGGTACATGTCTACCTTAGGTAAGTAAGGTACATAGGGTTCCCAAATTCTCCACGTATATCAATGTAAAAAAAAATTGTAAGTAACAAGCGCATGTCAAATAAAGTTGTTATAATTGAGATGGTACTCACAATTTTCAGAATCCTGCAAACGATTACATGTAAACACTACGACATTGTCTGTTTTGGGATCCTTTACAGTAACCTGCACAAATAAATAGATTCCGTTATGATTTCATCATCACAACCGCTCGTAAAAGTGATCCTAATGGCTAATTCCTCTATGGCGTCACATCAAAATAGCTTTTATGCCCCCACCTATGCCTCCTCTATGTGTAAATATAATTGTGTGTTTATTTACCAGAAACCATGGTGATGCCCATCCAGTACTGTGGTCGGGTCCTATCCTAATATGGGTGAGTGTTCCAAGGTGATGAGGACATTCAACTTCCAAACTCCCTCGCCTGTAAACATAGATACTTATTAAAAATAGACATAAAAAATTAAAGTTTACAAAGTACCATTCTTATTTAGTATAATGATCTACCGCAACAACAAAAAAACATGTGAATGCATTCATCTGATGAAAAATGACAGATACGACAAAGTATAATCAGTTTAATCGATTTTAATTTTCTGATATTTTGGCTATCATCCGATATCACTTCATCAGAGAAACAAGCATTGTGTTTTTATTTTAAGAGTACTTACATTCCTTCTTTAAAAGTGTGTTCTCCCTCACTTTCAATACAATGCTCGTCGGATTGACCTTCACTTCCATATAAGGTTAAAAGTATATTAACTCCCGTGCACGCTCCAAACTGGTCCTCAGTGAAGAGGTCAACTTTGTATGTTCCTTTAAAAGAATAAAAAACATTACGCTTTTCGTCTCCTTTTTGCCTTCGTTTAATCGAGTCGATTGGGAGGGTCGAGTCCCTCCGGCCCCTCGAATCGTTATCATTCCGCGCACGCTGTCCTGCAAACATGTTTGATCAAAATGGGAATATATACACAAATAAAGACCAATCAAAGTTGAATCAGTTGTAAAAATTGTGTAATTGATACTCTTTTAAATGGCTTTGGTAGCTTACAAATGAGTGACCGAACATGAGATGGAATGTGGAACAAGGGACTTGAGTGCCCGTTGAAAGGGGGTCGTCAATTCAAAATAAAAATGTGAAAAAGAATATTGTTAAAGACAACATTGTAAGTACTCACGCATTTTTCTTTCCATCTCTTCGAATAGTAGAGAACGTCTTTTCTCTTGCTGTTCTTTCTGTTCCTGTAGTTTTATTTCTTCTTCCCGTTTCATTTTCTCTAGCTCTTCGAGCCTTCTCTTTTCTTTCTCTTGCCTTATCTTTTCTTCTTCTTCTTCTCTTCTTCTCTTTTCCTCATCTTTTTTACGATTTTCGTCTTCTCTCTGTCGCTGTTCTTCATAATTGCTGCTTTGCAATTGCTCTTCGTACTGGCTTGTTGTAAGCGGGCAATGCGGTTGAGTTTCACATTCTTCAACCTGTCTCATATTGAGTTCTTCGAGTGTAGCTTGATCACTTAGTCGTTTAAGCCTTCTCTCCTCTGATTTCTTTCGTACCAGCTCGTCTCCTTTTCGTTTTCGTTCTTCTTCGCGCTTCTTTCTTTCTTCGGATTCTCTTCGCTTCCTTTCCTGCTCGGTTTCATCGATGTCATGGAGAATTTCTCTGCTTCGCCTCAACTCCCGTTTTTCTCTCATCTTTCTGTTTTCCTCAATTCTTCTTTTCCTTTCTTCTTCATGTCTCTTCTTCTCGTTTTCAAATTTCTCTAACTGTTCTCGCTCTCTTCTTTTTCTATCTTCTTCTTCTTTCATTCTTCTCTCTTCTTCTTCTCTCCGTTTCCTTTCCTCCTTTTCTTGTTGTTCTTTTTCACGTTTCTTTGCCTCCTCGTCTGTTATTTGAAAACAGACAAAAGATCAGTACACAACCATATCTAATTGATGTTTAGATAAATATTATTAGCAAATATTTACAATAGTCATTGATTGTATTCAACAAAACATGTACAGTGTAAAACCAATGCCCAAGAATTACTATACAGCTGTGAAAACACT
The DNA here is from genome assembly GCA_918843875.1 of Diadumene lineata. Lineage (NCBI taxonomy): Eukaryota > Metazoa > Cnidaria > Anthozoa > Actiniaria > Diadumenidae > Diadumene > Diadumene lineata. The sequence goes on from OU974080.1 coordinate 12,648,523, forward strand.
CGAACCATGAACACTTTGCTACTGCGTGCTTTTTTATACGTTTTTTTAACATACATCCTTTGAGTGAATCGATTTGAAAACATTTTCATTTTGATAACTCTGCATTTGAGTTCAGTCCTCCTTTTTTCAAACAATTTGAAACAGCAGAAAGCTCAGAAAATAAAAAGCTAAATTAAGAGAAGTGTTCATGGTTCGAGTGTCCTCACTGTAATTTATCGTCAATTTGTTGAATAAGCAAGAATCGTAAATTTCAAATTTTCATAGCACATGAGCATTTGTCAGCTCATTGACCTTTTCATTTAGACCTCTGATCACCAGTACGATGCAATTAGTACGTAGAAAGGTACAAAAACAATGATATCGGCGTACCTCGTTTTTCAAAGTCATCTCCCACAAGCTGTCGCACTATCATGCCATCGTCAGCATCGGTAGCAAGCCAACGACCACAGGGGAAAGCAACAGTCTGATCATTTACGGTGTCTTCTACTCTGACCTATTGGAATTATACATACCCTTAAAGATTGCGAAGGAGGAGGGGGGCGTGTTGCAGCATTGGGGGATGACGTCATATATAAAAAACAGTGTTAGTGAAAATCTGTTTTTGACGGTCTGGGCACCCCTCCCCCCACTAGATCCGCCCCGGTTTTCGTTTGGCATTGGTTTGTTGTTCATTTGAAGAAGACAAGAAAAACAAATAGTCTTTTTAAATAAAGTATAACATTGTACCTGTTCGAGAAACCATCCTGGTCCCAGTCCTGTATTGTCATGTCCAACACGAACCTTTGTAAGGGTTCCTAGGGGAGTTTTTCGCTCTATGGTATAAGTATTTACCCTAAGATAATAAAGGGTTAAATAATTGACAAAAGTTTCAAAGCGAAAGAATTCATTTATACTTTACGCAAAGAGTGCTAGTTAAGATAGATAACGAAATAAAACGCCTTGCATGTGTGAGAGCCAAATGCTTTTTTTAAAATAACAATAATAATGATAATGATAATAATAATAATAATAATAATAATAATAATAATAATAATAATAATAATAATTACTGCACAAAAAACTTACATTCCCGATTCAAATGTAGACGTGCCTTGGTTTTCCAGTTTGATTTCTTCAGTTTCGCCTTTGGTACCGTATAAGGTGATGAATATATTTGCATCTGTCCCTGACATCCACTCTTCTCCAGTTTGGAAGAAAATTCTGTACATATATGCTGTTGAAAAACAGATTATGAACCCAATGCAGTTAACTATTCTCCATCAGGCACTGCAGTTGTTGCTGGGGTAGAAGCATTGCAAATTCTATAACTTTTCCATTGCATTTTTCAATGCAAAAGGACTTGCATTGAAACATTTCCAATTCCTGATTAGCAGATTTAAAATTCATTGTTTGGTCCCCAGGTTGGTAAGAAATTCAAGGGACCTATAAAACGGTTCTCCAGCTTTTAATGAGTACTAAAACGTTTGTTGTTACACTGATATATATGCATGTATATATCGAAACAGATCACACTTAAGGTTTTCCTCAATATTACTCGCACCAATACAATCAAAAATCACGCATTTTCGATTTTAGTTTGATATAAATACTAGAAACTACCTTTTCGTAACGGTAACTTTTCTTCTGTAAGAACTAAGTTATTGTGAAATTACTTGAAACCATTGGTGTATATATTGATTACACTTACTTTTTGCTCTGAAATCTCCACTTGGATATAAATCGCGCTGTATTCTACCATCGCCACTTTCAAGGTCAAACCATTTATAGCATTCAAACTCTATTCCCTTTCCTGTCGTGTCATCAAGTACATCAACCTCAAATAATAACATAGTGTGAATATAAGCTTGATTGAATTACTTCTCGAAAAGAAAAAGGACTGAACAAGAAGAGTGACACACTTGGCTAGCGTTCGTTTTGTTGATGGAGCTCGAGAGAAATTAAAAGGTTTTGTCTTTATATGTATATAAGTATCGAGATAGAGCCGCTAATTGTGTTCTTTCAATAAATTCCATCCATCAATCAATGAATTCATCCGTCCGTCCATCAATTTATCAATCATTCATTCCATCCATCCATACATCCATCATTGAATCAATCAACCAATTATTTAATTGCATCCATTCTACCGTTTGTAGAATAACCATTTTTAATCAATTAGCAACCAATCTATGACATTCTAACTCAATTATTTACTATTCAACCACCTGAAAAAACTGTCTTTAACGATTGTTAAAGTCAAACTCACCTTTAACAGTTTCCATCCAGGAAGAGGACCTTTGTTATCATGACCAACTCGAATCTTTTGTAATTTTCCCAAACACCTCTCCGTCTCAACTGTGAAGACGTCCTTGCTAGAATAAAACACACATACGCCGGTCACTACGCCTGTCCCCAGGCCTACTCTTGCAGGACTTGAGGGATGGCGATATTAAACTTCAAAGAATATAAATGTTGATAAATCAGAATTCTTCTAAGGGGCTGTTTATATGGAGTGAGCCAGCGGGCTGGTTTCTTTTGTTTTTACGCTCTGATAGCTTGAACACAAAAGAAACCAGCCCGCTAAACCGGGCTGGCTCACTCCATATAAACAGCCTCTAAGTTTGTGGAGATCTCAAATAAGGATCCTTATTGTATATCATTTTAAAACTCTTATTTCCAAGTTTCTTCTATTGTACACGGCAGTGACTGAACTAATCTCTTTGACTAAGCATTATACACTATATATGCATCCTTACGCTCCACTTTTGAAAGTTGTTTCTAAGTCGTTCTTGAATACATGTTCTTTTGACTCCCCCTCAGTTCCGTAGAGAATAAGGTTTACGTTGGCATTGGTGCCGGCCCATGAAAGAGAACCTGTGTAGAACGTCACGGTGTACGTATACATCTGAAATGCAAAAATATAAATATGATACACATCTCACACTAAACGCGCATTAAAGTTAACTATCCGTAGCACTGGAAGTAACAAGTGATAATGACAATACTGTGAAAGACAAAGACAGATAAATATATAAGTTTAGATATAAAGCCAACTGCAAATGTTCTTGTCGTTTAGATTCATTTACATCTGTATGAATGATTTTTAGCAAATAAATTATGGGATACCTCAACTCTAAAATATTATGGTTGGCATCCCATAATTTCTTAAGTGGTATTTATATGTGTTTATATTCAATAGAGTGCACGCACTAAAAGTGTGCAACATAAATAGCACTAAATAGTGCTATTTGATGCTAATTCTATTGTTTTCCTTCGTTTAATTAGTGCTATTTACCACTAAATAGTGACAACTGTTGCACACATTTAGTGTTTGCACTCTATGACATCACAAAATCGAAAAATAATTTTGATTATATTGCACAATCATTACACTCAGCTGGAGTTTGTCTACTTTATGGATAAGGTTAACTGACACGGTAAACAAAATGTAGGCATGGAATGTCGTAGCAAAATCCTGACAGAATCTGAACAAGAATTCAAATGTTTTAATAAAAAAATTAAATAGATTATCTAATTCTTTCGTATTACATTATGTCATTCTTTCGTATTTCCCTTTATTTTGATCGCAATAAGTATTTTATATAGTTCACGTGAACAACTTATCGAAAAACGTCTGAAAAATATGATTTTGAATATTCAGTGGCAACCTGTCTTCTTGCACACTGAGAAATTACCAATGCCGGCCATGACTGATAATTTTTTACCCACACACACACACATACTGATAAACTAACAAACATCATAGTTTTTTTAGCATGCTGTTAACTAAACGTTTTTTATGTTCATGTTTCGACGGAAGACCTTAGTGAATGTATTAGAAGGAGCTACAAACGTACTATGGCAATATTATAAGCTATCATTAATAAAAATATATTCATATTTAGATGCTGAATTTTTGCCACATAGTGAATATATTTAGTATATCATTTTCACGATTTACTAATCAGCTGAATTAATCAATAGCTTTATAGCATCAATCTGCATCCTATTAAAAAACACTAAATTACCTCGAGGCAAACTCAGACCAGGAAACAAGTGACCGAGTCAGCTTAAATGCAGAGGGACAACAATGGGCTTCTTCAACCTTTAAATTCAACACGAACCACACATATCTACAGCCTTCGTGACACATTTGAGTGTTTACGACAAGCCGTACTAGCTCCTTCTACATATTCAGTGCAGTCAAGCATATTTCCAACATCTAATTGACGTCGTACTAATATTGCTCTTTTTCCAATGAAGCCTTACAGCAAATTACACCTCAGAACTGAAACACACGTCCTAATTGACAACACTCATTGCTATATTAATAATAATATTAATAATATGTAAATAGAGATGTGTCTAAAGATTATGGCTGAACAAAAAATGAATTGTTTTGGTTAATCCATGGAATAAACATGTGAGAATACAGACGCGTTTGGAAATTTTAATGGGAAATGCTTGAATGGGCTTTGCCCTGAGGGCTGTGACATTTATCTTATAAATATGAATATAAATATAAAGATATTACTATAAGATATGAATATCATTTGTGGAGGAATTATTGTCGTCGCAATACCATAAAAGTAACAAGTAGAGTATTCAGAGAATTTAGATAACAATGAGAGACATGTGGTAAATAAAAAAAAGACCGTCGACAAATAGAAAGTGTTATTATTTTTATATGCTATCAGGCTACGTCCACACTAACCCGAATAAATTTGAAAACGCAACTTTATTTATCCTTCGATTGATCGATCCGTCCACACTAAAACGCATAAAAACAATAAACAATTTTAGGCAAATTCTATTGTTTAACGAGCAATTTTTGTCACGGTATCGGAACAAAAGTTGCGTTTTCAAATTTATCCGGCATAGTGTAGCCAGGATCTCAAAGTCAACCAATAACACGCTAATTTTGATATGGTAATAGAAGTTCTTGTTTTTATATTCTTGTTACTACTTTAATGTCTTTACATTGGCAATTTACTTTTCTTGGTTAAAAAAAGGATCAAGAAACTAAATATCTTGATGTTTATTATTCAGGCCAATTAGAATAGAGAAATCATGTACTATATATCATAAATTTATATAAACCAAGAGAGTATGAGATAAGAGAGCTTATCCCCCGTATTGGGCTTTACACTAATCAGAGGATCTTTTCATTCTAATTTTAGTTATTTAGTTATTTCGGGAACGGAACGTGATTGGCCAGATTGCAGGAGGCGCGGTCTCATCGTCAAAACATCTCAAAACAAACGTTAACAAGTTTCTAAAAATAGCACGGCGTTTAGAGCCACTGATGGGGTCCGGGGATAAGCTCTCTTATCTCATACTCTCTTGATATAAACCTATCTAAAAAACCGAATGACCAGGTAATGTCGGTTGTCAAATGTTGAAAACGTCAAAACGTGGTAATTAAACTATTATAAAATAAAGATAAATAAAGATAGTTCAAAAAATTGTGTTAACGTTTGAATTGTGTAGATTTTGTTACATCTACCGAGACATTCTAGTAAGGCAATGCGCATTAGGCATCCAACATCCGCTATTTTCTTCGAAGTATTTAGAAATTAGTGTAAAAAAATAATAAAATAAAATATTCCGACATGTCCTGATATTTCTCTGTCTTCCCTATATATTTCTTTAATATTGCCGCAGGGTCTGAATTTAATACCTGTTTGACGGACATGTACTTTAAAGTACTTGCTCCGCAAAAAGAAAAGACCTCACTCTATTTTGAACCTTTACTTGTCTGGTAGAAGAATTGTAGAGAGAAAAATGCAAAAAACACCCTGGTACTTCTTTTTGCTGGCTTTTTTGACAGAGCTCACACTGACATCTAGTCAAAATCAATTGTCTAATGTATTTCATCGTGAATTGCTATATGACAAAGAAAAAGGGCAAAGTCAAAACATGTACTTTCCCTATCAACAAGAACGTCTGCCTAAAGATGTTCTCCCTGAAAAGTACCATCTCTGGATGAAACCAAACACAGATGGAAAAACTGATTTCTGTGGCGAGGTGACGATTGAGCTAAAATGCGTCCACTCTACGAGATATATCATTCTACAGAGTAAGGACCTGAACATCACCAATTATCGCTTGTTCAAGCAAGGTTCATCACAACATGTTGAATTGCTACCAATAAAAACAAATATGAAGAACAATCAAATTCTGTTTGAACCAATATCATCACTTCTTTCTGGAGAAAAGTACGAGCTCTTCATAGCTTTTCATGGACATATGAAAGATGTTGACATCAAGGACCACTATACTGGATTACTCAAACAGAGTTATATTAAAAAAGATGGTAGAAAAACGTAAGTAGTTATACAATTAATAATAATAGCATTTGATTTCTATAGCGCAAATATTAAATATTTAACTAACAGTTTTCTGTGTTTGATACTCTGATCAACATACGTGGGATGTTGAAAGAGCACGAGAGGGGCGTAGGCATTTTGATTTGTCTTATAAAATAACAAACACGCGAAAAGACCAAAAAAGCGTTTTCAAAATTAATTCTTGTGCGCGATAGAATAGAATCTGGCAGTTGCGGTGCTCGCGCTCGCTAAAATGACGATATGCAGGGTGTTTTGAACAAACATGGTTTTCGACCAATCGTAGCGCGCGTCTTTTGTCATCCATCTACGTAACCAGTGATCAGGTAGCACATAAATGAATCAATAATCTAATTTTGAAGAAAGATATTAATGTGTTGTACACTTCATACAATGAACCTCTCCGCCAAACAAAACATTACATTATCTAAAGTATATACCCTTTATTTTTCTTAGAAACATTGTGTTTAGCATGCTCCCTTTGAACGCAACAAGAACAGTCTTACCATGTTTTGATGAGCCGGAATTCAAATCCAAATTTCTGGTTACTATTGAGCATGACGGAAACCTCTTAAAAGCTGTTACTAACACACCTTTGGTCAAGAAAGTTTCACGAGGAAATGGTATGGTAGAAAGCATCTTTGAGGCTTCAGTTGAGATGAGTTCCTACCATCTTATGTTGGCAATTAGTGATTTTGCTAATATTTCGAAAACAACAGGAAGAGGAACAAAGGTGACAACCATTATTGTTTTACAAGTTTGAGATGCACATTTCTGTTCTCTTGCGCAGATAAAATAGTAATAACAATGAATTTGCTGTCCAAATTACTTTTTAATTTCCAATTCTCTTGAGCAGATTACCATATGGTCAAGAGAAGAGGCTCTCGATGAAGTAGAATCAAGCCTTGAAATAGCTGCGACGTCTTTGACTTCAATGGAAGAATATACTGGTATCGACTTTCCTTACAGTGAACTCAGTAAGTGGCTTCAATGCTAAGGACAGTTCCCTTAATTTATTTGTGTTATTGGTGTGGACTTTCGTCAAAACCATTTTTGAAAGGAACTCCCGTCCAGACACTGACGTTATTGTGTGCCAGTCCTTCGTTGAAACAGCCGTTTGGTCGGAACAAGTCTTGACAACACCACAATGAAGTTTCAGTGTATTTTTTCCATATGTTTTATAATCATTAAATATTATTACTTTTAAGGCATCTTTGTCGTTCCGAGATCAAGCAGAGCGTTCGAAGGTTTTGGTCTAATAATATTAGGGGAAAATGCTGCTAAACAGAACGACAAGAAAGAAGAAAAAAGCAATGAGTATTTTTCGAGGACATTCATACCTCATGAAATAGCTCATATAGTGAGTATGGTGTTAAAGCTGTGGTTTTACAAATTATGTTATTTGCTGGTGCTTAACAATATGTTAAATGCAAAGTGAAATATAAGCATAATATGCACTTGAATGTTTTTCAGTGGTTTGGGGGTATTTTTACAATTAAATATTGGGATGAGTTTTGGCTTCATCAAGGATTGGCTACCTTCTTTCAATACACTATTCTCGAGAAATACGATAACTTATACAAACCGGTAAGTTCCCCCTCTTTTTTATAGGCCTGTGTTGAGTTCCTCATGGCTAAGCCTGGCCAATGAAGAGTTGAAAATTGGTCTTTGCAGGACCAGCAGAATATTACGTTTTGTATTTTCTTGTCATTTGCATGCAACCGCATGAGGTGATGAATAAGATGCATCTCCATTAAGGTGCCGCCATCCGAAAGGAGTTCTCCTCCATGCAGTAGTAAAATGACACTGGTCCATATACAAGATGGCATTCAATGTCAAACCTACCTCTCTTACAAAATCTAGTGGTAACACATTATAACCGATTTCTATTTACATAGCTTTTATTTCTTTTTCATAGACTTCGCTACATAGTAACGAAAATGTACTATTTGGGCTTTCCAAAAACTCGAAAGAGCGGAAACTTCCAATGAATTCCAAGCGAGGAATCGCTTTGAACGATTTCATAAAAAACTATCAAGTTTATTATGAAAAGGTACTTAACTGCAAATATAATATCAATTTTAGATAGATATAAATAGATATAAATATAAATATAAATAACTGAATACTTTACGCATCTTATCCACATGCTGGTTATTTGTAAGGTACGCGCTGACACTCACTACCCCTACATTAATGATTTTACACACATCACACATTTTTCCATACATGTTGATTTTGATGAGGGAGGAAAACCGGAGAATCCGGAGAACCGGAGAAAAAATCCGGAAAAAAACTGCGCTCTCACCGCTCGACCCATGCCACCCAATATAGCTATAGTATATTTATAGTTTGTCTACCTTATTACCGGGTTCTCATGTGTGTTGTAATATGTTGCTGAAGTTTAATTGAGAAGCAAAATGACCCTCCGGCCGTGCATAATATGTGACTCAAACCTATAAGTAACTGCAGTTGAATTGCATTTTTAGTAACTTCCAGTTTGTTCAAACTCAGTTTATAGACGATGATTAAAAAAAAAACATCTGAATTGCTCTCCCGTTGATATACATGTTTTTGTGTTTATTTTGTCAGCCTGCATCTTTGTTCTATATGCTCGAGAAGCTTTTCGGTAAAAAGTCTTTCCAGCAGGTTATCAGGGTTAGTATCGACAGTATTCACAATGCTGATTTTTATCGATGTTATCGTTTATACTAATATAAACAAAAGAGATTTAAGTGAGGAAGGATAGCTTAGAAAGTAAAAACAACTAAACGTATATGGTAAAAACAAACAGGCATTTGCTTTGTTTTAATTTTGCAGAGGTATTTGCAGAAATTTAAATATGCAAACGCAAACGCTACAGAGTTGTGGGAGGTTTTTCAGTCGGTAAGTACGAAAACAAATTACTTGCATAGCTCATTGTTAATTTGTTTGTTTTGTTTTTTCTATGCTGAATCTGCGATATTGTATACATAAAATTTCTGTTTCTCTGAACCAACGTTTAAAACAAAACAAAAATTGACCTGGATTCTGGGCTCGTCTTCGTCGACCGCTACAGGAGTTGTCTTGACTGTGGCTGTATCTCTTCCTCAATCCTTTTAATTGCTTTGACATACACTTTTTGTCTAGTTGATGCCCTCTTCTGATGTCAAGATACCTTTTGATGTGAAGACTGTTATGCATGAGTGGGAATATCAAAGCGGTTATCCAGTGATTAACATTAAATATGTGGGTAAAGACAACAACGGTAATAAAAAGTACACAGCGACACAGTCCAGATACGTCGATGGTCTGACACCAGACGATCCAAAGTACAAAGCTAAGTACAGCAAGTAAGTGAAGGTGATAGAGCTATAGTGATAATCTATCATAATTGATTAGATATGATTTATCTTCTATTATATATTTGATTACAGCAAATTCATTTTCTTACTTGACTTCATCTGTGATAAAGAAAAGCAATTGTACTGCTGTGGACCACAGATAATAATACATTGAAAACTGAAATTGCATGTTTTGTCATTGCAGCTATTCTTGGTATGTTCCACTGTGGTATAGTGATTCCAGCTCACCATCTAAAACCAATTTGATATGGATGAACAAAACGTCAGGTATTTTAAAAATATAAATTAAAGACTTTTTTTCTAGTCGAGCTAAGAGATCTTGAAAATGAACGAATTTGCTGCAGCCTAGATCCCCTCGATAGCTATTGCACTACTAAACCATGAAGATGAAAATAAAACCAACAAAATATATTTATTACATCTTGGCATGCACATATATCCGAAAACCAGGCTATTTTACACATGATGTTTAATTGTGTCCATTTGGCGATTCCATATAAGCCTCGCACAAGCAAGCCTTATGGGATAATAAAAATGACAAAAAACTTGGCATTGCCAATCCGATTCAGATTCCAACAATTATCTCTTCATTGATTCTAACATATAGACTATAGTATAATTTCAACATAAATTGTAAATAAAATTAAGGCGTTAATTATAAATAAATGTACTTTGATTGCAAAGCAATCCATGATAAGTATTTCGCCTTTTGCAGTGAACATTACTGTACCTGGTTGTGCAAAATGGATCAAAGGTAACGCAGGGCAAGTAGGATTCTATCGAGTCATGTATGAACAAAACATGTGGGACAACTTGACCAAGCAGCTCAACGATTATCCAAAGGTTTTTCCTAGTTTTGATTTATTATTGTGCTAATAAATTGTAATTATGTGTGATTTGGTCTCTTTTAGGGTTTAAAATATGAGATTTCCCAAATCCTTACTTTTTCGTATCTTTTAGTGGTTGAATAGCACAGAAACTCGCTATTTTTGTTCCTTTTAGGGATGAAAAAATTGAGAAGCCACGCCAATTTGAAACACGTATCGTTTAGGAGTATTTTTGAAAAATTCCGACGAGCTTCCCAGATCGTTTATCCCTGGAGTCCCTCCCTCGATCCGGGATTTTTCCGCATTTTAACGATTGTAAATTATCCACCTACTACCCTTATGGAGGGTTCAGTCATTGACCGTATTTTGACCAGTTTACATAGCTTGCAAGGTATCTCGCAGCCAGTCAATAATATGATTCTGCCAAACAGCATTTAGTTAAGATGATATACTTACGTTACAATATTTGTATTTAAGGCATTTCAAGACAGCGACAGAAATGGATTAATAATGGACTCATACGAATTTTGGGAGTAAGTATCCCAGTATTAAGTCCCAAAAGTATATTGAGAAAGATTGAATGATCATGACAGGAAACAATAGATATGTGGTTTTGGTTTTTGCATCGATACAGTATCTCTTTAATTTCAGAGATGGGACAGATTTCAATATCACTGTCTTTCTAAAGATTACAACTTACCTTTCAAAAGAAAAAAATATGGCTCCCTTCAGACCAGCGATGGAAGATTTAGAAAAAATCATCTCGAAAATAAGATTCCAACCAAGCATTCTCGAGTTATTCAGGGTACTTATTAATCTTTTCAACTGTCTTTATAGCACTACTGTAGCTCAATTACTATAGCCAACGACAACCATAATTTGTAACACTTTCAGAAATATCTCGCCTCTTTATTGAAAGAAACAATGTTGAGCAACGTCTGGGAGGACCCGATATTTAAGAGGTAAACACTGAATCAAATTATACAAACACGTGTCACATATCAAAATAACATGTTTTACCAACATTTATGTATAATTGAAATAATTTTTAATTGATTTTCAATTAATCCTAAAGAGAATTGTTTTCCGATGTATTTGACGTACTGGCGCACGTTGGCGAGGAAGCAGCTATCGACAAAAGTCTTCAAATCGTGAACAATTGGATGAAAACTAAAAAGTAAGAAAAGCAGTCTCCCCGGGGGGGGGGGGGGGGGGGGGTACTACCCTATATTGACTATACGGGGATGATCCGCTGAACAGGGTATGGTGTCTCGACCTTGGTGTCATGAACAGGGTATCTAATTCTACTCTATTTCCGATGTAATCCAAATTTTCTGTCATATTCAGGGCCCAAAAAATGAGAGAAATTAGTTTGCATTCAGGAAATCGGCAGGAATAAGATCGTTGACTTTAAAAATATATTTGTACAAATCATATAATGTTCGTAAGCAATTGTAATTTGTCATAAACAGGGTATGGAAGTTACGTATTTTTTGTCATAAACAGTGTAACCCCTACAAGATCCCAGCGGAACACCCCTACCCAGATCTGAAGGGAGTACCCCCCCCCCCCCCCCCCCCGGGGGGCAGTCTCTTATCAATTGGAAAATTTACGTAATCCAAATCGATAAACATGATAGAGCAAGAAAATAACTTTTATCATGTAAAATAAACCCTATTCAAACAGCCGAAACGTAATGCGCGCACAAATGCAAAAGCGAACGTGGTGATGAACTAAAATCGTAATGCATATGTTGGAATATGAATCCATTTTCAAACCCAAATACACCAGAATTGATTAATTTTTAAAAGCACAAGGCGGTTCAACATCTGAAAATGTTAACATTAAAATTGTGCGAGTGCAAATACAAAGCTACCAAATCCCATGATAAATAACACTCAACCCTCGATGTCAAAAGCAGTAACAAAGTTATCCTTTTATTTCATTAGCATGTCAACATCAATATAAGCAAAATTTTGAATCAATGTGTTTTCGAATATTTCAGATATAACGGTGAGTTCTACATTCGTCAATCTGTTTACGAATTAGCTGCCCGATATGGCAGTGACGATAAACATTGGGAGTTTCTGTATCAACAATACAAAGACATTGCAAATGTAAACGAAACTACCGATATAAATAAAGAACAGAGGAACGAGCGTAAGAAACTTCTCGCAGGTTTATCTGCTACAAATTCAACAGAAAAGATCTACAAGTAAGCTATGTTGATAACTTAATACAGTAGTATTTGATCAAAGTAAAGCACAAAAAATAACATCCTAAGAAATTCAAGTTGTATTTTTAAATGATATTTGTAAATAGTATCTAAAAATATTTTCTTCACAGATGGTTAAATGACACATACCTCGAATCAGTTTCCAACAAGACAGATATTTGGGAGAAACTGGAACAAGTCTCAAGATACAATCCTGGACGTGATCTGGCTTGGATTTACTTCAAAACAAACTTCGATACAGTTCTGGAGAGGTAATGATTTGAGCCGATATGAAAAAAAAAACCTTCAACAAAGGTGGAAAACCCAACATCAACCTGGATGATCACTGATATTGATTCTTGGTTTTTGTAGGGATGTCAAAGTTAACGGCAACAAGACTGCTTCTTTCTTGGAATTCACTAAGTACTTTGATGAACAATGTCAACTGGAAGATGTAGGTTGTATTGATATGACAGAACTGGAACGTTATCATAGTATAAGCGTTTTCTTTCTTATATATAACGAGAGGCGTGAACAAATATTTCTCTAGCATATATTTGCCATTTTTTAATCTTGTGCCAACTATGTAAATAATGTCACAATGGATCTACATTCATGATGAATATGACTTTTCATTGCTATATATACATTTCAAAAATTGTTAACTAAATTGTCTAGGTGGAGACGTTTGCAAGATCCCAACAAAAACTTTGGTCTCTGAAAGCCACAAATACTTCACTGGAAGCCATTCGAACAAACATCAAATGGTTGAAAAGGAACGAGCAACACATCAAAGACTTCTTGACGAAACAAGTAGCCTAGTGATCTTAATTCGACAGAGCTGCCCGTGTGATGCTCAATATATAAATTTCATGCCTGTCAAATTTATTTTAGCATATAATTGCAAATCGGATTCCATTATATAAATCACTGGTTGTTATAAGTTATATGTGTTGGGATAATGTTAGAAGATATATTAAAATACATATCCTTACCAGTGTGGTTGGCTTAAAAAATGTAGTGTATGTGTTGCGTTTGCACTCTAAACACCTTTACTTGCATCTAAGTACTGCCTTTTAATGACAAAAATGAAATATCAACGGTAGGTAATCACCAATCGATGTGCAAATCGGGCTTTAATATGATTTTGTTATCAATTGTTTTTTTTTTTCCTTGGAACATACCAGCCTTCGTATTAAATACCAATTAATCAAGAAATTAGATTAAAAGATTTGATATTCAAAGAATTGTTTTCTGTCTTTGAAATTTTGTAGAAAGTTGGAAAACCGCTAGCTATGAAAAGGTCCTAAAATCATGGGCGGTTGGATAAAATACTGAAAAGTGTGTAAAAACGTTCAATTTCCTACTTTCATAATAAATTTATAATTATAAATGCCAATATGTCAGTTCCAAAATAAATGTAATTTTAAAACTTTGTCCAGAACTTTTATCTCCGCCAGATTCTATGTATCCTCAGGGACACTAGGGTCAATGGCGACTAAGCGACATATTTCTATCGTGGGTCTCATTTCGTACCTTGATGAACAAAACCAGTTCAATAAAGTGGTTTTGTTATATGCATATATCAAAATGAGGGTATGTGAAGTACTAATGGTATAGTTCATCTGTAGATAAGGTCATAGGCTTATGTGTGCCGTTAACCTATGATACAACCACTATTGTGTGCAAAGGTGCAGCTATGCAACCATATGATCATAAAGATGTATTTTTAGTAAGCTGTACTTAGTTCAGGTTTTGTCAAAATTTGTTGTAGGCTACTTTTATCTTTCCTTTAAAGACGAGTATAAAATACAATGGTTGAACTTATTTATTTCTTCTTCCACAGCTAAGACAGATAAAAAAGACAACAATTACCTGTTTTCTGTTTTCATTAACCTAGTATTTTCTGTTCAGTTTAACATAGCACATTTTCGTTTAAATCATTAACTTAAAAGTTCTTTTATTAACTGTTTTTTAGGTAGAGCAGTATGCAAGATCACAACTACAAATTTGGCCATTGACAGCAACAAACACATCTTTGAAAGCCATTCGTGCTTGTGCTTGCGTTTGTGCTTGCCTTGCTAGTAAAAACCAGGATTTACATCACATTTTCGAGTACGACATTGATCTATGCCAAATTTTGAGGTGTATCTATCGCATCTTCAGCCACTGGATAAGTTTAATGTCTCTAAAAAATCGATTCGAAGACTGATCTTCTTTCTGGAAATCTTGATCGGCGGCGTTCATCTTGTTGAAATTTTCTTGCGCTTTTCCGTTCTTTGCGTTGGCTCGCATGGAAGAGGAGTTTCTGGCATTTTTTGAATCAGAAGAACTAGAGACACTTTGGGACTCTTCGACAATTTTTTGTTCTTCTTTTCTAGAGTTTTGTGAGTTAAAACTAGACTCTTTTCGATTCTCTGAGCTATTGAATTTCCAAGAGAAGTGTCTTGAGAATATGGATCCAGAAGACCTTTGGAGACTCTCCGTTTCATCAACAGAGCTCTGTTCGTCTTTCCTTTCGTTTCTTGAATCAAGCTCGGAAACGATTCCATTTTGGTTTTTGGATCTCACAAAAGAGATTCTCGTCTGCTTTGATTCATAAGGCTTTATCTCCTCGACAAACTTCTCTTGTTCCTTATTCCCATCAGTTGTATCACAATTTAGCTCTTGAAACTTACGTCCTGCGTCGTCTGCTTTCTGTTCCGCTGTGGGTCCGTTTTGATTTCTCAAACCGTTTGAATCTGGCTCTGATTCCTGCTCTCTTTTTGTTTCTTTAAGTACTCCAAACTCTAATTTATTTCCATTTTCTTCATCCCAGTTCTTGGTCTTGGTTTGATTTATCAATGAATTCCTCTCTTCTCCTCTTTTAATGCTTGGCTTTCTTTGAGTCAGATACGTCTTTAGATATTCGATTTGCTTAACTGGGATCTCTGCAAGGTAAGAGTTTTTAACTCTTGACTGCAACCATCCACCAAGTTCTATTTGGGATATCACTGTTACTGTAGCTGGATTATTATCATTTAGATCAAGTTTGTGGACCACAGTGCCAGACTTCAACGATTCAGCCCTGAATCACACAATAAATGGGTTTATGTAAAACCTTATTTGTCAATAATTTCAGTTATCATATTATCGGCAAAGGGCACCTTAAAAATGGAGAGGAACTAACACGAGCTTTGTAGGTCATAGCATCATTCATATCAGGTATTCAGGATCTGTTCAGAATATTTTAATCTATTTTAAATTAAATATCTCTGTGTCAGGGCACCCAGGATCTTTCAAACTCACCTTATCTGTTTGTTATTAAAGAGAACTCGCGGATGAAGAGCATTGCGCATTGCCTGAACGTGATACCGCTGATCGGAGCGATCAAGGCAGGCAAGAACCATTTCTCTGTTTGTTGCATAAAATGGTAGCCTTAAGGTGCTGAAAAAAATATATAGTTAAAACAAATAGTTTGAATTCAAATTTGCCATATGCTATAGTAGTGTAACCATCACTTTACATTTTAATTTTACCAGCTTACGACTTAACTGCAGCTGAGCACATAATGTAACTACATGGAAATTCATATCTATGTTTTCATTGTCTGTAATTTACATCTAATCCGATCCATTATAGTGTATTATTTTGTTTGTGGAAAACTTTATCGAACATCGAGACTAGCGTTAAATGGTTCCATTGATGAGATCAAGTGATAGCTTACCACTGAACAAGAGTAAAATCGCCGATTTTCTCTAAAACCTTGACAGCCTCAAATGTTTTGTCCCAACGCTTCCTTTCTTCCCAATCAGTAAAATGTTTGACAGCTACAACCAAGAAAGACAATGTCGAGCGATGAATGTGGTACATTAAAACGATGATGGCAGAGATCGGGCGAGCAAGATACTGAATTATGTATCGATGGTTGTAATGGACGCATTAATGGTGTTGATTATGCTGTCAGCCCTGGTGTGATGGATGATGATGATGTGATGATGATGATGTGATGATGATGATGTCAAGGTGATGCAATGATGATTGCAGTGATTCGAGGATGATGATGGTTTATGATATGTTGCTGTTGTTGTCGATACCTGTTCTGTAGGGACATGGGACATCGTCAAGAGTCAGATTGGCCTGGAGAAGAATGCCAAAATAAATACAAAATAAGAACGTTGATGATGGACTGACATACTGGCAAACCTGTATGTGTATATCGATATTTTTAAAACTATCCAGTTTTTTACGGGACTCTAAAGCTAGGGTTCCTAACAATTAAGATTACGTAAATATTTAATTGATACACGTTTCTATCACTTACATTCACTTTACATTTGCGTATTTGTATTATATAAGGGCAATCGTACGACCAAGAAAAGCCCTAAAAACACAGCGCTTGCACTAATTGAAACACAGATGCAGGTCACACTAGTCTTACTCCGACGAAGGCTGGACCTTAACGTTCGAAATCAGTATCATTTTTCTAGATCTTCTGCAGTTACCCGGTTACGGTGTTACAGCTTGTTATTCAACACTCAACTACATTCAAACACAACAAACATTTCATTTGTCATACAGTCATTACAACAATTCAATTAAATCTAGTTAATCTAAATACCTTGATGATCGGTGGCCTCTTGGGAGAGGCGTCATCCCTAGTCCATACCACGGCATCCTTGACTCCTTTCACTAACGTCCATTCATTGCCATGATCTCTATCCAAGGCCAAGACATCGTGCACCGCGCCAGCAAAGACTGGCAAATGGTCATGCTTGGCTTGTGCTGAATGAAATGGACGTATCAACTTAGTAAGTTTCACATTATTGGGGTATTTCATTTGGTCAAGAGAGTATGAGATAAGAGAGCTTATCCCCGGACACCATCAGGGGCTCTACTCGTCGTGTTATTTTTAAAAACTTGTTAACAATCTCCGCACTTTTGTCTTGAGATGTTTTGACGATGTGACCGCGCCTCCTGCAATCTGCCTTATATGACAATTTTTCCGGGTGCAACGCAGGCTCACAGTATTTTAAAAACGTGCATTATGTATCATTTGCAATTGATGAGCGTACTTGGGATAGTGTAAGTCGGAG
The DNA here is from genome assembly GCA_918843875.1 of Diadumene lineata. NCBI lineage: Eukaryota > Metazoa > Cnidaria > Anthozoa > Actiniaria > Diadumenidae > Diadumene > Diadumene lineata. The sequence goes on from OU974080.1 coordinate 12,666,310, forward strand.
TGGTCGCATCGTACAGAAAGGGATATATATAGATACATACCATTCTTTTCATCGAGAAGACAGCAATCGCACATAAACACAGTGGTGTCATTCGACTTGTTATCAATAACAACGACCTAATTAAAAACAATTATTAATTTGTTTGCACAAAGAGTTTGTGTGTCAAACCACGTAACGTTTTTTGTTGGGCTAACTTTCAGAGATGTTCTTTATATTCGGCGGCATGAAAATAATATTATTGCGCAAGATGATTATTCAATCATGGCCGTAAAAATGGATAACATCTTTGAACTGAAAGGTAGCCTAATAAAAAACGGTACATGATATTGACACATAACAGCAACTTAATAAGTCAAATTGCTGGAATAATCAGTTATCAGTGTGAAATCAATTATCCATGTGTCTATTCTATCCATCTAAATTTATTTCACGTAATAATTTTGAGCGTGATTGATGGAAAACTTTTAAAAGGAAGAAGTTGTTGTCGAAAGCTTTTGTTTAGAAATGGTCTTACCAAAATCCAGGGCATTTGGCCATTGCTACTATCAAGGCCTATTTTGATTTTCTCAATGGAACCCAAATAGTTTGGACATTCAAGCTGCATTGTGCCCCTCCTAAAATAGAACCAACAAAATGCTCATAAGATGAAACGCAATATCCAGAATCTAACAAGACAAAAGATAGAAGAAAAACACAAATAAACAAAAAACAAACAAACAAACAAACAAAAAACAGAAACATTGACAGTTTCAAAAGAAATGTTCAGTATCTCTTTATTGTGTCCTTCAACACGTTGCCTAGAGAGCAGCATATATTTTTCTTTATATTCAGTGTAAATTCCGTGGGAATGGGTGCACTTATAAACACAGAAGTAGATTATTTTTAGCAACAAGTACTTACATTCTCTTCTCAAATACAACATTCTCTTGTTGGTCAAACATTTTTTCTTCCGATTGTCCGTTCTTGCCATATAAAGTAAACACAATTTTGTCCTCGCTCAGACTGCCATAAGAAACTTCCGATACAAGATGTATGGTGTAGTTGCTCGGAGACTGTGAAGATGCGGCTGTAAAATTAAAAGAAAAAAAAAAAAAGAAAAAGAAGAATCAAGGCAGCTCTTTCATAGATAAAAGTGCAAATCACATATAGACTTATAGTGATAGAAAATAAAGTAACAATGAAAAATTAAAGTTACATCCACTTTATTTAATGTCTTTACCACACGAAATTCCCCCAGGAAGCCTGCGGAAGAAATTTAACGTTTGACTTGATAATAATTCATGATCTTACGTATTGCGTCATTCATCGCCTTTTCTGTTGATGGTGAACTTGGAATTTCCACAGGCGGTCCATCTAAAAAAAGAAAAAACAAAATAAAATTCAAACAAATAAGTACTGTAAGATCGAGAGTGCACGCCACATAAGCGTAAAACAATTCTTAACTATTTAGTACCAAATACAAGACTAAGAATTCACCGAGACATAAAAAAAGACAGCTTTTATATATTTCAATTCCTTTGTGTTATTGTATTTATGCCTCGGTGAATTCTTAGTTAGTCGATAACTAGAGTGCACGCACTAAAAGTGTGCAACATAAATACCACTAAATACCACTAAATACTGCTAGTTTATGCTAATTCTATTGTTTTCTTTAGTTTAATTAGTGCTATTTACTACTAAATAGTGACAATTGTTGCACACATTTAGTGTTTGCACTCTAAAACTGATCTAGCATTTATGTGTTTGCTGCGTGTACAATGGAGCTCCTTGGACATTAGATATTTGTATACTGAGACGCATACTACGATTCTGCTATCGAATGTAGCCAGCGTTCGTGCTACCTTGTCTGGTCAATTCACACTTGGTAGCTAGACTGCTAAATATGTGTATGGACCACAGCCAGCGATTGCATGGAAACGTCATTTTCTTTCCTGTGGTAGAATCTTCCAACTCGACCTGAGAAAGAAAACAAATCAAATTGATGAGTTGGATTCAACATCAAACAATTGGGATATATGGGACGCACGATATTTATCTATCTGTCTGTCTGTCTGTCTGTCTTTGTTTGACTGTTTGCTTGCTCGTACTTACCGTTGCAAGATACCATCCAGGAAATATTCCTCTGTTGTCATGCATAACATTTAGCTTACTGACATTGTCGAAAGGTATCTTCGAATCAATAGGATACGAGTTCTTCCTAAAATTAAAGGAAAATAAATGACTTACAATTCATATTACATATGATTCCTTCGATGCCAGTGATTGTGACGAGACTACAATGATGGCCGAGATCACGATGATATTTGCAATGAAAATTGTGATGATAATGAGGGATGGTCGGGTTCATGTTATAACTCAGTTAAATTGGTGTGTTATTTTTTCTTATGCCACCAACATTTTTTTTCTTCTGTTAACCGGTTCAGTTTCATTTCTCAAAATGTCTGTAAGACACTAAATAGTTTGAAATAACCACTTGTCGATGAGATGTAGAAATGTTTTGATAGAACTTACGCTCCCTTTTCGAAAGTCTGATTTCCTCTGTTCACAAACATATATTCCTCTGTTGTTTGCTCATCTGTTCCGTGTATGCTGGCATAAACATTAGCATCGGTGCCTGCAAACGCCACAGTACCAGTGTAGAATGTGATGGTGTACTTGAAATCTGGAATGCGACATAGAACGTTATGTTGTGTAATGATGATATTGACAATGGTGTACTGGTGTAGACTCATGGTGTTATTATTGATGGAGTGAGTATCAAAGTGCGTCTGCTCGGGCACCGGTCCAAAATTGTTTTCAGGAAATTGTGCTCCACTGCATAAACACAACAATAAACTAACATTAGGTTTCCCTGGATGCGAATGAATTGTGATTGTCTAGGTGTAATTTGAACTGTAAAGGATGACCGAGTCGTACCATTTTGACAACCTAGCTAAAGTCACTTAGACCCTCTGAAAGTCACCTTTGGAGCTTGTTACGAAGCGCTGCTAGAAGCACTGCATGACAAAAAGAGGAAGTCTAATGGTCTGGGACCGGTTGCACGAAACCTGAATAAAGTTATCCACTGGATAAAAGCTATCGACTCTATAGAATTTCTTTAGAATTTATCCTCTATCCAGACTTCCTACAACCGCGGCCCCTGTGGCCTACGAGCAGAGTGCCTCGGAGAAGCACTCCAAACAAGCACTCCAATAACAATAACACCATGATTCTACACTGGCACACCATTATGCCGTGGGGGATACAGTAAAAAAGCAATTTATCCCTACTACTCTATCTCTTGTGAATAGGCGCCTAACCAGTTTTGGAAAACTGAAATTTTAACCAGCACACAGTAATTCCAGCACGTAATTAATAAACTGTATTAAATAAAACTAACCGGTTTGTTGTGGTTCTTCTGGGTCATCTGGAAACTCTATTGGTGCTGAAATAATAAAAAAGTATGAGTAATTTTTTTTCGAGAGCCTGTATTAAAATAAATATTTTTAGTTTTAAGAAAATGTACAGACTATTGGGGATCTAATTGATGCAATGAAAACGCGCCAATCTTCTTTAAAGTTATCCGGGACAGTGGCGTTCCGCACGAGCCTCTAAACCCAGAACCTATCGAAGATATATATTGCAAGATAAAAAAACCCTCTACTTTATCTCAGACAATATGGACAAGCCAGTCTGAGTTGCTTTAAATTCCTCTATATGCTCTGACTAAAACATTTAATGATGAGACTTGAAAAAAATATAAGTGATTGAAAAGAAAAACTTACCGGATTCTAAAAGTTCTTCATTTGCTTGGACTTCTGGCTCAGGAACTGAAATGTAAGATACGGTTAAGTAGAAAAGCGATATGAGAAAAACGGATGACCCTGTAACAACTGAGCAAGATGACTGGAGCTTTGAAATATCCAATAAGCAGCTACTTGACATCACTGAACTTATTCCCATTGATCACTTTTGTGTCAAACAACATCTTCAATACCTGGCTCACATATGCAGAATGGTAATACTTGATATTGGGCCTTTCTGTTCAATATTCAGAATGGGCAATAAAAAGATAATAACGATGAACCTGACCTACAAACTTCATTGTTGCTCAAAGATAAGTGTCTCGTATACAAGACTGACCTGATTCTAATACTTCCTCTGGTAATTCTGGCTCTGGAACTGGAATGTATAAGATCATTATTATTTGTATTAAACCATGCACAATCAAGATAAGGACCACTATATTATATTATTGATATTCATTGTGATCATTTTAGTTATTGTCCTCATTGTTGTCAACCCTTGATTGAGGTTATGGTCCGCCTTTGTGGCCTATTTGTCACTTGATAATTATTATCTTGGAACATCCTGCGAACGTAGACCGTAACGTTCTCGTCAATTTACGATTATAATTTTTAACTATTCTTATCAACGTTCATCAAGGCATCGTAACGTTCTCTTCAATTTACGATTATAATTTTTAACTATTCTTATCAACGTTCATCAAGGCATTCTCCATCATCGCCAATAACCTGCAGCAGCATCATCATCGTAATGACTTGACTTTTATGTCATGCGAAAAAGAAGACTATGCCCTGTTGAATAACATATTCACAATCAGCATCATCGTTACAACCTCGCTCACCCATTTCCGGTTCCTCAACAACGCTTTCTCCAATGACTATTTCTTCCTGTTGAATCATATGTTCTGCATCATGTTGAACAAAGTCTCTGGTGCTTCTTATGAATCGTCTGATTCTAAGATCACCCGTGGCGCTGTCAAACCACTTGTAGCAATTGAATTCGTAGTAAACTCCAGTACTCTCCTCTTTGATCAAGATCTACAGGTGTGAAAGGGTGAAAGATGTAGTATTGATTTGAGGAGATGAGCATTTTCAGACGTCTTACAAGCAGAAATTTTAAAATCGTTTGAAAGCTTTAGATGATGTTTCAGCTGAGCTGCCGTATTTAATTAATGATCAAACTAACACAGTTGGTTATACATTGCTGTTATACAGTTGTTATTTCCTAAATCAGTATTTCACCTAGACAACCTTTTCAAGAAGAGCTCTATATATATAGTATGTATATACTGGCATACCCTTTCAAGGAACCAGGCAGGCATCAGCCCTATGTTATCATGGCCAACGCGTACTCTGTACAGCGTACCAAGATGTCGCTTGACGTTTACCGTGAATTGATTCCTCCTAAAGATACAAAAACATATCACAAATCATTTATTAAAATTATTTACCATCTTATTTACGAATACCGTCAGACGAGGAGAATATATATGAGGCCGGTTGTACAAAGTCTGGATAATGTTAGAATGTTATCCACTGGATAAAAGGTATTCACTGCATAGAGTCTGGATAGGGGTTTATATTCTGTGGATAGGGAAATATATCGGATAGGGATTTGTCCTCTGGATAGGGATTGATCCAATAGATAACGATACCCTGGCCCCGGGAGGGATGGGGGGGGGGGGGGGGTGGCTCCAATGGTAAGCGATCGGGGATGCTCGTCGTATCTTTTAGGGGTAAAAATCAGCGATTTGGTATCTTTTAGGATTTAAAACAAAAACAAAAATGCCAAATTCTCACTTGTTGGTATCTTTTTGAGATTGAATAGCACTGAAATTCCTGATTTTAGTATCTTTTAGAGATGCAAAATCCCCCGGAATCCTGGTTTTGTGCAACAGACTAACGGAGGCAATGCTTTTGATATTAAGAGGTTTTAGTATGGGATGCAGCCTTTCGTGAAATTATACATAAAACTGGTATCAAATCGGTTATTCATCCAATGTACTATCTTTATTTTGAATTCCAAGGTTACCGATTCCGAATTTCAAGGGTTCGAATTCCAGGTATTTCGAACGGTCCCAATCACACTTACATTCCACTTTCAAATGTAGTGTTGCCTCTATTCTTGAAGAGGAGCATCTGAGACTCGCCCTCAGTCCCATACAGTGTGAGATCTATGTTAGCATTTGTGCCAGACCAGGACAGGGATCCCGTGAAGAATATAACTTTGTACGTGTACATCCTGGATTGCTGAAAATAAAGGAAGAGAAATATTACAGCTATGCGTTCCGTGAATTTACTCGTCCACATCATACTCTTTTGGGCTTCCTGTGCTGAGCCTGATTTCTACTAGTAAAACTGGAAACTAGTAAAAATTTTATCAATTTTATTTTCCCGCAGGAGTTCCAGACATCACAGGAAGCGTTAACAAAAACATTAAGAGTGGGTATGTCTTTACCGAGGAGAGAATCTAAGATGGTTTAGACAGAGAAAATTATTCGCTGATGTCAGAATGACATTCCTGAACGTTTAGCGTTCTTGAACATAAAAAAATTCCATAGATGAAGATGAATATTGACCACAGACCAACTGATCCATAAACGAATAACATCATGGCATGAATACATTAAACAAAAAGATAAAAACATATATACAATGATACAAATATTTTGTTTGTCTACAATACTTAAGAATTAAGTTTGTCAGAACTGACACAAACTGCGAGAACAATCTTTCTAAAGTTTTGTGAAAACTGACTACGCTGCCTTTGTGTTGTCCATCTTTTATTTTAATATTAAAATGTGTGTTAAAAATTGTAAGAATTAAAAACATCCAGACAATTGTTATATATGCCTGTTGGCATTTCAAACTAGCATGGATTCCAGTTGATATTGGTGTACCTTTGTTCATAAGTGTTATTCACATCTATGGAGACTGAGCATAAATGTTTTCAACTGACTTAATATTTTCTGTAAATTTATAAAGTATTAAAATAATATTTTGCGCACACTAAAGAAACTACATAAGGTAAAGACGCATTACTAGCACGGCTAGAAATATAAAAGCGACGAACTTTACATGGGTGTACGTTCTGCAAGCTATTTCTGCTTCTACAACAACAATTCTACATTCATTAAAAATTTAAAATTTCTATATATATCTTACAAAAGCGCAGCTGTGAAAAGGGGCACATTTGACAACGTGAACTGAAGGACTTTAATTTACCGACATATTGGCTTTAAAGGAAATTTAAACTGATCGACAATAAGTTTCTGTGAAGATGATCTTGAGACAACTTTAAAGACATGTATCATGTACGATGACAGCGATTCTCGTATTCTTTGGGATACGTTGCATTAAGACCCATTGAAATGAAAAATTGAATAGAATTTTAGCAGAGAATTACCCTTTAATTTAAAGACAAAAAAAGGCATCGAAAGTAAATATTTAAACGAAAATACGCGCAAACCTAACGTGGACATTCACTTACCGTAAGAAAGAACGTGACAGTTTGTCAACAGATGGGATAGCGTCGAAGAAGTGCTTTTCGTTGAATCTACGCTCTGAAGCAATGGCAATTAGAGGGAGAGCTAAAAAGATATCCTGTGCCACACAGAGAAGAATAACAAACTCACTCTTGCGAAAATCCCATTTTCGTCACAGTTTGCAAATTTACGTAACGAGGTTTAAATTAATGAGATATATTTACCAAACAATATGTTGAGCAAAACATGAACAGATGTAAAGGTCCTTTCAGTGCATTTTAATTTAATGGTCCTTAAGAAAAGTGTAAAGATATGAAAAACGATCAACAAAAAAAACGCACAACCAGTCCTGAAGTTGATATTTGTTAATGCGATTTGCATTTTTTGACAGTATTCATTCTTGCGTAAATCGAAGTTCCATTCCTCATCTTTTAATTGAAGAAAAGTACGTACAGAAATAACCATGAACTGAGAAAACTGTCTCCCTTAAATCGACAAAATTGAAATTATAGTGCAAAATAAAGTGTGTTTATATGAATTAGTCGTTTTGTATAACTGTTATTTTATTTGTTAGTAATAATCGATGCATTGTTTGCATTCCATATACTCGTGAATGCGCGCATCAATAGTTTTATCCCTGGGGCGCAGAGCCAAAATTAAAACTGCTTAAGAAACAAGGTTATTTCTGCGCGGTCTCCCTGTGGAGAGTAATTAGAGTTGCGATCTGGATATTCAGGGGCCGGTTGCTCAAAGCTCGATTAGTGCTAATCCAGGGTTAACTCTATAGGTTTTCTTAAGAGTTTACCCAGGATTAGTACTAATCGAGCTTTGAACAACCCAGCCCAGGAGGGCAAGCACAGCGACGGAGCGAAAGGCTGAGGAAGTGTCTAGGCAATCAGTGGTTGTTCCTGCACGGTCTTGTCGTAAGAATGACCGCTAAGAACTGTGGCAGGAAATTGAAATTACTCAGTAATTCGCACCTCTCTCGATCTGGTTGCCGTTAACCAGTAAAGTCACTGGGATTTGAGATTGATACGCGCGATTTATGGGCCAATACATGCACGAACAATAGAACACGAGGCAACAGCCGAGCGCTGTGTAAGTACTGTGTAGACGTCAGACATCGTTCCACAATAAAAAAAATAATAATAATAATAAATAAAATAAGTGCGTAAATTGTCCAAAGCAAAGTCCTTTCAGGAATTTGACATGCCCAGAATTTGATAAGTTTTATGTGAAATCATTTTGCAATCATGAACACTTGAACGAATCGGTAAATAAAAAGCATGCTCTTAGAGTATACGCTTACTTCCGAACCGTTTCACACAGACGAGAGAATAAAACTCGGGAGCAATGGCATGGCTACGACGTTTCTGGGTAAGTTGCAACTGGGCGACCCTCGTGTGCACCCACCTAAATGGCGCGAGGTTCCCGTTTCTCACAAAAATTAGATAACTAATTCAATATGTAATAACATTACATTACTTTCAATATTAAATTAGTTTAAAAATTGCCCAACATGATTTGTGTATGTTACTTTTCATTGGTAATATCTAACAGTGTTTTGCATAAACTAAATTATTATTGATGGACGTATAGTTAAATACAATCCTTTAATTTGAAGAAATAACACTATACTATGTCTACTGATCATAATTTTACTGATATCTTCTAGTGAGAAAAATATACGTTGCAGTTTATTTTTTCCTTTTGAAATAGTGCATGCAATTAAGCCATAGAATAATATAGTATATATAGCGTGGTTTTAATAACTGAATCCGTGAAATAATTACCAAAGTAAGAACTCCGATTACTAACTAATATTATAGTGGTCTCACAGGTTTTGCGTGGTTTTCGGAAACCCGTGATACAAAGTGTAATAACTATAGTTTGTTAAAGAATAATAAAAATGTACGATATCGAAAGCACAAAAGAAAAAGAAATCAAATAGTGGTTAGTAAATCGCTATCAAGTGAAAAGAATGGTTTCCATATGATTGCTGAAAAATGAAAATTCGCGGGTTTTTCCGTGGCTCGTGTTTTTCATAAAAAAAAGCTCCGTGTTTAGTTGCGCTCCATGGCTCAACCCGATCAGTGAGCTAAAATCTAAACGATCCCAGCGATTTAGATTACTTTTTTGGCGGACGTAACAACTATATGGAAACCAGGCTTGATGCGCTAAAGTGTATATCGTTTTTTTTTTTTTTTTTTTTTTTTTTTAAAACAACTCTTATTAAATGTAATACTGTACTCTGAAAACATTTTTTGAAAAAACAAACATTCAAATCACTTTGCAGTAGCGGATAAAGGAGGGGTGCAGGCGGTGCGCACCCCCCTAGAAGGATTTAGAGTTTACTTGTTTTCTCAAGTATTTTTCCAAAATAACCTCAGTATTTTATGTTTACTGGGTAGTGCACCCCCTCCTGAAGACGATGCACCCCTCCTGAAAACAATCCTGCTTTGGTTTAAATTCACGGTTTAATTTCATGCATAATTTCTGTCGTTATAAGGAAACAATCCATTTTGTAATGGCACCGATGTTTATTTCGTGTGGCACCTTTCGTTTTCTAAACTAAATTGTGTCTATCCCACGATAGACAAGTAGTTAGGTAAACATCTGAACAATTATTTACACCCAACTGCAAAAACGTTGTCCTTAGCTAAACTAATATAAATTACAAAAACACTCCAGAACACAATTCGCATTTTAATTCATTGGTATCTTATTACTAAACTGATGCAGTTTTTTTATATCTGCACGACAACGTTTTTGTAATTAGTTTTAAATAGGCAGAACTTATAATTCACTTCAACATTAGTTTATCCAACATAAAAACTCGCATAAAATCAACTTCAAAGATGGATCACAGAGAGACGCACGATATGACCGGTATAATGTTTCGTATGCTTCTATGCCTACCTTTCAGCCAATCAGCAAAACGCTTAGATTGCAGATCGATTGCTGATTGGATGACAATTCATTGGCCTCTCTCTGCAATCCTAAGTAATATTTTAACTGCTATCTACACACAGACTGGAATTAACGGTCCTTTTAGGCCGCCGTATGAAAAAGATTACACTCTGGCCTGGGTACGGGAATAAAATACTAACAGAACACCTAGTTATTTTCTAGATGGAGAGACTAGGAACGAGTCCCTAAGCCCCTCTCTTAAAACAAGTCTCGACATATCTATAAACAACGCTAAAATTAAAATTAAAATGAGTCAATCTCGTGCCTAGTGCCTTGTCATTCTACGATTTTAATCATAGAATAAGAAGGATATGGACACGAAGACGAAAATCATGGAGCTAAAAATTAAGTGTCTGGGCCTTTTGCTATTTTCAAATCTCGCGCCCAGACTACTCGCGTTGGTAAAAGCTCGTTACTATTATCTTAAAAAAAAGCACTGGTACCAAACTCGGTCCCAGCTTTCGTAGTACACAACCGAATGATATATTCACATCCGGTTATACCAGATCACGTGATCTTGATACATTGTTCTTCGCCGCAATGTTTGGGACCAAACCTCCTTCGAAGCTGTCATCTAATTGGTTAATTTGTTTCTATTCCATAATATCATCCACGCTGCGGCTCGTCTTGTATCTGTACTTATCGGGGCTTCCACTATCACTAGTATTGTAGCTGGCTTCGCTTACTTTGCGATCTTTTTCGAGCTCCATCGATAACTCGGCATGGTGTTTCTTGTAATATCGCTTTAGCATACGGATTTGATCTAGAGCGTTTTCAGCCAAGTAGTTGTTTTTGACGAACTGTGGCGCCGTACCACGGAGATCGATTTGTGTAATGACTGTTACTTCTGAGGATTCGTTACCGTCGTTGATACCACGGATTATCATACCAGATGTGAATACTTCAGCTCTACAAAATATGATGATGAAGAGATTCTCGTGTAAAGAGATAGTCTTTTTATCATTATTAAATTATCATCCTTATCACTTCACCCATCTTCATACTCATTATCATCATCAACAATCATTATCATTATCATAATGAGCAACATTGTCATCATAATCATCGTACCTGATATTATTGGGTTGTACTACTGGTACGCTAGGATGTAGGATGCTACACATGGCTTGTATGTGTCGTCTCTGGTCGTGGTCGCGACGTTCAATACTTGCTAATATCATTTCTCTGTTTTTACACAGCGATGGCATGATGCAAGAACTGAAATATAAGGGATGAACCATTAGAAATGATGGGGGTGGGGTGGGATGGGGAATTAATTTTCCCTGTTGGTCGTACAGGAGGTTTTGTAACTTTCATCTTCCTTGCACTAATTTTTTCCTTCCTCTTTCTTGCATGAACCAGGACAAACATTTGTGAACACGTAATTTTGAGCATAATCAGTAATAAATACATGATAAGACATCAATATCACCACCATTCACGTTAACTTCATGAACACCATCATTATAATTACAATCATCATCATCATGATCATCACTATTACCAAAAATTGCCTTGGTCATAAAAAAACATCATCATTATCATCATGATGATCAACATCATCAGCATCGTCATTATCAACATCATCACAACCACCACCACCATCATCAACATCATCACCAATATCATTGTCATAACCACCATCAACATCACCATCACAATCATCTTCACCATCATCATCACAATCATCGTGTAATCACAATAACAATGTACATTAGAAACTGACCAGTAGAGAACTTGAAACTGCCCGTGTTTTTCTAATACATCAATACATGAGAACGTCTTGTCCCATTTTCGTCTCAACTCCAAGTCGGTTAGGTATTTCACAGCTACAACAAACAAACGATAATTTGTTTTTAACAAACACAACAATAACGATTGTTTTATCGAACTTCAGCCCCATGCTCATTGAAAAACATCAGTGAAAAGTTCGAAAGACATTTTCATGAATAAGTTTTTTTTTCTAATTCCCAATTTATTTATTATTTACTTTTCACTTTGTAAATTGTACTTTTATTTTAATTAGTATAGGCATATTGGATTTTAAAGTTATTAATTTACCTGCTTTGAATGGGATTCCGTCAAGACGTACTATCGTCTAAAATAGTAAATAATATACATGAGAGACGTTATTAGAAAAACATTGATGCTACTACCATTCCAGTAATTATCATCACCATCGCCATCATTACTATCGCCATCATCACTTTTATCATCATCAGTAACAATCTGCATCAATGTAATTATCAAAGCAAGCATCAACAACATCATTAAACAGCTAACAACACCATCGTGTCATTGTTATCACTAGCACCATCACCGTCATCATCATCACCATCAAGTACTAGCGTTGTCATCATCATAATGTTCATCTGCACCATCACCACCATCATTATGGCCATCATCATCTTCACCAGCATCATCATTATCATAACCAGCACCATCATCATCGCCATCATGTACTAGCATCTTCACCATCATCACCACCATCATTATCATAACCACCATCATCATCACCATCATCAACTTCACTACCATTATCATCTTCACCATCACCATCATCATCATCACCAACATCATCATCACCATCACCATCACCAACATCATCACCATCACCAACTTCACTACCATTATCATCTTCACCAGCATCATCACCAACATCACCAACATCATCATCACCATCACCATCACCAACTTCACTACCATTATCATCTTCACCAGCATCATCACCATCACCATCACCAACATCATCACCATCACCAACTTCACTACCATTATCATCTTCACCAACATCATCACCATCACCATCACCAACATCATCACCATCACCAACTTCACTACCATTATCATCTTCACCAGCATCATCACCATCACCATCACCAACATCATCACCATCACCAACTTCACTACCATTATCATCTTCACCAGCATCATCACCATCACCAACATCATCACCATCACCAACTTCACTACCATTATCATCTTCACCAGCATCATCACCATCACCAACATCATCACCATCACCAACTTCACTACCATTATCATCTTCACCTTTGTAATAGGAGGTGTATTTGGTGAGGTTGCCTCTCGTCGCCATACTTCAGCGTCTTTAGTTTTCTTGATTTTATTCCAGTTGTCTGACAGTTCGCTCTCGAACGATAAGAGTTTTTCGATCTCTGAACTGTGTATTGGGTTGTATGATACATAGGGTTGTGGTTCATGTCGTAACGTCCCATGCACGGATGGACAACCTGCAAAAAACAATAATATTTAACATCATTGATATTATTTTTACCATTATAAAACTTATTAATAATTCATAAGGAAAAAACAATGAAAATCACGACCCATGAAGGCATCTGTATATCGGATACAGATTCGTGCTAATTTGCACAAAGTTTAGTCTTTAATTTTCTCAAAATCGAATAGAACTTTTTTTCAATTTTCTTCCACAAAACACTTGTATTATGTTGGGAGTTTCATAAGTAATATACAATATTCGCGTCCGATCTGGTAGTATGTTTTCGCAATACTAATCTAATAATAATAATCTGAATAATCTAATGTTGGTGCTGTTTCGGTGTTTCGGTGTTTAGTAACACCCCATCATTACCATCATCACCAACTGTTCACTTTAATTGAGCTCATCGGCATGGCCTTATTCATTACCGTTAACACCAACATTTTTTTCACTATCACCACAGGCGGACCAGGCCAATTCCCTGAGTCTTATTAATCGAAGGGTCACGAGATCGAGCCCCAAAGAAATCACCAAAAAAACATTTTCAGTCTATTTCTTTCTCTTCTTCTTCTTCTTTAGATTAAAAAAATCCCTGTGTTGTAAATAACTTTTTTCTGAAAACAAAACATTTTTTAAACATGTTTTTATATTTTTATCCCCCCACGGAATAAAAAATAACAAGGCAGGAGAGCTCCATGGCTGCGATAGACAACTGCCTATGTTCGCCAAGCTCTAAATGCTTTTCTATTTCTCCAATCGACACTATGCTCGGTCCATTTATCGATAAATAGTCATTCTTACTTGTGCTAAAATTTCAACCTCCAGCAAAAAATATTTCTCGAGATATTTTGGTGAAAACATCAAAGTTATCCAACCTACCAACGTACGGTACTTGCTCCGCGGACACCAACGAAAATGCCTCGCTTTCGTGTGTCCATATTTGATCCCAAGCTGGGAGGTCAACAATGAAACATGAAACTTTATATCAACAGAATCGTTGATGAAAGTAGAACATTTCATTCCAAAAATATTTAAACACAGTGTATGTATTAATATTTCGATTTCGAGTAAGAAAATGCTGAAATAATGATTTTTCATAATAAGCCTCTCGTGTTCGATTGAGCTTCAAGTACTAAAAACGTAAAATTGAAAATTTTCAGTGGTGTGCAGTGGTGCGATTGTTATAAAAGTTTAAGTGAACAGCGATATCCCAATTATCTTTCACTGTTAAATATTTTTGGAATGACATGTTCTACTTTGTATCAGCGATTTCCGAATCGATTTCCGTTGATATGTTTCATGTTTCATTGTTGACCTCCCGGCTTGGGACCAAATATGGACACACGAAAGCGAGGCATTTTCGTTGGTGTCCGCGGAGCAAGTACCGTACGTTGGTAGGTTGGATAACTTTGATGTTTTTACCAAAATATCTCGAGAAATATTTTTTGCTGGAGGTTGAAATTTTAGCACAAGTAAGAATGACTATTGATCGATAAATAGACCGAGCATAGTGTCGATTGGAGAAATAGAAAAGCATTTTGAGCTTGGCGAACATAGGCAGTTGTCTATCGCAGCCATGGAGCTCTCCTGCCTTGTTATTTTTTATTCTGTGGGGGGATAAAAATATAAAAACATGTTTAAAAAATGTTTTGTTTTCAGAAAAAAGTTATTTACAACACAGGGATTTTTTTTATCTAAAGAAGAAGAAGAAAAGAAAGAAATAGACTGAAAATGTTTTTTAGTGATTTCTTTGGGGCTCGATCTCGTGACCCTTCGATTAATAAGCCTCAGGGAATTGGCCTGGTCCGCCTGTGCTATCACTTAAATACCCTCGCACCAAAGTCTACCTATGCGCACAAAACACGAGGCAGTAACGCAACTGGCTACATTCTCAGTAACGTTACGGAAGGATACGCACAAGGTGAAAAGTGAGCCTTCGAAGTACGTGAGGCCTTACCGACCGGTGCACGTTACTCTAGCGTTACGATAACTAAACGGACGCGTAATTTGAAACGCGAGCAATTACCGCCTTCTTTATGTCGTTGTTTTTTCGTTGTTTGAATTCCAACGGAAACGCAAGTTGATCTTCACGTTTTTTTCTCCTGAAGTACGTGATGACGGTATTAAATGAGTTTCTGTTTTCACACAGTGTTATCGAAGATTAACAAACGTAACCGCAACGGTATTTTCAAACTGAACAGTTGTGTGGTCTTAATTTAAAGCGTAGCGTATCAAACATGCAAGCAGAAATACGTAACCACACAAACGCGAACTTGCGCAACCATTTACAGAACGATTACCGATAAAAATACAAGCAACCACTCAACTATTTTGAGGAAGATGTGGGGTGTTTAATGTATCGACACTGAACGTAACGTGCAAGGAGAAATGAACAGGATAAAAATATGTCTTCATGCAGTGAAAGCGAAGGACACGCAACCGCAAAAGCATTATCGAAACCTTGTGAGCAAGGAAACGATTATGTAGAAACAATATTGTCATCCTGAACTGAGTTGTATCATTTCCTACACACGAAACGACTAATATGGAGTGAAAGAAGAGATTTGTCTCCGTGATATATATTTATATTTCATTTCTGTAACAATTTTTTAACTTGAATACTCAGACTTCTCGCAAACATGTAGAGAATGGTTTTCGTTTTGGAGGATTGTCCTCCGCAGGTCGAATGCTCCAGCAAGCGACCTACATCATGGTGATCAGACTGTCATCATGATGAACTATCATGCAAAAAAAAATAATAATAAAAAAACAAATATAAATAAAATAAATAGCTTTAGAACAATTTTTATGATTTATCTTTATACGGCTGACACTTTTCGAAAGAGAAATTGTAAAATTGTATTTGCCCAAATCTGTTCACTCTCGTACTATTTGCACTTTCAAAACAAAGAGTCATACGATGCTAATTAGGATAACGGTAGCTTGCGTGTTCACTTGCACATTTTATTCATATGTAGCGCACTTGAGCTTGAATGACTACTGAATGGCTTTCTGTCGATAGGAATACCACGGAAACCATTCAAATGCAAACACATTTGTGGACCTAAATTCAACACAAGAGTATATATATATATATATATATATCCAGAGGAAATTCATTCTATATTGACATTAAAAAAATCGTATGTAGCTTCATCTTATCAATGACAATTCGATATCGTAATTTTAGTTCGTGTTAATGAATGCAAAAAGAAAAAAATACGACGTAAAAAAATTCCAAAACCCATGTATTTCTCATATTTAAATGAATTCGCAGTTCGTACACTTTGTTTTCACTCGAATTAACGAAGAGAAGTTCATTTGATCGCTCAAAAGCAGAATATTTTGAAAATGCCTTTGAACAGCCTTTTTTGTCACGCAACATTTTGAACAGTAGCTTTTTTGTCCAATCGTGTGTGAGAAGCCATTCAAATGCTTGCACGTTTGTTTACTTCATTCACGGGAAAAGATCCAAAATTAAAAATACATAAGCATAATCATTGCGTGACTCATGAATGGCTTGTTGTGCGATGTTTGCATTGCTTGCATTTTATTGCATTGGAAGTCCAGTCATATTAAAAATTACTTTACGAGGCAGGAAGGCAGGAAAGGCAATTCCAAAGAAGTGATTCTTGACTAAAAAATGTACAAATTTCACGATTTAATCATTGCTCTTGATCCAATCGAATCAGACCCAACAACTCAAGAATAGCATAGAGTAAAATAAGTAAAATATTCACTTATTTATGTTGATATCGAATGCTTTCGAGTCGGAATAAGCAAAATAATAGATAAGAAAGAGTTCCGATGTAAAGGTTGGCACGACTGTGGTTATTCACGGAAGAAAGTAAAAGTCAAGCAGATTTGCGAAAGGACGGATAGAAGGAAGCGGTTAACGATTCAAAATCAAATAAAAATGAAAAACAAGCAAATAAAAACATGAAGTAACACGATGAAGTAATCAAAACAAACAAACAAGCAAACAAACAAACAAACAAAAATAAAAAACAAGCAAACAATATCAATATAAATATGCACATTATACCAGAAAGAAAAAAAACATTAAATACTTCATAACACTCAAACAGCTTCTTCTCGAAATCGAACAAAAGAAACCATTCTAAGTCTACACAAAAATACAAACATACCCAAACATGTCAGAGGTCACTTATCTATTGATGCGAATATAGATAACGTTGGGTTGTTATTGCATATCTTGTTTTCCCACGCCTCTTAATGTTTTTTTCTTTGCCAGTAGGCACAGACGATTTGATGGCTAATTCTGCTTGTCATTCTTCACACTAAGAAACAGCTCTGTAGGTGGACTTGAAGTTGTGCATCACAAGCAAGCAAATTATGCAGCACAATATCTTTATAGCATATGCCCGCCTTCATTCATTCATTCAAATATTTCATTCATTCGTTCATCTACCTATCTTTTCGTTCTTTTATTCATCTATTCAACCATCCGTTTTTTGTTTTCATCAGTAGTTTTCTTGCACCAGTTTTTTAAATATCAATATGATTTGCTCTCTTCTTACATAATTTAACCCACCCCTCCCCCTCATGAAATATCAAAAGGTCTGAAGCTTCCGGAGACTACTAAGTGTGTTTACATCTGTGAGTAGTGATGATGGATAAAGTGATAACCATATTTAGAATGGCGATAACGTGGTCTGTTATCTGGTCTTGGAATAAGGAAATAGACAAACCTTAGGTCAGCCTATGACTGAGTTTAGGGGGTGGTTTTATAATATAATATATTCTATACTTTTTACTATATGCACTTTAAAGGAAAAATCAAATTAAAACGAATTGTTAAACAATGAATGGATGGATAAATGAATGGGTGAATGGATGGATACATGGATATATTACGAATGAATGGATAGATTGATGAATGGATCGATGGATAAATGGACATATCAATGAATTAATAAATGAATCACAGGATGAGATGAATGAACTAATGAGTGAAAGAACATCAAATTACACCTCCTTTATCTAGTTAGTTGGGATAGGAAAAATAAAAAGATAACAATACATTTTGTATATGAGATTCAAAACATTGTTCATGAAAAATCATTAGCAAAGGTCAATCAGGAAGGATGCACACTGATATCAATGAGAAATGCAGCAAGTAGAAATGTTAATGTTGTAAGGAAATGACCAGCAAACAATAGCAAAGTCTGGGAAATGATCCCACCACGATGTGTTAGGATAAAGGACATAAATAAGACAATAGACAATACTCAAAGGCAAATGTATGTTTTCCTTTCTCTCAGATCAACAAATCAATTCTTTCTGATACAACTGCATTTCATAAATTCACAAAATAAATTTCTGATAGATAAAATGAAGGCCCAAGTAAAGATTAACATGTCTTTAACATTTTCATATTTACTAATGAATCGCTCAATCTCAAAGGCACAATCTAAAGGTAGTAAACGTTAAATTATTACAGCTACTTTATCATAATTATATGTTCCAACTGGAACAGTAATATTTACATTTTTATGGTCAAAAATTTACATATTTTGCATTAAATTGCCAGAGAGAAAGACAGACAGAGAGGAAAAAAACAAACAAAACAAAAAAAGAAAAAAAAAAAAAAAAAAAAACACAACACAAAACTGGTGCACTTTTGTAAAATGGTTTTGAAACCTTTTTTAAATAAAGTTTATCTATCTATAAATGCACATCTTAATTGGTTGGTATAAAAGTAGCTTGTAGGCAAAAAAAGTCATGTGCAGTCTTCTATTAAATTTCTGTCTACCATGTTTTCTATCATTAGTCTGTGAGCTATCAACATGGTAGTGATCGTTATCTTTTACTAGTAGTTTTACAGTCAAACACAAGTGTCCATATGTTAATATTCCAATAATTAGTGTTTTATATTGAGTGAGATGTACTAAACGTTGTCAATCATTGAGAGATGGATACTGTATAAATTAAATCATCAAAGAAGCATGGATGAAGCAGCACATTCAAAAGATACAATGTTTTAAGTGTTACAGTTGTGATTCGTAATGAAACATTTTGCAAAAACATTCATAAGTACTGTGAAGTAAGATAATTCTACCATTTAATCAGGAGTCACGACAAAACATATGGGTACAGTTACTCTTGAGTAAATTAATAAAAAAAGAACAAAAAATGGCAAAAAAATTATTTTTTTCTGTGTCTGAATAAGCTCTAAAAGTTAAATACAAAAGCACATTTTTTATAGTAATATAACAGTCCGATGAATTAGTATATTTTTATATGGTCTAGTTATTCAGACAAAAATGATTACATTGTTAAATATCAATTAAAATGACTTTGTTTTGACACAACATATGTACACCTCTTTAACTTATTTATTATGAGAAGGAGGGGGGATTTTACTGTTAATACAAATTTCATACAAAAACCTGAAATATTTTCAAAACCTGAATAAATGCATGTTGTTCAAAATGGTAATCAACAGAAATATACATTTATGACAATGCAAGAAAGCTAGCTGGGAGAATAAGGACAGATTTTTTATGCATTTCTGAATTCCCCAAAGCAGAGGCAGGCAGTTTTTGGATAAGAATATATAGTTTGGGTAGATATCTAGGGGTTTTTTTTCAAATAAGGGATTGTCATGACAATAAGGCCCCCATGGCATGTAATAATCCTTAATATGCAATGCAAAAAGACAGTGCCATTTACAGGTGTAGTTTAAATTCAATGTCATGTAGATTTAGTTTTTTCCCTTTTCGAGTCAGCACATGAAATTATCCTTATCAAACCTGCTCTTCTCCAACATGTGAATGATATGTGAAATAATGCAGTATTTTGAAGGTTGAGGATACTAGTATTATCAGACAGTATAAATACAAATTTGAATTTCAAATAATATTCAAATTAACCACTTGTGTGGGTTGTTTAAATGTCAAATTGGCATCTAGCACTTCATGAAAACCACTATCTTTTTATATAATTTTATAATTTCACTGTAAACGCATATAGTTTTTTATATGTGAATAAAAATGACATATTATTGTCATTACTACCATTACAACCAAAGAATTACAAGTTGAATTTATTAAATGACCAAAACCAACATAACACATTTTATGTTACCAACTGATATCCCCTCAAGGAATAATAAATACTTAATACATCATTAATAATGCATTTAATATAGCTGTAGCTCCTTTTATATCAATCTTAATTAAAAGTCCATAAAATGGCTTGGTATAAAAAAGGTAGATCATATTCATAAAATAGCAATTAACTGAACTGAAATGAGAGTAAATCATTGGACAAAAGAAAACAAAGAAATGGACCGAGTGTTAAAAGGCATATTCTAGCTCTGACTTGGAAAATACAAAGGCAAAACAAGAAATAATAAATATATTAAAAGTGATCTATTGCTTATATAGCACATTTTTTCCTAATGTCTCAATGCGTTTTACAATCTTAACATTAAATAGTAAGTAATCTGTTTTCAAAAACAAGAGATTGGTTATTAGTTAGTAATTTTTAAGAATTAGTGTAATGTAATGTGTGCTTACATAGCACATTTAACCTAATGTCTCAATGCGTTCTACAATCTTTAACAATAAGTAATACGTAATCTGTCTTTACAAGCACGTGGTTGATTGGTAGTTAGTAATTTGTATGAATTAGTGTAATGTAATGCAATGTGTTTTCACATAGTGCATTTAACCTAATGTCTCAATATGTTTCACAATCTGTAACAATAAGTAATATTTAATCTGTCTTCACAAACAGGTTGATTAGTAGTTAGCAATTAGTATGAATAAGTGTAGGCCTATAACCTAAGAATGCCTATGACCTTGGTCCTCAGATCTTCTTTTATGATTCCTTTTATATTATTCACTAAAAACCTCGTAATTCAATTTAATACATAGTTGAGTACCGATAAATAAAAATTATTTGTTGTTGTTGTTACTGATAAAATGAAAATAAACTGAGAAACAACTAAGTATCAATTGAAAATGAAATTGAAAGGAAAAAGAGCTATAAAAGAGCACAACTGAAATGTCCTTTATCCGACACAGAAATACTATGTGAAAACCATGTGGTTTCAAGTGGAGTCACTAAGAATGAGATAATCTTGTAACCAGGAAACATAGCACAACAACACAGTAGACAAAACAGCCTATAAGGTTTGACCACAAAAACAGAATCTTATGTAAAAGATCATATGATGCTCTTTCGACTTTGACCATAATTATCAATAATAGTGCGATATAAGAATGCAACATCAATTCATTAGCAGAAGCATTTATCTGTCAGATAGAAAGCCAGTCTTACTCAACCAAAATGATTTCTCACTTAAACAATATGATTTCTTGCTCGTACAAAATAACTTCTCTTCTATTCACCCCTTTTACAACAATCATAATACATTTTGTTTTGGGCAGTAGATTGGAATTTCAATTCAAATAACTCCAATGACATTTATTATTCTTTTAATCAGAAGGTATCATTGGGATGAAAGTAGAGAATTGGACAAAAATATGTATTATAATAACACAGACTTGAAGGTTACCAAAGTGAGAAATATTGTCCAGTAGAACTAGATATTTCAGTTTTCAATTCAGAAACATTCATATTCATTGAAACATAGCAGTTGCAATTTAAGTATTCCTTTCTAACAAAGTTTTTTATTCATTAACAAATAAATGTTCTGCATACTGAATTTCCTGCATCACAAATTCATTTTAAATACTAATTCTTTCAAAAGTAAACAATTCTGAGTTCATTAACCTTAAACAAAGTCAGATAATTAGTTTTTGATCGTTTGTGTTAATTCCAAGTAAAAGTTTGTAGTCTACATTATCACCTAGTTGAGAAAATGAAATTATAAGTGCACATAATTTAAACATAATTAAATTTTCAAATGAGCTCCCCAAAGTAAATATCCTGGGGATATAATATCCACAAATTAAACAGCAAATGTTTCTGGTAAATTCCTTTTTTGTGTGACCCAAACATTTCAAGCATTTATTTTTTAGTGATCAATAAAGTATTCTTGAAGAACAAATTGTTGAAATGTGATAAAGGTTTATGAGATACACCACAAATGGAAATTTGCTGAGAAATAAAAACGCCTTGTCATAAGATTTAAGAAAAAATTATGCAGTAAGAATAATTTAGCCACAAACACGAAAAATCTATAAATCAGGGTAAAATTTAAATTATAATAGATAGAAAATAGGAATAAAAAAATGGAAAGGCAAATTAAGAGACAACAAGTCAGATAAAAGATAATCGAAGACATTAAAAAGAAAAGATGAAACAATAAAGTAACAAAACAATTTCAAAGAAATAAAAACAGAAAAATCAAGAGATGAAAAAAAAAACATCTTTATACACCAGACAAACAGGATGATTAGACCATATCCTTAAAGGGATTAAACATTACTAATGTAATGGCAGGAATAGAAAATTCATTTTTACTTCATTTTTTGTTTTACTCCTCCTGGTTGAGCAGGATTTTTGTCTAGGTTGAACCACTGTTTTTTTTTCTTTGAATAAAATGCTTTTGTATATCCTCTTCTTGCAAAAAATTATATTTTGCCCACCCCAGCCAACATGCACTTTTCTAGTGGTATGCCCTCCTTAAAGATAGGAATGTGTACATGTAGACTATGCACCACCTGTAAATTGCAAAAGTACTGCAACATCAAATATCGATGTATAAACTAATATTGTATGCTGAACATAACCAAACAATTGTTATACTTCAAGCATGCATTACATGTGATACTCAAATCAATTTTATTTCCATTCTAAACCTTACTAAAAATAGACTTTTTGAATGAGGAGTTTGAACTTTGATCGAGACAAAACATTAAAAAAAATATTTGTCCAAAAAGGAAATTGAATTGATTTCATACAGATTAAGAATTCAAAAACAGCATAATTTTGACAAAAGATGTTTGACATTTTGTTTGGAACCCACACTAGATTTGAAAAAGATTAGCAAATTTTGTCACAAAAAAGTGTAAAAAAAGTATTTCATTGGAATTAAATCCAGACACAAATTTGAACAACAGTGTCAACAAAATTTAACTGTTGTCTTTAAATAGTTTTTTAGACATTAATAGTTTGTTTCAAAAGGGTCAAAACAATCAATTTTCACGAGACAAATTTTGAAACAACCTAAAAGTAACTTATCAGAAATGGCCACTTAAATTCAAGGTTCAAAAGGTTAAATTATGTACAGTAGGGTGTGTTTCAAAATTAACCTACAAAACGAATATTGAATATTGTAAACAACAATCTCTAACCTAAAAGTTTCAATGTTTCAAGAATGACGCTAATTTAGGATAGTGGTTGACAAAGTTTTTCATTGTTCTCTATTGTATTCGACACAAAGATTTACACATGGATATCTAGCGTGTGTATACTAAACTATAAGATATTCCACGCTGAAGTTGACAATATCATAACACTTTTAATACTTATCAAAAAACTACCCAAAGAGTAAAGGTTCTATGGATTTCAAATCAATCCAAATAGACTTTTTTTAATAAGGGAAAAGTCCAGAGGGTTCAGAAGCTTTAAGAAAAGTACGTGTAATATTTTAATAAACGATGTTGGTTAGTCATACTTTTTGTACAAATTATTGGATAGTAATTATAGTAAAGAGGGAGGCTGTTAAAATTCAAAAAGGTAAAATAATCGTCACTATTTTGAACGAACAAGGAGTGGATTGTTCATGGCGTTGGGTTTGAGTACTCTTCGCGCGTCAACAATACCAAATATCATATTTGACCAAAGATTATGTTGAATATAACCGAATCAAAAATCAAGTTTGCGATCAAAAACCATCCGAAATTTAATTAATCCAGGATCCTTGGAATTCATCATGCAGAGTTTAAGCTTCAGACAGCATTAAATATAGTCTTAAAAGAGAATCGAGAAGAGTAAACACTACGAAAGTTGAATAAATTTTACTCTTGGCTTCACAGAGCGTTGTCTAAAAGCAAAATGGAGGACTCAACTTCAAACCATTTTTTTATGGACAAAGACGTTTTTATTTGCATTTAAACCCTAACTAAAGTTAACTGTTATCTTGCCATAGACTAGGGATTGAGAAATGTTTGTGCTTTTTGACCTAAAAGGTTGAATTCTGGACAACAACAAGTTCGAATTGCCTTGAATGATGGAATAGGCTTCATACACGCCTAGCGAATGACAAACAACAAGTCAAAATGGCGACAAAATGCGTATGGGTTTTCGAAAGAACATATTAGATTCTGGAATCTAAAATGTTCAATTGTAAAGTATCCCTCTGTAATGCTTTTGTTTATTTTGTTTGGCGAACTAGCGTTGAAAGATGTGGTTGTCTAATAAGTGCAATTCATTTATGCAAATTTGAGTCCAAACTTTCGACCAAACCGGGTTTGAACTAGACAACTGAGAAAAATGCACAAAATACTCGCGACAATACTCCCAAATTATGCAAAAAGACTTCTAAAATACTATAAATAAGATTATGAGTCAAGTAGTTGGTTTTCAGATGAATAAAATGTTAGAAAACAGCTTAAACTCATCGAGAAAAATCGTTAGGGTTGACCTGCAAAACCACGGTAAGACTCATTTACAAACGATCACAAAAACCACCCTCAAAAACTTCTCATAAATTCACCAAACACTACAAAAATTTCACAAATGAAAGATTGAAGTACTTACTTTTGGACTTTCTTATCGGCCATGTACTGTAAGAATTATTTGTTGTCATAATTGCAGTGAATTTTCACTGGATTTTGAACAAACTGCTTCCACTCGGTTGGATCAATAATGCGCCGATTCAAATCTTGCATGGATTTACGACGATGACGTCATCCACAAAATCGATGGGTCACGCAAGGTGTTGCGTAAACTAAACCGTGACGTAACAAGTTTTGCTTTCCAACCCAAATGATTAAAATTCGACCCAAAATTAGTCATTTGATATAAATAGGATTTCCGAAACGGAAATCGCAAATAACAAAAAAAAAGTTTTGTCGTCAACGCTTTTCCACATTTTTGCAGTCCATTGTGAACATTTTTCACATTCCAATGATTTGACAACACTGACTTGCGACATAAAAAATTGATTTCATACACACACGCAGAAATTCACAAATGTATTAAAAATAAAGAAATGCCACATGTCTGGTTAAATTCCGCTATTATTCTTTATGACCAAAATCGTTACATTGAAATGAAAAATGCCCATAGTTCTATTGTGCAGAGTTTTAGAAAATGGTTCTCTTATGACGCAGTATTATTTCATGTTTTTAAAATGAATTGGAACGACAATCCGCCTCAATCAATAGGTGGCCCATTGAATTGAAAAAAATACGAGATAATTTGCCAAAACATGGTGGGATAAAACCAAGTTGATAGGATTCGATAGGGAATTCCGCCTGTTTAAAAATATTACGCCATTGAGAAAAAGAAAAAGCCATAGAGAAAAGATAATTTAAAAGGACAAATATAGAGGAAAAGAAAAGAGAGAGAAAAAATTACTGAACAAATGGAAACGATAAGGAAAAGAAAAAAAAGTCATGCAGATGTGTATTTGACCATTTGGAAAGTTCTCAATTTTAATTTATATCAGCATTAATGGGCACGAAAGGACTACCGATCCGTCGGACGGACAGAGACTGGATATGATATTATATGATATGATTTTACACATTATGGACAGCCATGCAATTGTCCGGGGAGAATTCTGAGAATAATTCAGTTGAAAAAAAAGTTATTGATGGATATACTATTAAGTAAAATCCTTGATTACTGACTAACACAGACTGACTCACTGATTGATTGACTGACACGTTTCATTGATTGATTGTTAATGATTGATTGATTGATTGATATTGATTGATTGTTAATGATTGATTGATTGATAAATTGATTGACGATTGATTGATTGTTAATGATTGATTGATTGATTTTTAATGATTGATTGATTGATTGTTTGATTGATTGATTGATTGATTGATTGATTGATTGATTGATTGATTGATTGATGGATTGATTGTTTTTGAATATCAGTGAATACCCTAAATTGTTCCAAATTTAATTCTGAGAGGCGGAAAACCAGTAAGAGACCCTAAAAGGTACCAGATCTCCGATTTTGACTCCTAAAAGGTACGACGAGCATCCCGCCCTGCGATATATGGGATTCCCCCCAGGGCACTGATTTATATTTCTGGCACTTGAAATTCCAATTCAGTAAAAGCTTTAGATACAACATAGGTACTATACCAGTTGTTTAGTTTAATAATTTTACATAAGTGATATGGTTGACGAATGCATGAAAATTTATGAGATCATTGAATGGGCGAGCGAATTTTAACTAATGAATGAAAAATCCTTAAATCAATGCATGTAGAAGTGCTCACAAATTTCCTAGTAACCAGTAAAATATACCCACTAATAACATAAACCCATAATTATATTTTTGATTCCCCAATAAACAAAAATCTTTGTAATTGTAAATTTATCGTGTGGAAATACAATATTCACAAAA
This sequence comes from Diadumene lineata, assembly GCA_918843875.1. Classification (NCBI taxonomy): domain Eukaryota; kingdom Metazoa; phylum Cnidaria; class Anthozoa; order Actiniaria; family Diadumenidae; genus Diadumene; species Diadumene lineata. The sequence goes on from OU974080.1 coordinate 12,693,322, forward strand.
TGCACTTCATGTGTAGACCACTAGAGCAAACCACAGATGTTTCATATACTAAGAGTATTATTTTTACACAAAGTGCACCCATGCATATGCGCAGGATGTTTGTACTTTACCATTGCTATGATCAAAGTGGATAATATTTTTGTGAATTTTAGCAAATAAGTCTGCTTTGCAAGGTCAAACTAAGTAGTATCACGTGAAGAAAAAAAAAACAAAGAAAAACAATAACAAAAGTATAAATGATAAACGTGAAAAACACGACTAAACAAAATAGATATACACTGCAGGCAATTGAACGGAGATAAATTGCGATTCCCAAAAGCATGCTCATTAACAGAACAAAAACAAACAGAAAAACACGTTTGACACAGATAGCAAAAAAGAACACACGCAAAAAAAAAACACAAAAAAACAACAACAAAGGGACAGAAAAAAACACGAAAACAATAATAATAACAACAACAAAAGATACACTCAGACAACCCAGTCATCATAAATCACTGTTGCAATTTTCATGAGTCTAGCAGCTAGTCATTGATTTATGGCTCAAACATACCCGGACCAATGCAATTATTGATATTGGTGCATGAATTCTCATTTCTATAGTCACGGAATAATTAAATGGTTGAAAGCGTTTAAAACAGATTCATGGTCAAATCTCTTTGACACTTTGAAGCCGTTATTGTCGTAGCTAATGCTGTGTTCTCGATTGATAAACAAGGGTGTGGCCAGTTAATCAAAACTGACGTAACGTTTGACTTAATTAATAAAAGACTCCATATAACATAAACGAAACTGTTTTGATATGTTTCATAATTATCAGCCTATATTTTTAGGGTTAACTCAGACTATATATACAAGCAACAACGGCAAAACAAATACAACAAAAATCAGACTATTATTTTCGGTCCTTTCTAGAGGGCTGCCGCAGGTGCGCAGACTACACTTTGTAAGGGAGGAGAGGGCAAGTGGAAGGATGAGCAATTAACTTTATTAAACAAAATAGATATTGGCAATAGGCATGGTGACTACACCCCTTCTGCAATTGCAACGTTGCATTACTAGAAAATAATAAAAAACATAAAAAACAAAAACAAATCAAAAACAACAACAATAAAAACAACAATTTAAACGATTTTAGAAATACACTGAAATGAGTGGCATTTTCTCAGACTTGTAATGTATTCTTAAGTTCCACAATCCCTAAAACTAAGAACGTTTCTACAGTGCGCTTCTACCAAAATCGTGGAGGAAGCATGCATGCAGAAAAATGCTGTAAATTGCTCGAATTCGACGTATTTTGGAAATAAATGCATTTGTTGACTATGACTGAATCAAATTCGAGTGCGGAATGTAACTGCTGATGAAATACTGTATTTAGTCACGCTAGCATATTCAACTTGTTTAGTGATTTCGACATGGGCGTGCACTGCTACGACTTCTGACGTTTCTTGAACTGGAAATTCATATATGTTTACAATAAATCAAATTTATTCACAAATAATTCTCAAAGCCGCACCTCAAGTGCTTATTAAATGATGACGCTGATGCTATTCACACATCGCTATTGTATATGAATGCTAATAGTCAGTTACGAGCCTTAGTGTCCTAGTGTTATTGTATATGTCGAGTATCTGTAAGGGTATAAACCGGTGCCATTATTGTCTATATATTGTGTGGTTTTTCAAGTCTGCTGAACCGAAAAAATCTGCCGTGGTTTGCATAATTAACAAGGACCCACCTTAATATATCATAACCTTGCATGAACTTAGACCGTTTTTTCTTAGTAGAGAATTATTTACCTTTTTTTCAATTTTTTCCTTTCAGATTCCTCCACTACTACTCCCATAACCGGTATTTTCCTCAATAAACCAAGAAAAAAAGGCCAATTCTGTATTCATGTTAAGTTGTTGCAGATGATCACAACGAATTAAGGCAAGCCGACAAACACATTATTTAAGTTGCAAGGTATGCATGTTTGTCAAGTCTTTCTGCGAGGTAATGATTGCATATATTTTTGGACATGGTCGTTAATAGTAGACGTACGTTTTTCCAAGACAAACAAAAAAAAAAAAAAAAAAAAAAATAGCCAAGATGTTTTGTGCCCAAAAAATAAAGTCAAAACTCGTCGTCGTCGTCCCACTTGTTCTCGAGCTTGACTCATTCTTGATTGAAAGCGTGGTAACTTTCAAAACTATGACGTCATGTTCTGGTGTGAAAACACTCTCCTAATTTGGAAACAATGTCACCGTTGCCTCTGCATCGAGACAAAACAGTACTATATTTGGAAGTAGCTCACAGATGGAATAAAAAAGACGTCATTTAGCAATATGAATGGTTTGGTTTTCCTGTGGCAATTACCGTTGAAATGATACAAAAGATTGAAGGAGCCCAACCAAACGCTCATCCTTACAAAATTTGCCACAGGAAAACCAAGCTAACGTTTCAGTTCAATGAGTGACGTCATTGTTTTAATAAAGGAAGCAAAGATTTGGTTTACTTCAAAAATGACGTCATTTAGCAGCATGTATTGTTTTGTTTTCCTGTGGCAATCTTCGTTGTAAAGATACAAAAGGTTAAAGGAGACCACCCAAACATTCACCCTTACAATATTTGCCACAGGAAAACCAACCTTGCGTTTCACTTCATTGATGACGTCATTATTTTTAGTAAAGTAAGGTTTGCTTCATTTGAATATGGAAAAATTAGGTTGGTCTTCCTGTGTTATGGGAAATCATTTTGAGGTAATCCTTACGATTACTGTGAAAAAGAAAGTGGAATGTTCAGGTTTCCTGTGTTAAAATATTACAAAAACTAAAATACAAATAGATATTGTATATGTTCAAGTACTGGAAATGCTTCATTTGAACTCATTTACGCTTTTATTTTTTTCAGCAGAATGATATGTTTACATAAATTTTTATTGACTGATTATATTATTTCAATTATCTATTCACATAAAGCATGCTTTTCATTGAAATACTCTACAATGTCATTTCAATCCTCTAAATAATAACGAAACATTAAATTAACAAAAACAAAAACAAAAAAGAAAAAAAAAAAGAAAAAAAAAAGAAAAAAAAAAGAAAAGAAAAAAAAAACAATAAATAATTCCCAATACTTTGCAAACTATTATTTACCATGTATTTATAAATAAACAAAAAAGCTTACTAGTTATTAATTCTTTAAATGAATGTTGAATTACTCAAACAAGACCCTATTTACATATTGATTCCGGAACATTCCATCTGGGTCCAGCTTTTTGCACATCATTTGCACATCTTTGAATCTTGGATAGAGCTTCTCAAAATTTGATGCTGTGAAATTATGAGCCTGTAAACAACAACAGCACCATTAACTTTGATGTAAAGAAATTACAAGTTAAAAAAAAATTGACAGTTTTCATGGAAACTTTTGCTATGAATAGCCTAAAAGGTAGCTAAACAAATATCATGGAAATTTGTGGTTATTCAAACAACAAGATAGGCATTAATTAGCAACATGGCACACAGCTTGAAAATGGTGACTGCAAAGGCAAATTAAGAGTAATGTTACAATCTTATAAGTAGGGAGGGGAGGTTGTGATCCTCCTCCAAATCTCCTTAAAATAAATAAAAACCAAATTTTCAGAAAATGGGTGTTTGGACTAAAATTTTCATTTCAAGCCCCTTGACAAAAGAACCTACAATGCTTAATATTAGGTTCATCAGTCGAGTTGCTGTATATTCACATGAAAATTATATAAAAGAACCTGTTAAAAAACTAATGTTGAAAGCAAATGGCAAAGGAATTAATAAAAAAATGAATCAATGAATCAATAAATGAACAGATGTTTAAATGACCGAATGAATGAATGAACAAATGAATGACTGAACAAATGAATGAACAAATGAATGATTGAACAAATGAGTGACTGAACAAATGAGTGATTGAACAAATGAATGATTGAACAAATTAATGATTGAACAAATGAATGATTGAACAAATGAATGACTGAACAAATGAATGATTGAACAAATGAATGATTGAACAAATGAATGATTGAACAAATGAATGATTGAACAAGTGAATGATTGAACAAGTGAATGATTGAACAAGTGAATGATTGAACAAGTGAATGATTGAACAAATGAATGATTGAACAAATGAATGATTGAACAAATGAATGATTGAACAAATGAATGATTGAGTTGGATCTGATACCTTTGCCCAGTGTGGTACACCGCCAACAGATGACATCACTTCTTCATAGTAATTCCACCATTCATCACGTGGTGCATCTTTGCCATATGGTCTGAAACAACATGCATGTTTAGGTCAACAAAAATCCTGCAGTCTTAAGCTATGCTCATAGACAAGCAAACAAGCTTAATAATTAAGCTAATTATTAATTACTAATAATTACCGAATATAACAAAGATTTAAACACATTTTTACAGTGTTCCAAACAACACTCTTATATTGAAGCGTTTCTTTGGACAAAGATGCAGTCCAAACTAGCATTTCACTATAGTCATCTATATAGTTAAATTAAGTTACATTTCACTTCCCATAAAAAAATGTGACCCCTTCTCCCCCCTCAAGCAATCACTCATCCCAATAGAGGTAAATTGAGATATTTTGAAAGCAGGAACACCTAATTAAAAAAGCGGTGACTAACATTACTTAAAAAATAGAAATATATGTCAAAATAAGGCTATTTCAAGGCTGGTTTCTGACACACATCATAAATTTAACCCTGCCTTAATCGTGGTCACAAATTTTAGGGAGCTTATTCACCCATTTGATTTGCCTAATTTAAGACCCAATATGGAGTTAAATATATCATAATTGTGGCCTCATTGCAACAAATTCTACCTGTAAGAAATAATATTGATAAATGTTACATCTTTCTTGTAGCAAGGACTCAGATAAATTCCATCGGCTTTTACAAATCTTACTTCAACTGCAAGATAAATAAGCCAAACATTAGTCAGGGGTGGATTTAGGGAAGGCTGAAGGGATGTTGAAGTTCATGACGATTTACCTGGGAAGTGAACTTTACATCCACTATTCTCTGTCCAGTCTCGTAATCTCTGAAGAACATAGGCTGTTTTCTCTCTAATGATTATGATTGGAAACATCCATTTATGCACAAGCATAGAAATTAAACTAACTAACAAATGAACAAACAACCAAGGAATGATCAAGGCAGGCAGGCAGGCAGGCAGGCAGGCAGGCAGGCAGGCAGGCAGGCAGGCAGGCAGGCAGGCAAGCAAGCAAGCAAGCAAGCAAGCAAGCAAGCAAGCAAGCAAACAAACAAACAAACAAACAAACAAACAACAACAACCAACAAAAGCACGAAATACAAACCTGGCAATGGCCCACTCTGTGACATATTGTTTGAACAGACAATTGAAATTGAACACCTGAAAGGAAATCACATAGTTACTAAGACAACATTCAATTTTGTTTATAAATGAATGATATGAATACAAGAATCACACACAAAACTCTAGGTATTGATTTCCATTATTAATATAGAATGGTTGCTTAACAAAAATTTGCCTCCACACAAAAAAGGAAAATAAAATAAAATAAAATAAAATATCACGAAAGACTTTAAATTACTTAAAATAAAAATTTACCTTATAACTTTTATCTATTCTTTCTGTGGGAATCTCAAATAGTTGATAAAAATACAGCTTGTTTATATAAGGAACCAAACTTGCAAAGAAGGTACTGAATCAAGAATTAAGACAAAATGGCTTCTACTGTTAAGGAAAACTGACTTAAAATATAATAAAATCTTGTATGAATCAATGAATGGATGGATAAATAAGTAAATGAATAAACAGATGAATGGATAAATAATTAATGAGCATATGAACCGATGCATGGTTGAATGGATGTTTTTGGATAAATAAACGTCAAACAAATGAATGAATGAAAGTATGTGCATGAATTCATGAGCGAGCATAATTTATGTCTTGAATCATTTGTTGGTTTATTTTTATTGATTGATTGGATGACTGAATAAATGAATAAATGCAAGAATTTGTGAATAAGTGAGAGAGACATACAGCTATTCTTGAAAAGGTTGTCCAGCTGAAATATTGATTTAGTGAATGACATGTTTTCCGTTTTCTTATTTTAAAATACAAAGCAGCACATATAATACAGTTACATAGTTTATTATAATTATGTGATGAAGTTATTTTGTACATTTGGACTCATCATTTCTTAAAAAAATAAAAATCATGAGATATGAATATGACTTTGTTATTAGCTAAATCAGTATTGCAACTGGATAACCATTTCAAGAATAGCTGTAAGAAAGTCCTAATACTATCTTAACTTATTACCTTAGCCAGTAAAGGAATTCTAGCAGATAGAAACCAAAAAACCAATCCCAGAACCAGCTGGACTCTTGCTTGGATGGAGGCTAAATAAAAACACACATTAATACATACTAATCACTCAAATGCACATTGTAGCATATCAGGTATCCTATTACAAACTATGCCGTCAGTCACACTTCAAACAGCCATTCCACTTGATCGACTTACAATAAATAGCAGCGTGCTTAAAAAATAGCGATCTGAATAAATGTATAAAAAATTGTAAAGCGCATTGAGATTGTGGAATGCTCTATATAAGCACCTCACATTATTATTATTATTATCATTCTTTACTTCAAGTATATCAAAAGAACCTGATGGTATCAATATACACTTTCCCTGCATTCACTTGACTGGCCACAAAACAACAGATTCACACCAAGGCTGGACTATATAAATCCATACATTTTCTGAATTTTATACACTCCAACCTCAATGTAATATATAATATATAATTATACAATATGAGAGACCGATCTGTATGGAATATACAATGTGGAGCCAAAGGTAAAATATACCTAGATTAATGTTGCTATTCTAGATTAATATTATTGAAATTAGATTTAATTTGGACGAGATATTTCAAGCTAAACCTTATGCAAATCAGGATGATTTCTGTATCAATTACACAGATGTCTTCATGCTAGTGCTTTTCTATTGTTCTGGGTTCATTATTTGTTCATGAATTTTATAAGTGAATCTATTGTTTTGTGACCAGTGAAACGAATGTGGGGATGGCCTATTATTCCACAAAGAAAAATCAACATGTACTCAGATATGGGTAAAATACTTAATGATGAGTTAGTGAGCCTCCAGCTCAAGAAGTAAAAGACTCTCATTATAGCAGACACCCTAAGGACCTTAACTTGGTGTCCATAATAGAGAGAGATGTTTCCTTAGATTTCTTTGGAATGAGGCGGGGATTGATCTGCTGTCTGCAACAGCAAGGTGTCCATAATACCGGGGTGTCTGTAAGACAAGAGTTGTTGTACATGTATGTTGAAGAACTTGGTTTTGTTTTCACCTTAGTAGTTCTGTTGAGATATGAACATCTCACCATGTCAGTGTGAGGATACCACAGAAATTTAAAATGATCACAGGATGACACTTCTTTGTGAACTTTACCAAGCATCTACAATTATATATAAATAAAGATTTGATTAATATCCTTAAATTTCTAATTAGCAAACATCAACAACAGAAGGCCTGAAGCAGCATGGCTGAGTGGTCAGATTGTTGAAAGACAGTCATGTCATCATGATTGCGCCTTCTCGGATGAAAACGATAAACTGGAGGTCCCATCTCGCCACACGACACATTAACCATTAACTGGGGGATGTAAAAGAACAACTGAGGACTAGGTTAATGACCATCCTCGGTGATCTTACACTAATACATATTAATTACTAATCAAACTCATGCTTGTAAAAACTGGATTACATACTATAAATAATAGGAAAATATTGTAGATATTGTAAAATCTTCAATTTTAAATATTGTAGAGCGCATTAAGACTTTGAAATGCACTATATAAGCACATACATTACTGAACATTACATTGCATTGTTCACAATGTAAAGTAACAGAAAACAAGTAAATAAACATAAGATAAGTATATCCAAAGTTTAAGTGATGTGTATAAAAGGGATGTCTGAGATTTCAAACAGAATATTCAACAGTTTTACTGTATAGAATTTTAATGTCATATAGAAAATGGCATCTACTAGATTTTTGTTTTATATAGAGTGCAATGTATCTTAGACAAGATAGCTCCTTTTAGAACCGGCCTTTAGTACCTCATGTAGTGAGCAAGAATCTGTTCTTTCATGTAGGTTAAATGCAGACTCACACTGCCATGTTACAGAGAGAATAATACCAAGGGCTCCTAGTCCACACAATGTTGAAAAGAATACATCCTGGTTTTCCGTTTTACTACATTCAATGATGGTACCATCTGCAGTCATCAACTCTAAGCTTACAACCTAGAAAAAAATGATACTGACATTAAAGAACTATGAACTAATATTATTATCTAGTACAGCTCTATGAGCTACATAATATATCTAGTATGATCACCAATGAATGTATTATTAAACATGATTTAGAGTAATCAACATACCAATGTTCCTAACAGGCCATAATTATCTCCTGAACCATGAACACATGTTGATATAACCCCACCGCAAGAGAACTCACTGAGTGCTCCAAGACTGAAACAAAAGTACTAAGAGTTAAATGTGGCATTAAAATAATTATAATATCATTATTAATAATCAATTATTAGAATAATGAATGGGACTTACTTTGAAAATCCAAGACCATTATCATCAAGTACTTGATGAAGGTCTGTGAGCATCCGCCCTGCTTGAACAGTAACCTGTTTGGTTTCTGTATCAACCTAACATAGAATATGACTTTAAAGTATATGGATTCAAAGTTGTGTGTAAAATAGTAAAATGTAGGACTAGTGACAAAGTGAATCATAATGATTTAGTATAGTTCAATAACAAATTAGTAAATGAATGAATGAACCACTGAATGAATGAATAAAAATAAATGAATGCATTGCAAGAATGGAAGCAAAGATGGATGAAAAGAATGAATGGGTGGGTAGATGGCCGAATGAGTGAATGAATTAATGAAAGAATGAATGAATAACTGCATGAATGAATGAATGAATGAATGAGTAAATAAAAGAATAAATAAATGAAAGAATGAATATAGATGAATTCATAAATCAATGAATAAATCACTTTTTAGATGAACGTAGTTCTAAATGGCTAGGAAATGATTAATGAGTGCAAGTTTAATAGATCAAGGAATGATCAATGAATGAATAAGTAGATAGTTGGATGACTAAAATGGATGAAAAAGCCAGCAAACAAAAGAATTGTAGAATAGGACTAAATTAATGAACAACAGTACAACTACTACTCACATTCAAAATTTTGTTATAATATTTCAGATCAACAAGAAAATCTGAAGTACAAACAATATCTGAAGGAGAATGTCCAGCACCACAGATCCTGACACAACGCTTCAACTGACTGGCAACTGACAGAATCTGGACAAAAAAAAAAAAAAAAATACAGGAGATAGGAAATTAATATAAAATTGAAAGAAAGAAAATGGGTGTTTGATTTTTGTAATCAGGAAGATAAATAAATAAGCAAATGAGATGTCAAATAATCATTTGACTGCAATTATTGATGAATGAATAAAAAAGAATGAATATATCCTGGAGAATGATTAGATGTATATTGATACTTAAAAGTATAAGATAGCAGTGGCAGATCCAGGATTATTTTAAGGAGAGGGACCAATGGAAATTTTCCAACTATTTTCGTTATTTGCTGTTTTGGATTCTCATTAGCATATTCTAGTACTTCATTGATTGCAGTTCATTTATGAGAATAAAACATTCAAAATGTATTCAGTTGATATTAATCATTTTATTTCAGTAAATAAAATGAAAAAAAGTTGCTTTTAAATTATAAAATAAGTAAAAAAAGCAGTACATTTTTTTTTGGGGGGGGGACAAGTCATCCCAGTCCCCCTCCCTGTATCCGCCCCGCAGATAGATATATAAATAAGTGAATGAATGAATAATTTAATGAATGGATTAATGAACAAATACTAATTAAATGAAAGGAAATGAATGAATGAACGAAAGAGCTAATATGTGATGAGCAAATGAAAGGATGAAAGTGTAAGTGGGTCGCATGTCAAAAAGAGCAGTAGACTATTATATACCATTCGAATTTATATATTTTTAATTTTTACATAAATGCAAATAGTTTCTTACAGTTTGCATTGAGTTTGCATTGCATTCATACTTTGAAACAGGAAAAAATATATACTGAAAAATTTCCCATAAAATTTCTCGGCCAAGAAAATATATAATTAAATATGTATTGTCAAAAGTGACAAAAACTATTCAGCTGGTTGTTTATAAAATATAATGATAAAAAAAGAATATTTGCAAAAGCGATGACACGATTAGGCTCAGTCTCCAGCCTAAAGCGTTGAATGTTATGTAAGTTTCGTTCACGTGGTAGACCTGCACGCTGCCAAAAGTATTTTGTAGATTTATAACACAATATTACGGTTGTCTATTAACATTTTGTATATTTTGTCTTAAACTATTTCATCCTAACAATCACTACGGTTTTCTTAATTCTTAATATTTCAAGTTTTACCTCCCGGATTTCGTCGGTGTCTGTTGGAGTGAAGTAGAACTGTGGCGTACAAGAGAATGTTTTCGACCAGTTTGTAAACTGAAAACCCGTTTTTCCTCGCTGTAGAACGTCCAGAACCTTGTCAGGGACTGCCTCGTTGCTCATTGTATAGTTTTGTTAGCGATAAGTTCGTTCAATCTGCACTGTTTGGAATTTGGATGAAAACAGTGACGAGAACTGATCGACTAGTCCGACTAATGTTATGAAATACACAGGAAACCCAAAGTACACATTATGGGGAAAAAAAATCATACCTCGATTTTTCGTCTCCTTTCGATCTAATTTTATATCGCAGTGATCACTATATAATTTTATTCAAAATTTTTATGAATGGCAATGCTTGGATTAGAAGATTTCCCTTTAAAATTGTAACAAAAAAGACTAAAAATATTAAATTATACTTGGGCTTCCTGTGCTATTAAAGCATCATGAATAAAAAAGAAAACACAAAATAACCACCGGTAAATGTGCTTAAATTTGTTCTTCAAGAAAATTTGAAAAAAAAAAGATTAATTATTAAAATTTGGTAAAAAATTGAGGTTTATTCAAATTCTAATTGTGGGCGAAAATGACGTCATACCTACTTGTTTTTCTTTTTATGTCGCAGTCTCAAACTACAGCATTTTTACCTCTAAGACGAGTTTTTTAACTCTAAATTTTGGTCTTGAGAGGAAACTTTCAAAAGAAAACAAGAGAACGAAAGAAAAACAACAAAAACAAACAATAGAGTCGGAAATTTTTCGTCAAATCATCGGAATTGGTTCGTGTTCCTTCGGCTCTTCGGGAAGCCTCGGCTGAAGTAAAAATATTGTTCTCAAAAGTGATCTTTGTGGTTTCAAAACTGTTTCTCGGCAGTTTAAGGAGTTCTTCGCGCCATATTCTTGCTTTCTTAGATTACTAGAAGATGGAAGTTGACTTTAACAGTTAGGAGATGTATAGGCCTTTCTCTTCCCGACAGATATTTGAGGTTTGACTATATTTTGTTGTCGTGGGCGTATTGGAGTGGTCCGCCATGATGAATCGACCAAACACAACATCGCAATCTTCACTGAAAACACCACGTCTTGGTGTAGCACCTACTCCAGGACCAACAAACGCAGACTTGACTAGTATTTTTGAATGTCCTGTGTGTTTTGACTTTGTTCTTCCTCCAATTTTACAATGTTCAAGCGGGCATCTTGTGTGTTCAAACTGCAGGCCCAAACTTACTTGTTGTCCTACTTGTCGAGGGCCTTTGGGAAGTATTCGCAATTTGGCCATGGAAAAAGTCGCCAGTACTGTAACATTTCCTTGTAAGTATGTCACTAGTGGTTGTGAAGTTTCTCTACCGCATACAGAAAAAACAGAACACGAGGAATCATGCGAGTTTCGTCCATATTCTTGCCCTTGCCCTGGAGCTTCTTGTAAGTGGCAGGGTTCATTGGAAGCTGTAATGCCTCATTTAATGCATACACACAAGTCTATAACTACTCTTCAAGGTGAAGATATAGTTTTTCTTGCTACTGACATTAATCTTCCCGGTGCTGTAGACTGGGTTATGATGCAATCATGTTTTGGACATCATTTTATGCTAGTTTTGGAGAAACAGGAAAAATTTGAAGGACATCAGCAGTTTTATGCCATAGTACAACTTATAGGAACAAGAAAACAAGCAGAGAGTTTTATATATAGGTTGGAGTTGAATGGTAGTCGACGACGTCTTGCATGGGAAGCGACACCACGCAGCATTCATGAAGGAATTGCTTCTGCAATTTTGAATTCAGACTGCCTAGTTTTTGATGCCAATATTGCGCATTTGTTTGCGGATAATGGCAATTTAGGAATTAATGTTACTATTTCTATGGTAAGTTAACTGTTTACAGTTGTATGGATAACAAATGTAAGTACATGTATAGCCGGGAATAGTTATTGTTCACACTGACTATTATGTCACTTTTGTTCCAAGGAAAGATTCATTGTAGAGCAATATTGCATATTGCTCTACAACCCCTGAAAAATAGTAGGAAAATAACATTTTGCCAGTGTTGATCTGACAGTTTTTTCCTTGGCTTTCCTGAACAATAAATGGCTATTTTGCTATCATAGTAAAACTTTGGATTTACAGTCAAACTAAAAAGCAAAGAAGTGAAAATAGAACTGTAACATTATTTTTGATCTGTTTTAAATTTGTTTAAATTAATGAAGGAGCAAACACAAAAACACTAAATATATAAGTCTAACTCTCCCTACCTCATGTTGTATTCAAACTTACCAAGAAGCATGTACTGGTAAACTTAAAGCTTCAAGCATTTGTAATTATACTGTATGCATATACTAAAAAATGTGTTTTGATTTGACAAATCAAAACAGGTTTTCTGTGTTTGATACTTTTATCAACACACGCAAAATGTTAAGAGAAAATAAGTGGCATAGAAAACTACTTTCTACTAAATTTTTGAATTACGTTTTATTCAAACTGTCTAATAAGCATGCGCTTTAAAGTGAAACACACTGTTTCGACCAATCATAGCATACTAACCCAATGATTATATAATCCTTGTCAAACATGATTTTTGACCAATCATGGCATGCCACTTTCCCAATTATTTTACAATTGTATGTTCCCATTTTTCAATTTGTAGAGTGGCGGAAAAATTAGAACAAGAAAGGACATTCTTTGTTTAACGGTTGTGACAATATTAACCATCCCATAATACTGAGCTATGATTTTCTACACGACCCGTGTAAATATTGTAAATATCGGATAGAGGCTAAAGTTTGGTCTGGCATTTAATGTATTAGTTGAATATATTTCAATTTTGATATAATCTATTGCCTGTAAATATTTATATTCACACAAATATATGACATAATATTTTATCAGTCAATAAAGAACAAGCAAACATGTAAACTAATAAATAAATAAAGGAATGAACCAACAACAAAGAAAAACTCTTTAAAACAGGTTAAAGTGAATCATACAAATCAATAAATGGTTAAACAGCCAAATAGACAAAAATTAACAAGAAAAAGAGAAATTCATGAAACAAAATAATAAAGCAAACACAAAAGTGTAAAAACCAAGAAGATAGTAAAATAAACAACAGTAAGCAATCACCTTTCAAAGCAGAAATGTAAAGACAATAAGCAATGTGGGATCAGCTCATGAAACACTGAGCATGTGCAGTGGATACCTCTTGAAAGCACTATTGTTGAGAGTACAAAAGCGTAAGCATGTATAAAAAACATGTGAATGATTGAGGTCATAAAAGGCATAGAGTCTTTTGTAAATCACGGTTGAAACAAGCCAGTTTGTATTAAATTTCAACTGCAGTCGTTCCCTCTATATGTTGTGAGCGTGCATTTAAATCTGTTCTGGACCAACAAAATATTTGATGGTCTAGTTATATTTTTATCTATTATTGACAAAGGCTATCTTTTCTTCTTTTTTTGAAGACAGGTACATGTAAAAGAGAGCCTTTGACAGCTGAAAGCCCGTTTAATACCAAGTGAAGCATATTTAATTATTAAAGTGTATGCAACATTTATGTATTATTTTGTATTAATTGTAATTACAGAATGCAAAATTGTGTGTATAAAAAGACACTCTACAACTTGGGCTCTTTTTTATATCAAGTAGAAGTGAGTTACTCTACATAGGCAAAGACAAGTCTTGTGTTGATGTGTTGCTTTGAAAAATGAAAGGTCATTTAATTATGTACTTTTTTAAACATTATATGACAAGGCAAATATATTCCAGATCTTAGCCATTTAGAGCATGTTATTCAATAATAGCATTGGATTTCAAAGTCAAACGATCAATTGTCAAGTACACACTTGAATATTCAAGTAATTTGTTAAAGCTTTGATGTAATGTTATGTAAAAGTTGAAGATGACAGAAACAAACACAGGGTGTTTGTTTAATTATCTAAACAATTAACTGAAAAGTACATATTTTTTACACATTTTTTTATAAGCATGGATCATACATACAAAAAGTATACTTCAAATTTTGTGTTACCACTTTTCAACACAAGCCTATATTTGACTTACAAAATTTTTCATTTGTTTATAATATTCTCAAACCCATACATCTTTACGATGTAAGGGTGTGTTCAAACATGACTGCAGATTACCAGTACTAGTAGTTCACCATTTTCACGGTTTGTTTGCCATTCTAGACCATTCCTGTTGGTGGGAATTGATTCTTTTATAACATTTTAACACAATTTTTAGCTGTTGGAATGTGGTCTTTAGGTAAATTAATTGTGAGGTCAGGGAAGTCTTGCAATAAAATATTGCATGGACTTGAACAGGGAAAATGTGTTAATACTATCTCCTGATTTCATAGTGTTTTATTATGGACATGAGTTTAACTAGGTATCAAAAACAATTTTTTTTTGTGTGATCTATAAAAAATTAAAATTATCGAGTAAAGTATATTTTGTAAATTAAATGAATATATTGGTATAACATTAAGTGAAGTTATTATAACAGTAAAACAATTATGTTAATCATCAATTTTTGGAGGAATTACAGAGTGAGTAATTGCAGGGCTGTGGAATAAATCTAAAAAAGATTACGAGGAAAGATTATTTGCAATATTTCTAAGTAAGATAGATCAACTTGTTTAATTTAAATATGAAATGTTTATCAATGTCAAATATAGTTTATTGTGTAAATAGATGCTTAGCTTCAACATGTTTTCAATAAAAGATATTTAAGTAGAGTGCTAACAATATGTCCATGAAATAAAACCTGAATAAAGTCTACCTCATAGTTCTTATTTATGTGACTATTTAGATGCTATCATTCCACCAGAGCAGTCAAAGAAAACGCCAATAAAAAGAAAACAATACATCCTTATAGCTTCATTGACTGAAATAATACGTCATGATACGTAAATAAGATCTATTAGATAGAAAATAGTTAGACTTTTTCATGGACATATTGTAAGCATTCCATATCTCAAAAAATTTAGATTCTATTCATTTTGATTTTTTTTTGTAAATATCAATGTTCCTTATGTCTTCCAAACGTCTTACCGCTGTGTTGCTTAAGCTAACGGGCAATTCCTCTATTTTCTTCCTTTGTTTATTTCCTTACTCCCTCCTCTTTCTTCCAAGCTCCAATTTTTCCCTCGCTTCATTACTAGCTTTCTCCATTCCGCGTCTTTGTCTCCCTGCTCTTCCGACCTTCCTTTTTTCCTTGACTTTTTCTTTCTTTCGTCCAACCTATTTACCTAGCTTGTTAAACTCCTCGTTATGATTACCTAACTTCCTTTTCTGTTGCTTAAAAAAGTGATCAATACCGATTTTGTTCTCGCAGCGCTCTTCAGTTCGAACCTGACACAAATACAAAAGAATGTTACAATATCCATCTATTTGACTTATTTTATTGATTTCTATTGAAACGTGGGTATATCTGGTATATTTGACAAGGAATTGACCTGTTGAACTTATTGACCTCATGTTGGGGGTAGAAACAAGGGGAACGAATCACATGTAAAACGCCGACTGGGTATTATGAACAATTGTTGATCAGATAAAGGAGAATGTTCAGCCCAATATCTACTGGGCATTAAGAGCACTATACTGCTTGTTGTGTGAGGAAGTCTTCGATTTGTTGCTCGTTCCTTTTCAGCCACTTGATATTATCACGAATGGCTTTCAGTGAAGTATTTGTGGCTTTGATAGTCCAAAGTTTTGGCTGGGATCTTGCAAATTGCTCCACCTAAGAAGAAATGATAAAACAGAATAGCGTTCATGGTGGACGTTTTAGAACTCGAAGTTCTTTTGTGATAAACAAATTTGCCAGTTCAGTATTCACTTCCAGCTTGTTTGTGAGCATGCGCATTTAGAAAAGCCTGCACTTTCTGGCCTTCCTTGTCTTCTGCGTAACACATCTTTATTTCGCCTTTTCCTGACTTATACCACCACAGGGGTGGATCCAGGACTGTTTTCAGGAAGAAAAAAAACAAAAAAAAAAAAAAACAGGTGAACGCACAGTGGACTTCCTGTTGAAGTACGTAACCACCAACGCTAACTAGAGGGTCTCAATGGGGTTAAACGTCAACCGTCAAACGGCCTTAAATTTAACCGTCAAGCGTCAAATGAAAGAAATTTTAACCGTCAAGCGTCAAAAAAATTAACCGTCAAGGCTGATTTTTTGACTTCACAAACCAAACGTGTATACTAGTATCAAGTATTTGAAGACATTACATCTTTATTCGGTTAGTTATAAATGTGACAAACTGTCAATAAACTGATTAAGGGTCATTCAAATACATAAATGAATTTGTCCAACTCGGGATTCGCTTTCAGCAAATTCCTGGTCAGGGGACGTGCTGGTCAAATATTCAATCGCACTGACATGACACCCGGAGTGGGACCCCCTTTTATCAGCGGGGATGATCGTTGCATATTTTAAGGGGTCAAAATCGGAGATCTGGTACCGTTTAAGGGTCTCTTAGACGTTCTCAGACTCTCAGAATTGAAGATTTTTCCTTTTAGGGTATTCACGAAGATTCAAAAACAAGGTCTCGATTTTACGACCATTATATTCAAGTGTTCGTATTTGAGTTGGTACCTTTCAGGATTAAAAATCATGTATTGTCACGCCCTTCTGGATAGAACTTTGATACCTTTTAGGGATCATTTTCAAAACTTTCCAAAAGCATCCCCGCCCTGTTCCGATCGAATTCCCCTCCCCGGATATCACATGCCATGTCAGGCTGCAGGCTAGGATATAAATCGCTGCCCGTCGCGAGTGATCTCTCATCTTTAAAATGAGTATCGTTAAAACACTTTATAGAATTGAGCTAGGACGAAAAACTCGACAGGCAACCAAGCAGGTTGATGGATATGAAACTAATTCTGTTGATAAGCGGACAGTGCTATCGAATTAGCCTGAGTATCAGCCTCTCGCAAGGCCACCCCCTCTTCCCCAGAAGGCCTGATACCAAGGCTAATATCGAAGAGACTAAGTGTAAGGGACCCGTCATTATTTATCGCCTGGTGGGGGGGGGGGGGGGGGGGGGTGCGAGATTTCGGGGGGGATCAGTTCATTTTCATAAAAGCAAAAGGGGGGATCAGACGGAAATGACAGTTTTGAAAGAGGGGATCATTTACAATTTGGAAAGGCTAAACTTGGGACCTTAAGTCGCCTAAAATCGTTCAAAATTGCTTTAAATCGCGCAAAATTGCTAAAATTTGCTCAAAATTGCTTAAAGTCGCTCAAAATTGCTTTAAATCGTTCAAAATTGCTTAAAATCGCTCAAAATTGCTCAAAATAGCTCAAAATCGCTCAAAATTGCTTAACATTGCTCAAAATTACTTAAAATCGCGCAAAGTTACTGTAAATCATCATCAAGAAAATATATTTATATGAGGGGTGATCACTTGACTTTTCCCTACCTATGAGGGGGGATCATCACAATGTTATGATGCTGTAGGGGGGAATCTGTTAAATTTTACAGCGTCTACAAAAAATCCTCCACACCCCACAGACGATAAATAATGACCGGTCCCTAAGTCTATAATCACATGCTCTGGAAAAAATTTCAACAGCGGCGCGTTTTAACAGTAAAGGTGCTCACCTTTATATAATTGTAATTATAACGTAATATTATAGTGTCCGGCCGGATACACTAGAGAAAAATTCACTTTATATTCACTTTATCACAGGCTGAATTAGCGATTATTTAGAATTTTATTGATAAATTAATTATTAAAAACTTGTCATATTAATATTTAACTAGGTAACTTAACCGTCAGCTACTATAATTTACCGTCAACCGTCAAAACGCCACAATTTTAGTCGTCAACCGTCAAAATGACGATTTTTTAGCCGTCAGCCGTCAACGCTACACCCCCATTGAGACCCTCTAACTAAGCCTCTCAACTACTAGGTTTTCGACAATTATACCATTAACTGTGAAACACACCTCTTGTAGATTACTTTCCTCATCAAAGTACTTCGTAAAGTCCAAAAAAGAAGTTGTAGTATTGCCATTAACTCTAGCATCCCTTAAAATACACACAAATGAAATTATCAAAACGTAATGTTGCATCGAGTGTAATGCGCAAGTGTCAGATTTAAAAGAAACTGTTAGGTTTCGTTCGCATCATGGCTAAAGATAAGAAGTTGTGTGAGCTTTTAACTTTGCTTCGATCCAGGGGTTTTTTCTCTCCCAAAAATGCAAAAGATCGGCTTTGTGTTCTCTGTGGTCATGCATGGGACCAAATGTCTTTGATCCCCATCCCAAACACGTCAGTTACTTTCAAAAAGAGCCACAGTAAACGAGGTTTGTCCATGATTTCTCATCTGGTGTTCAACATTTGCATTGTCACCTGATATTGTTTCTTAATCCGATTCAATTTTCAGATTTCGACATATGGTTCTCACGCGTACCTTTCCAGAATTTCCTGAAAGTTTGTTTGGAAGTAATTCCATGCCAGATCACGTCCAGGATTGAATCTTGAGACTTGTTCAAGTTTCTCCCAAATATCTGTCTTGTTGGCAACAGATTCAAGATAGGAGTCATTCAACCATCTATAATGGAAATATGAAAATACAACAGTAACAAGCATTGTTCACTTTCATATCTTTTAATTGTCAAAACTGCAATTGTTTGGACTTTCAAGATAGAAAGTAACGGCCAAATAAGGGAGAGGAGTGCTCATGCAACAAATAAAGACAGTTTTCCAACTGAAGAAAAATACTGCGCACATGTCGAGGAATGCTCGGCCTTCTTTCTTCAGCAATAGGGGACAGCTAGAATGGGACTTGAGAATGATTTCACAAACTACCCTATATGAAAGACCATGTTTTCCTAACCAATTCGTTATATATCATAAAAGCACCTCTGGTATCTTTGAGGTGAATTTCTTGGAGAGGTCGTTATAAAGGAAGTTATCATTAAAGCTTCAAAGTGCAGGAAAATTTCAGCACTTTCCTAATTTGTATAGTCATTGGTATAGTGATATCAATCAGTGTAAGAGAGTCACAAATCACAGGCTACCTGTTGATATAGTATGTTGATTTTGTAGCAGAAAGTCCAGCAAGGAGTCGTGTCCGTTCCCTGGATTGATCGTCATCTACGTCAATAGTCCCATTAACATTTACAATTTTCCTGTATTGATTATACAGAAATTCCCAGTGTGTTCTATTGCCGTATCTGGCGGCCATTTCGTAAGCAGATTGGCGAACATAAATATACTTATTGTTGTATCTGAAACATTTAAAAATATTCATAATGTTCATCATACATAGCATATACTCATTTGGTTACACATGTCGCACTGCGATGCTCACAGTTGCCGTAAACTTCACAATTCAGCTGCGTTTTAATGTGGTTGTCCTTGTGGTGTAGTGGTTCACTTCGGACTAGAAGAGCCGGTCGATCGAAGACGTGGGTTCGCTTTCCACCAAGGGTAATGACATTTTTCTTTTAATCTTTCTTGGATTTCACATTTGACGAGCCATTTGAATTTATACCAATGTTACATTGTGACATTCACAATAACAGACCATTTGATATTCATTGATTAATTTGTTGATAGGTGAATGAGAAAGTTCTTTCTGGTCACAGCTGGGTATTATTAAAGGAAGAAACTATTACATCCAATAGTGCCGAGCTTGCGGATCATGAGAACAAGTGAGTGATAAAATATAGCCAGGTAATTTGCATTTTGATGATAATAATAATAACAATAATAATAATCACATTGTATTTATAGAGCGCACAATCAATGTGCATTTTGTAGTGCGATACACCAAAATGAAATGGATGAGGGTATTTGTGTTTATAAAATCAAACTTTACTTTTACTTACTTTCCAGTCTTTATCCAATGGTTTACCAAATCCAGACCTTTGTTAATCGCCTCTGGCTCACCAACATATGCCAGTATGTCAAACAACTCGGCAAATGTTATTCTTGGAAAATAATAAAAACTATGCAAGTGAAGCTATAGATAGGGTCGAAACAGTGTAAGGGTAGAAATCAATAATTTTAAAAGTTTGTAAGGGGATCTTGAAGGTCCGGCCTGATCTCTACTTGAAATGGATCCTTAACATGCCAGATCCCAATGCCAAGTAAACTAATCAAGTATTCCTAAAAAGACCTTAAAACGACAATGCTTGGAAATTAATTCCCATCTCCCTAATCATTCTATTTCTAGATTCCAGATACCTATAAGTTGTCAGGTTGGGGATCTCATGCAGATTCCTAAACCCCTAACATTTAGGTAGTGCGAAAGACATTCAGTGTTATCGTTGAGACTTAGACTAAGTGTCTTAAAACCCATACATTATTGGCCTGTTTGCTGTTCGTCGGGATACCAAACAATAAAAAAGCCATGCATTTACCTCTGAAACGGATTCTTCCAAACACCCTTGAAGTCGTTTTTCTTCAATGATTCTTTCAACAGAAAAGATAAGTAATTCTGAAACAGATAGTGGAACGCATTTGTTATATATCACAATAGAGTCAAGCTAGAAAGTTTGTAATTGTCGATTTGTCAGATCGAGAGTGCTATTCTCCACAACCCAATTCCACACCCTGTTATTTCAAAAATCCACCTTGGAAGACTCCCGCAGTGAAATTGAGCATTTCACAATTCTTATCTTTGATCAGGATCTTTTATAATATCAACTGAGAAATACCATGGCTAGCACTTAATGCAAATAGGGAAACTATTACCAATATCATCATTTTCTATATAAACTTTAATATTATGTTTAAATCATTGCTTTTTGATAGATTTAATCGTGAATAATACTTACTTTGAATAGTTCAAAAACATGTGGTTGAAATCGTATTTTTTTAACAATCGTGTCTAAATATCCCATAATTGTTCTTAATGGAGACGTGCTTTGTTCTTCTTTTAGATAAGATGTTATCTTCAGTAGAATGGTGATATTGAAATCCTTACTATCTCTATAAGATTTAATAGAAATTATATAAGAAACTCTCTGTTGTTTAGTTTAGATTATAGTGTTGATTTTTCTTTTGTCAAGACAAAACAAAAAATACACTTCATGTAAGCGTAATTCCTTCTTCTCCTTACACTACTAAAAATAAGGAAAAGAACAGTTCCTTGAATCTGAGTACAATTTCCACAAAAGATACTTACTCCCAAAACTCGAATGCATCCGAACTTAAGCTACTTCTGTCGCTTGCTGAGAAGGCCTAAAGTACATAAGCGTTGAGTAACTAGATTATATCAAGTATTCATAAGCATTTAATTTTTCAAAGGTCTACATAAAAAAGATCACCTTGTAATGAATGTCTAGCTGACTGGCCAAGTTGTCCCACATGTCTTGTTCATACATGACTCGATAGTATCCTACTTGCCCTGCGTTACCTTTGATCCATTTTGCACAGCCAGGCACAGTGATGTTCACTGAAGAATATCGTTACAAGAGTATGTTGGGTTTTGTTTGAGTGGTTATTTTCTATTCCATTTAACTAACTAAAATACATGTTGTGGATAGATACCTGATGTTTTGTTCATCCAAACCAAATGAGTATCTGTTGGTGAGCTTGAATCGGTATACCAGAAAGGAACATACCAAGAATAGCTGCATCAAAACAATACATCGATCAATCAAGCACTGAAGCAAGCCATCAGGCTAGCAGGCAAGCAATTATGCAGAATGAAGCAGGCAGGGAAGCAAGCAAGCAGGCAGGCGAGCAGGCAAGCAACGGCATTAATAAAAGACGGATACCACGCGGATACCGCGGATACCACGGATACCACAGCGGATACCGCGGATACCAAAATAAAATATGAAAAATAACATAAAAACATGATATTCTGTTATTTAGGGATGGATTGGAGACGTACCTTCAACATTGAAAGCTATTTGGGGCGAGTTTATCTCTTTATGTCGCCATTTTTGAAGATTAGGGGGACAAACGCTTTCCTTTGGGACAGTTTTTAGAGATGGGCGGGGACATTTTTTTTAGAACTCTCAAAAGAGGGGGGTATATTTTCTAAACATGAAAACACAACTTTATTTAACCGAAAAAATATTGTAGGACATATCACAATTTTTGAAAAAAAAAAAATTCATTTTAGAGGGATTTGATAATTATAATGTATAATGAGATTCAACATTGAAAGCTATTTGGGGCGAGTTTATCTCTTTATGTCGCCATTTTTTGAAGATTAGGGGGACAAATCGTATATTACGGCGCAGGGTGCATGGGGCGGCGTTTTTAGAGAGGGGGTGGACATTTTTTCTAAACATCAACGACTTGGGGGTACGATTTGCCCTTAACAATACTACCAGGTAACATGATAGTAGATTAGCGTAATGTAAAATTCAAATCAAACGTATAAACAACACCCCAAAAAGACGAGTGCAGCAAGGCGAGTTTATCGTTGTACACACCAGCGGTTGATAGGACCAGTGTTAATTGACTTAACCAGACCGTAGTCGTCGGAGTGTCGGATAACCAAGCTTTATGTTATGTTCAATAGCGCGTTTATAGAAAGGTTTGCCAGTTCCATCTTGTCCAGTGAAATAACCATCAATACACAGATCAATAACATTTTTTTTCGGTTTTTGTCAAGGCCATAAATTTGAGCCGTATATAATAATTTTAATTTTCGTAGTTTTAGCGTCAATTGACGCTGTCATACATCTGCCAAAATCTATTGTTTGTCACGCTTCATAAGCCAACTGGTCCTATCAAATGTTGTTAGCGTCTGTTACATCCGGAATATTCTTCCGGATGTAACACAGGCTACTGCTGATTCACATAAATTTGCCACCCTTTTGTGTCTTATGGAGAATGAATAACGACATAAAGAGATAAACTCGCCCCAAATAGCTTTCAATGTTGAAGGTACGTCTCCAATCCATCCCTAAATAACAGAATATCATGTTTTTATGTTATTTTTCATATTTTATTTTGGTATCCGCGGTATCCGCTGTGGTATCCGTGGTATCCGCGGTATCCGTCTTTTATTAATGCCGGGCAAGCAATTATGCAGAATGAAGCAGACAGGAAAGCAAGCGAGCAAGCATCTAAACCCTCACTTGCTATACTTTGCTTGGTACTTTGGATCGTCTGGTGTAAGACCATCGACGTATCTGGACTGTGTCGCTGTGTACACTTTATTACCGTTGGTGTCTTTACCCACATATTTAATGTTAATGACTGGATAACCGCTTTGATATTCCCAATCATGCATAAACGTCTTGACATCGAAAGATGGCTTCAGCTAGAAATAACAATTGATTATAAGATTAAAAATCCAAAAAGTAAAAGTTATAGTTTAAAATATTTCGCCTTAATTACCAGAAAGTACTTGGCGTGACAATAGGTGCTTGCAAGCAAAGTTCACAGAAAACACGTTCACACTGTAGAAAGCTTGTGTACTTACCGACTGAAAAACGTCCCACAAATCTGCCGCATTTGCGTTTTTAAACTTGTATGTATGTAAATATTTCTAGAAAAAATGGAAATATAAGTGACTCGTGTCTATTCATTTCCGGTTTGATTTTGAACATTCATCTCTTTTTTTATGCTATGGTTTTAAAAAAGCTCCTACATGAATTTAATTGCAAGCATACTTGAATGTTCATTTGCAAATGGCGTTTTTCCGCCGCATGAATTTGGAATAGGGCAGGGATGCTCGTCGAAAATGACCCCCAAAAGGTAACAAAGGTCTATCCTAAAGAGCGTGGCAATACACAATTTTGACCCCGAAAAGGTACGGCGGGCATATCCAAGCCCTCCGATATATGGGAATATGAATTACAAACTCAATATTTTTGACTAGCTTTTATCTAGTGAATAGCTTTATTATAAGCCTTTTTGGTATTTTAATGATAGGTATATTAACAATACAGATAATATAACTGTAATTGTAAAATGTCACCTACTACACCCTCGCCCCAATTAGCTAGACTATATGCGGGTGTGGTAAATAATTTATCGTATGTAATTAGCTTATATCTAACTATTTTTTTTTTCATCACTCACCCTTATGCCTTGTTGAAAAACGTCCTTATTAAGAAGGTTTTCAAGCATGTAGAACAAAGCTGCTGGCTGAAATGAATTTACAGATTTTTACAATAAATGACCTGCACTATGGCGTCATATACTACAACTACCAGAATGCTTTGCTTACTTTCTTTTGTATCGCAATTAGCACTAATTGTTGTTCCTGTAGCAGTCCGTAAAGTCCCCCAAAATACAATTGTAAACAGTAATTGAAAAGCCCCGAGGGGGCGCCGGAATTACTGTATAATCTCCGAAGGGATTAACAATTTGAATATGAATGAGAGTTCTCATAGAATGCTGGCAGTCGTAGTAATTAAAATGACACCATAATGCAGATCGCCTATGACAATGCGAGCACAATCTGTGGAGACTTTGTGTTTTTAGAGGGAATCGGATTCAAGGTGTTAAGGTCGGTACACACTAGGTGACAAGTCGCAGCGACTTGTCCCCGCGACATGTCGCCTCGGTGTGCACTGATTCAATATTTGTCGCCAATACATCTGATTTATTCGCTGCGACTCGTCGCACGAAATCCAACCGGTTGGATTTCATGCGGCAAGTCGCAGCGACAACAATTTTCGCTAAATATACCTAGTACACACGGGGGAAATTGTCGCCGGGACACATCGCTGCGACTTGTCGCCTAGTGTGTACCGACCTTTAAGGACAGGGACTTGTCCCCGCGACAGGTCGCCTCAATGTGCACTGCTTCAACAATACAACCGGTTGTATTTCATGCGTCAAGTCGCAGCGACAAAATTCTGCCAAAAATACTTAGGACACACGCGGGGAAATTGTCGCTGCGACCTGTCGCAGGGACAAGTCGCCGCTACTTGTCTCCTAGTGTGTACCGACCTTTAAACCTTGATCACTCTTTGTACTTGGGCTACATCCACACTAACCCGGATAAATTTGAAAACGCAACTTCCGTCCACACTAAAATGCATAAAACTGCATAATACCTTAGCATAGAAAAAATAGAATGCATATGTCTCATCAGATGTATTGCGTCGTTTAGGATTCATCGCTATTGAAAGTGATGGTGTAGAGTCCACCGGGAGAGCCAATTTATGATTTTCTTTTGGAATTAGCGTTTCCTGTAAAAAAATCAACGATTTTCTTTTGATAATGGAGTACGTTAAAAAGTAATGTCATCCATTCTTGTACTGTTGCACAATTACAGCTAAAATCGTTGCATCGCGACCGGACGCCTTTGCAGCTTTGGCTGGCTTTTTTAACGGCATCAACCGTCGATCCACCGAGGCGACATCATTGATGTCGCAGGAAAAAACAAAATCCAGTCAAAGTTGCAAAGGCACCCGGTAGCGAACCTGGAGGAAGGGGGAGATCCAGTGGTAAACGATGCTCGTAGTATCTTTTAGGGGTAAAAGTCAGCAATTTGGTCTCTTTAGGGTTTAAAATATGAAATTTACAAATTCTCACTTTTTCGTATCTTTTAGGGGTTGAATAGCACTGAGATGAAAAATTTGCAAAACCACGCCCTTTTGAAAAACGTCCGGTATCTTGTAGGGGTACTTTTTAGAAATTCCGACGAGCATCCCAGATCGTTTGTCCCCGGAGTCCCCCCATTGGGTCTAGGGTATATGGTTTCTAGGGCAAATCACATGCGTTAGTATGTATAATCGAGCGGTCTTCTGTAATGTAATTGAATATGATACATGTCAAATTTGACTTATATACTAGCACTAAACGCTGCATAACAAAATTCGCAGCATGGCTATTCAGACAAATGCCTCATTTGGGTAATGTTTCAAGCAAAAGTGTTGTGTTTCAAATTTTTAGGTGCAACATCTACAATTCTAATCATCGTAGAATTATACCATTTCAATAATTATATGATTTCCATACCCGTCTGAAAGCTTTATCGTACTTCTCAAGAATATGATATAGAAAAAAATTTGGAAGTCCTTGGTAAAGCCACAATTCTTCCCAGCCTTTAACTGTGAACAAACCACCAAACCACTGAAAACAAAAATATGATTTGTATCTATTATATATCATATAATTTAACAACAAATGCGCCTGGGCTCCCGATGCATATATGTACGTTTTGTTGGGTAGTTCTAATGTGATGTTTTTGTTCCAATTCCTGCATCTACTAGCTACTCCAAGCTGTTTTAAATTAGCAATATTAAAAACTAAATTTTCCCATAGATTATACGCATTACAAATAGAAGAAAATATGCTTTCGACTCAATAGAGTGCATGCACTTTTAAAAGTGTGCAACGGTTGTCACTATTTAGTAGTAAATAGCACTAATCAAACAAAAGTAAACACTAGAATTAGCATAAAATAGCACTATTTTAGTGGTATTTATGTTGCACACTTTTAGTGCGTGCACTCTAATAATTATAGCAATTCTACTCTATTTTAAATAAATAATTCAATACGCCTTTAACACGATCAAATCCTGTATTTTTTTTACAATTGGAAAATGGAAATCCTTTTACCATATGAGAAATTTCATGGGGTAGTGAAATCCTTCGTGAAAATTCGTGTAATTTGTTGTCGTCCTTTGTATTTTTCCAGACTGCAATTCTGTCCCATATAACTATCAAACCAAAAGCCTCGAAAGCGTAATCGACCTGTTGAGTACCAAATACATCTGAGGAATAAGAAGAATACTAGATAGTAACAACAGAAACAAAAATAAAAACAATAACAATATGAAACTTTAAGCCCGGAGGAGGGTACTCCGGGGATAAACGATCGGGGATGCTCGTCGGAAGTTTTCAAAAACACCCCTAAATGATACAGACGTTTTTCGAAAGAGCGTGGCTTTGCAAATTTTTCACCTCTAAAAGATACCAAAATCACGATTTTTAGTGCTATTCGACACCTAAAAGATACAAACATGTACAAGCTACCAATGACAACGTAACTCGTGGAAATTGGATTTATTATTAAAATCATTGTAAAATAACACTAGTTATTTAGGACCTGTTACATTAATTTTGTACAAGTTTATGTGACTGGTAATATCATGCATTCTACATATGAGACGAGAGCATGTAGTTACTATTCTGTACGCTTGTGGCGGATCATTTGTTAGAATATCTTATATTGATTTTACTATGACTCTTAGCGTTTTACAGATTAGATGTGTAATTATATGGCGTACTATTGCTGAGGAGTAAAAATTTAATTTTGAAGACTTTTTTATCAATAAATATATCATATGCATTTCACCCCACACATATAAAAAAGTGAGGTATTGGCAAATCTCATATTTTAAACCCTAAAAAAGATCAAATCGCTGATTTTTACACCTAAAAGATACGACGAGCATCCCCGATCGTTTTTCCCTGAAGTCCCACCCCCACGGGACTTTAAATCGTTGTGCTAGTTATGGATATTTCTTAATTCATAGGTTGAATTATTTTTATAAATTCAAGGGCTGTTTTGAATTTTTGAGAAACGATGATGCTGTCCATCGTTGGCAGATGATTTTGGATTGTGCATAAGCTACAGCACTATATTTACATAAAGATTTAGATAATTATTTCAATGTTTTTATATATAGGTGTATACAGCGCTAAATACTTACTGAGTTCCTTGTAAGGGTAGTTCAAACCAGTATATTCCTCCATGGCGCTGACCGAGGTAGATGCTATTCCAAAACTTGATTGCATGTCAGATATAACATCTTCTCTTGCCCAAAATATTATCTGTGCGTTGATAGGTTTTAAATTGGTATCATCATAAATAAATGCAAGCTTTATTATTGAATTAGCTTGCAACGCTACTACACGATAAATCGACGCAGTTTAATATATAGTGCCACCGGCAATATTTTTTCTCATCAACACGCTCCCAATCGGCTATGAGTTTTATATCTGGCTTTGAAACTCGTAACATGACGAATTTTCAACAAATTAATAAATGTCTATAATCTTGGACAAAACACTTGATACGTTTGGCACATTTTTATAGATTTTTAGCCCCTTTCTGACATATCACAGTTATCCCCTCCCCTCCCTTCCTCAGTATCCACGTTGTTCATCTTAATATGAATGGGTTTCAAAGGTTAAGCAGGTACACAAGTGACTCATATTTTCTGACAAACAATAGAAATTACAAAAATCTAGAATTTCTGTGAAGAATTTTCAAGAAAATAGGAGAGTATTTGCGTGAATTTGTAATTCTCCAAGTTGTGAATCTGATTTTAGAACAACTCTCACCTTTGTACCTCTCTTAGTACGTGTTGAGATGGTGGCAAAATCACTGATAGCAAACGCTACATGATAAGAACTCATTTTAACACTGGGCTCAAAGACACTTTCCACCATACCATTGCTTCGAGGAACTTGCTTGACCAAAGGTGTGTTGGTGACCGCCTTAAGGTTCTTGTCATGTTCAATGGTGACCAGAAACACAGATTTAAAGCCAGGATCGTTGAAACATGGGAAAGCTGCTCTTGCTGAATCAGATCCAAGTATGGTGTACACATATGTTCTATTTCAATACAAAATAGATGAGAAAAATATACTTATTTAGAGTAAGAAAGATTTTGGCCAAAATCAAATACCTGTCTTTTGAAAAGACTTACTTTCTGGTACCATCTTTCTTGATGTAGCTCCTTCTAAAAAAACCGTTTTTTAGTTGAGTGTTTTTCTTGATGTCAGCATCTTTCATTTGCCCGCGAAAAGTTATTAACAGCTTGTATTTTTCTCCAGAAACAAGTGATGGCTTCGGTTCAAACAGAATTTGCTCGTACTTTGGATTTGTCTTCATTTGGAGATCGTGATCTGGTTGTGAGGAGCCTAACTTCTGTAGGCTAAACTTGGTGATATTCAGGCCTTTGCTGTGAAGAATGATGTGTTTCGTAGCTTTGACACATTTTAACTCGATCGTCACCTTACCAGAAAAATCTGTTGATCCGTCTGTGTTAGGTTTCATCCAGAGATGATACCTTTCAGGAAGAACATCTTTAGGCAGACTTTCTTGTTGATAGAAAAGGGTTGAATTTTTGTTCTGTAAAGCGTCGTTGTATAACAGTTTCTGGCTAAATGTTGGGAAAGGTGGATCTTGGATAGATATTACACTCGGGTTTCTGTTTCCCAGCGCCTCTATCATCGAAAACACAGCTAAAAAAGCAAACACACAAATTGATGTGATACTTTGCATTTTGAACTGTACAGTTCCTCTTCAAGATGAAGAATGACGCTACTTAGTCGGGTTTTAGGTAAAAAATAAAAGTCCACGTTTACCCAACGGGTTATTTGTATACGAATATATATCTTATATTCTATATTCTATATCACAGTATATACTACGCGCTCTCTGATTGGTGGAAAGCCATGTGTAATTATCTATTATATATTAGGTGTAGTATGTTGTTTAACGATACACGTATCATTATTTATTTCATTTCTAAGCTGTTATTTCTAATAATAGGTGATATAACAACTAATGATTTAAGTTAAACCTATTTAAAAAAACCGAGAGAATCCTGGGTGCTTTATTTCTATGCTTTAATTTAAGCCTAGACGTGCACTCACAAAACCTGTAACGTTCCTCGAACCATTTTGTCAAATACAAATTGTCCTGAGGCATACAAGCGGTAAGCAGGTTATTTTTGCTTGATACGTAGGGGTTGAAATAATTAGTTGAAAAATTATTTGCTATTTAATAAGAATCATTTCCCACTAGAAATGATCATATAAAACTTGCGCTTCTTTCTCTCGCACATCTACATTAATGCTATGCAGCTGTTAAATAGTATTTGAAATATTCTTTCAAAATGAAATAAAATAAAAAATATCCTAATACAACGATTATAGTGTATTCTACAGCATTCAAAGTACAAGCATACTTACTGGCAGAATTCCAAAATCGACGGGAATAAGAAAGACTCTGGGAATAAAAGTCGGTCCTTTTAGGGGTAAAAATCATGCATTCCTTCGTCCTTCTGGATAAAACTTTGATAGATCTTATTTAAATTCCGACAACGGAGCATTCCCGCCATATTCGGAACGGAGTCCCCCCTTTGGTAAAATACCAAACTTTATATCTGTTTCAACTTTTGTCCGAGGTTATGAAAAACTAACAAATTATTTCATTTCAATTTGGTACACCATAATTGATTTATGAACTAAGTCTAATTGTTGTTGAAGTAATTACTATATAGACAACCAACAGAGCTGCTTAATCATGTTTAATATATTTTTTCCAACTAAATTCTAATTCGTCTTCATCTTATTTATTTCATACTGAGTTTTCAGTTAAAGTGCTTGTGTCTTTGTTATGAAAATAACTTGAGCTACTTAATATTTTGTCAGAAAGTTTTTAAAGGACTGTTCATTCCTTTTCAGCCACTTTATATTATCACGAATGGCTTTCAGTGAAGTCCGTCCGGCGTCCGTGCCCATAAGCGCGAGGTCGCTGACCATTTCTAGTGGGCGAAAAAACTGTGACTTTTTTTCCTTGACTTTTTCTTTCTTTCGTACAACCTATGTACCTAGCTTGTTAAACTCCTCATTATAATTACCTAGTAACTTCCTTTTCTGTTGCTTTAGTAAGTGATCAATACCGATTTTGTTCTCGCGGCGCTCTTCAGTTCGACCCTGACACAAATACAAAAGAATGATACAATAACCATCCATTTGACTTATTTTATTGATTTCTATTGAACCTTGAGTATATCTGGTATATTTGACAAGGAATTGACCTGTTGAACTTATTGAGCTCATGTTGGGGGTAGAAACAAGGGGAACGAATCGCATGTAAAACGTCGACTGGATATTATGAACAATTGTTGATCAGATAGAGGAGAATGTTCAGCCCAGTATCTACTGGGCATTAAGAGCACTATACTGCTTGTTGTGTGAGGAAGTCTTCGATTTGTTGCTCGTTCCTTTTCAGCCACTTGATATTATCACGAATGGCTTTCAGTGAAGTATTTGTGGCTTTGATAGTCCAAAGGTTTGGCTGGGATCTTGCAAACTGCTCCACCTAAGAAGAAATGATAAAACAGAATAGCGTTCATGGTGGACTCGAAGTTCTTTTGTGATAAACAAATTTGCCAGTTCAGTATTCACTTCCAGCTTGTTTTGTGAGCATGCGCATTTAGAAAAGCCTGTACTTTCTGGTCTTCTGCGTAACACGTCTTTATTTCGTCTTTCTCAACTACTAGGTTTTCGACAATTATACCATTAACTGTGAAACACACCTCTTGTAGATTACTTTCCTCATCAAAGTACTTCGTAAAGTCCAAAAAAGAAGTTGTAGTATTACCATTAACCCTAGCGTCCCTTAAAATACACACAAATAAGTTTATCAAAACGTAATGTTGCATCTAGTGTAATGCGCAAGTGGCAGATTTAAAAGAAACTGTTAGGTTTCGTTCGCATCATGGCTAAAGATAAGAAGTTGTGTGAGCTTTTAACTTTGCTTCGATCCAGGGGTTTTTTCTCTCACAAAAATGCAAAAGATCGGCTTTGTGTTCTCTGTGGTCATGCATGGGACCAAATGTCTTTGATCCCCATCCCAAACACGTCAGTTACTTTCAAAAAGAGCCACAGTAAACGAGGTTTGTCCATGATTTCTCATCTGGTGTTTAACATTTGCATTGTCACCTGATATTGTTTCTTAATCCGATTCAATTTTCAGATTTCGACATATGGTTCTCACGCGTACCTTTCCAGAATTTCCTGAAAGTTTGTTTGGAAGTAATTCCATGCCAGATCACGTCCAGGATTGAATCTTGAGACTTGTTCAAGTTTCTCCCAAATATCTGTCTTGTTGGCAACAGATTCAAGATAGGAGTCATTCAACCATCTATAATGGAAATATGAAAATACAACAGCAAGCATTGTTACTTTCATATCTTGTCATTTTCAAAATTGCAATTGTTTGGACTTTCAAGAGAGATGGTAACGGCCAAATAAGGAAGAGGAGTGCTCATGCAACAAATACAGACAGTTTTTCAACTGAAACAAATACCACGAATATATCGAGGGACCCTCCTTCTTTCTTCAGCAACGCCGGGCCAGCTAGATTGCAGCCTCTGATGCAGGAGAGAAATTTTGTGATGAGCCTAAGAATGCCTTTGTTAGAGGATTGCTAGAATGGGACTTGAGAATGATTTCACAAACTACCCCCATATGAAAGACTGTTATCCTGCCCATGAATTCATAAAAGCACCTCTGGTATCTTTGAGGCGAATTTCTTGGAGAGGTCGTTATAAGGGAAGTTAATCGTTAAAGCTTTTGAGCACTTTCCTAATTTGTATAGTCATTGGTATACTTAGCTAGTAAAACCAATCAGTGTAAGAGACTCGCAAATTACAGGCTACCTGTTGATGTAGTATGTTGATTTTGTAGCCGAAAGTCCAGCAAGGAGTCGTGTCCGTTCCCTGGATTGATCGTCATCTACATCAATAGTCTCATTAACATCTGCAATTTTCCTGTATTGATTATACAGAAATTCCCAGTGTGTTCCATTGCCGTATCTGGCGGCCATTTCGTAAGCAGATTGGCGAACATAATTATACTCATTGTTGTACCTGAAACATTTAAAAATATCCAATATCCAATAATCATAATATGATTACACATATCGCACTGCGATGCTTACAGTTGCCGAAAACTTCACAATTCAGCTGCGTTTCTAATGTGGTTGTCCTTGTGGTGTAGTGGTTCACTTCGGACTAGAAGAGCCGATCGACCGAAGACGTGGGTTCAATTTCCACCAAGGGTAATGACATTTTTCTTTTAATCTTTCTTGGATTTCACATTTGACGAGCCATTTGAATTTATACCAATGTTACATTGTGACATTCACAATAACAGACCATTTGATATTCATTAATTAATTTGTTGATAGGTGAATGAGAAAGTTCTTTTTGGACACAGCTGGGAATTATTAAAGGAAGAAACTATTACATCCAATACTGCCGAGCTTGCGGATCATGAGAACAAGTGAGTGATAAAATATAGGTAATTTGCATTTTGATGACAATGAAACAATAATAATGATCACATTGTATTTACGCTTAATCAATGTGCATTTTCTAGTGCGATACACGAAAGTGAAATGGATGAGGGTATTTGTGTTTATAAAATCAAACTTTACTTTTACTTACTTTCCAGTCTTTATCCAATGGTTTACCAAATCCAGACCTTTGTTAATCGCCTCTGGCTCACCAACACATGCCAGTATGTCAAACAACTCGGCAAATGTTATTCTTGGAAAATAATAAAAACTATGCAAGTGAAGCTATAGATAGGGTCGAAACAGTGTAAGGGTAGAAATCAATAATTTCAATTGTGTTGGCAAGGGGATATTGAAGGTCCGGCCTGATCTCTGCTTGAAATGTATCCTTAACGTGCCAGATCCCAATGCCAAGTAAACTAATCAAGTATTCCTAAAAAGACCTTAAAACGACAATACTTGGAAATTAATTCCCATCTCCCTAATCATTCTATTTCAAGATTCCAGATACCTATAGTTTTTCAGGTTGGGGATCTCATGCAGATTCCTAAACCCCTAACATTTAAGTAGTGTGAAAGATATTCAGTGTTATCGTTGAGCCTTAGTGTCTTCCAGTACTTGTTTAAACCCATACATAATTGGCCTGTTTGCTGTTCGTAGGGATACCAAACAATAAAAAAGCCATGCATTTACCTCTGAAACGGATTCTTCCAAACACCCTTGAAGTCGTTTTTCTTCAATGATTGTTTCAATAGAAAAGATAAGTAATTCTGAAACAGACAGGGGAACGTATATCAAAAGCTAGAAAGTTTGTAATTGTCGGTTTGTCAGATCGAGAGTGGTATTCTCCACATCCCAATTCCACATCCTGTTATTTCAAACATCCAGCTTGTTAGACTACTGCAGTGCAATTGAGTTAGTATTTCACAATTTGTATTGATCAGCATCTTTTATACTATCGTATGAGAAGCGCCATGGCTAGCACTTCATGCAAATAGGGGAAATATTTTCAATATATTTTTAAATCATCGCTTTTCAATAGTTTTAATCGTGAATGATACTTACTTTGAATAGTTTAAAAACATGTGGTTGAAATCGTATTTTTTTAACAATCGTGTCTAAATATCCCACAATTGTTCTTAATGGAGACGTGCTTTGTTCTTCTTTCAGATAAGATGTTATCTTCAGTAGAATGGTGATATTGAAATCCTTACTATCTCTATAAGATTAAGGTTAATGGAAATTGTATAAGAAACTCTTCTGTTGTTTAGTTTAGGTAGTGTTGATTTTATCAAGACCAAGCATGAAAGATACTTCTTCAAAGTCTAAACGAATGACATAAGTTATTATTTGGAGTTTCATTGTTATGGATTATTATCATCGTACGTTTTTAGGGGTTGATTATAGTGGATGTGGGGGATGAATGACAGAAGGGTTAAAATACATTCGTTATACTTCATTTATGTAAATCCTTCTTCTTCTTCTTACACTACTATAAATAAGGAAAAGAACAGTTCCTTGCATCTGAGTACAATTTCCACAAAAGATACTTACTCCCAAAACTCGAATGCATCCGAACTTAAGCTACTTCTGTCGCTTGCTGAGAAGGCCTGAAGTACATAAGCGTTGAGTAACTAGACTATATCAAATATTCGTAAGCATTTGATTTATCAAATGTTTATATTAAAAAGATCACCTTGTAATAATCGTTCAGTTGGCTGGCAAAGTTGTCCCACATGTCTTGTTCATACATGACTCGATAGAATCCTACTTGCCCTGCGTTACCTTTGATCCATTTTGCACAACCAGGTACAGTTATGTTCACTGAAAAAAATAATTACAAGAGTATAGCGGATTTTGTCTGAGTAGATATTTTCTATTCTACTGAACTAACTAAAATATATGTTGTGGATTATGTTTATGATAACTTATGCCTTGAAAAGGTACAGCTGTAATATCCCACGGGAGAGTTGACAATTCCCAACTTACATTTCAATCTACTCTTTAATCGCACTCCGAAGGGAGTGTTTGTTAGTTACCGTATATCCATTGAAGGACTATGATTGGCTGAATAGCATGGTGTAGTACCGAGCGTGTGACAAATCCCAACAGAAAACCCAGGGGAGTACCCCCATCCCTTCCAGCGATAGATACCTGATGTTTTGTTCATCCAAACCAAATGAGTATCTGTTGGTGAGCTTGAATCGGTATACCAGAAAGGAACATACCAAGAATACCTGCATCAAAACAATACATCAATCAACCAGGCACTGAAGCAAGCCATCGGGCAAGCAGGCAAGCAATTATGCAGAATGAAGCAGGTAGGAAGCAAGCAAGCGGGCAGGCGAGCAGGCAAGCAATTATGCAGAGTTAAGCAATCAGGAAGGAAAGCAAGCAGGCATGTAAACCCTCACTTGCTATACTTTGCTTGGTACTTTGGATCGTCTGGTGTAAGACTATCGACGTATCTGGACTGTGTCGCTGTGTACACTTTATTACCGTTGGTGTCGTTACCCACATATTTAATGTTAATGACTGGATAACCGCTTTGATATTCCCAATCATGCATAACAGTCTTGACATCAAAAGATGGCTTCAGCTAGAAATAACAATTAATTATAAGATTAAAAATCCAAAAAGTAAAAGTTATAGTTTAAAATATTTCGCCTTACCAGAAAGTACTTGGCGTGACAATAGGTGAGTGGTTGCAAGTAAAGTTCACAGAAAACTCGTTCACACTGTAGAAATCTTGTGTACTTACCGACTGAAAAACGTCCCACAAATCTGCCGCATTTGCGTTTTTAAACTTGTATGTATGTAAATATTTCTAGAAAAAATGGAAATGTAAGTGACACGTGTCTATTCATTTCCGGTATGATTTTCAGAACAATCATCTCTAATTTTGTGCTATGGTTTTAAAAAAGCTTAGATATTATATATTTTCTCATCACTCACCCTTATGCCTTGTTTAAAAACGTCCTTGTCAAGAAGCTTCTCAAGCATGTAGAACAAAGCTGCTGGCTGAAATGGATTACACATACTTAAATTACATGAATCTTAAAGGCATGAATCATTCGAGAGAATCGACTTTAAAGTGATCACTCTGTGCAATTGGTCATGCTAATTCTACTTATTTGAGGGCTTGAGTTAAAGCATGAATATAACAAGACCGGGCGGACTCCAATGTATCGGAGGGTGGGGATGCTCGTCGTACCTTAAAGGGGTCAAAATCGGAGACCTGGTACCTTTTGTAGTGTTGTTTGCAGTCATAGTTTTTGGTTTCCTGTAGTAGTCGGTACCTTTTAAGGGTTATTTTCAAAAATTCCGACGAGCATCCCCTCTCTATTCCGATCGCAGTCCCCTCTCCTCTCCCACGGAAAACAAGTGTTCATGGTTTGATGGTGCAGGAATAGTTTTTATTTTAAAACGTTATCTGTGTTATAAAATGTATCATAAGTAGCTGTGCATCAATCGAGTTATGGATGCACTTGGGAGGCTGCTCAAACACTCAAAAAACCTTACGCTTTTTTTAACTCGGATGCACGCTTCTTATGATCCATTCCTTAAATATACCTGTTACCTTAGCATAGAAAAAAAGAAACACATTTGTCTCTTCATATGTATTGCGTCGTTTAGGATTCATCGCAATCGAGAGTGATGGTTTAGAATCGATAGGAAGAGCGAGATGATGGGTTTCCTTTGGAATTCGCATTTCCTGTAAAAAAAATGAACAATTTTGTTTGATAATGGAGTACAAGAAAAAGTTACTTAATCTGTACTGTTGCAGTCGTAGTTTTTTTTCTTTTTTTTTTGCAAATAGTACTTAATCAAACCTGCAAGGCCGTAACCAATTCAAGGGGAGGGCACAGGGTGCACTTGCACCCCCTCAGAAAAGCAAAAGGTCCGCTCAAAACTATTTATTTATAAAACCCGTGTGAAAGACCACTGTGAAAAGACAAAGACAACGTGTAATGGGTTGCAATAAGGTGTAATAATCACCGAAAATACAAAGAATAAAGCCATTTAAAAGGACTGCTGTAAAGCGCAATAAATTGTAATACGGGTTTTTGAAAATGACTAAAGTACTAATAAAAAAAATCTACTAAAACCCCATCAATGGTCCAGGCCCCCCCTGTAAACGGTCTGGTTACGGCCCTGACCTGAGCCCGTAATATTTACTACTAAAAAGTGACAACTGTTGCACACTTTTAGTGCGTGCACTCTATCTCAATTCGATCGAACGTAACCGACTTGTGAAAGACTCGCTCTGTTGTTCTCTCGGAAAGTTCGCTTGCCATAAAACGCATTACAAAAACCTTTTCGAATCCACTTATAACAAATTATAATTTGAATGTGTATTAGCCAAAAATGTCACAGCAATATAGCAAAGGAACAGCAAGCAACTTCAGAACTACTGTAATAAATAGATAAAGTGCACATTGACTGTGATGTCCCAGGCGTTCCTGACTTGCTTTTTGTCGATGAAAAAAATAATAATAATAACACGAACGAAGGGCGTTTTATACCTCGTGCCTTCCTACGGAAGCCCGAGTAATGACTTTCAAATTCTTCTGCCCAACAATTTTAGGCCAAATATTAAACAAAATACAAGCAAAATTAAACGCAGCATTCACTAAGAGGTTTCTTAGGTTAGTTCAGTATATAGGCAAAAAACAAATTCGCAATTTTTGCATATTATGCATACCAAAGCGGTACCAGAATTCCTTTCACCGGAAATTATCACTTACTATGACAAACAACACATCGAAATAGTCTTGAAATCTGTTCTCTCTGATGGTTTGTATACATTTTTCAAAGGTATAAGATCATCTCGATAAATTCTACATTCATCGTTTACAATTTACCTGCTAGCAGTGTCTAGATCCCTTGCTGTTGTATCCGGCGCTGTTGTATCATTTACAAGTAGTCTCTCACGTTTGAAACGTAAATCGGTGT
Source organism: Diadumene lineata (assembly GCA_918843875.1). Classification (NCBI taxonomy): domain Eukaryota; kingdom Metazoa; phylum Cnidaria; class Anthozoa; order Actiniaria; family Diadumenidae; genus Diadumene; species Diadumene lineata. The sequence continues at coordinate 12,731,850 of OU974080.1, forward strand.
CAGAGTGACAACAATACAACTATGATCTCTTAATTTTTAAAATTGTGCATTATATATTGCGATGTGTTTACTTTGCTTGTTCATGTACGTAAACCTTTCGCTCGAGAAATCTCAAGCTCTTGCACTCTTATGCCCGATTTACACGGTGCGATTTGTCGCATGCGATTTGTAGTATACGACTAGTCGTAACTTCTAAAACTAGTCGCTCGCGCTCAAAAACGTGTTTTAGAATGTCCTACGACTAGTTTTAGAAGGTTTTGAACCTCACGACTGGTCGTATACTACAACAAATCGTACCGTGTAAATCAGCCTTTAGAGATACGCAAAACAACCTCCATAGTATCATCTCCTAGTATTATAGGACTAAGGCTGTACAACAAAATTCGTAGCTGGACAATTCAGACTTGTAAATGCTTCACTTGGCTAATGTTTGAAGCAAAAGAGTCGTTTTTTATTAAGTACTCAGGTATAATATCTGTAGTTAATCACCGTAGAACTATGCTATTTCAATACTGATATGATTTCCATACCCGTTTGTAAGCTTTATCGTACTTCTCAAGAATATGATATTGAAAAAAGTTTGTAAGTCCTTGATAAAGCCACATTTCTTCCCAGTCTTTAACCGTGAACAAACCACCAAACCACTGCAAATTAAACAAAAGTATTAAAAATATCTACCATATATCATAAAATTTATGTAATTTATATATGCACGTTTTGTTCAGTAGAAGAAAGAAATATATGTTTTCATTTCAATATCATGATTTAAGTTATGTTTGCATTTAATGTCACAGGGAATTTTTTGTACTCACCAGCGCGAGAAACAATCCTGACCAAAAGCTCCAAAATTAAATAGTAATTTAACTAAAACTGCTCTATATCTATGGCAATTTACACTGATAAATTTGAAAATGCGTGAGTCGTTGCTAACAAAAATGATTACGTCTTCAACACGGTTAAATCCAGTACCAGATTTTACAATTCATAATGTTTTTTTTTTTACAACTGGAAGCTGGAAATCTTTTTACCATATGAGCAATTTCATGGGCAACCAAAATCCTTGCTGGTAGTTCGTTTATTTTGTTGTCGTCCTTTTTATTTTCAAAGACTGCAACTCTGTCCCCCATTACTATCAAGCCAAAAGCCTCGAAAGCATATTCGATGTATTGTGTACCAAACACATCTAAAGAAAATAGTACAAATATCAAAAACAAGAAAAAGAATATTAGACAACAGCAACAACAACAGCAACAACAACAACAACAGCAACAGCGACAGCGATAGCGATAGCAACAGCAATAGCAACAGCAATAGCAACAACAACAACAACAACAACAACAACAATAACAATAAACACTATTTAGACTTTTACTTGCTGCTTTTAAAATGCTTATTCCATATATACCATCTTGGACTAAACATTGTAAAAAACATAAGACATTAAAAGCGCACAACAGGTCAAAAACGTCATTTTTATATGATCTAAGGCGTTAATTAGAACATGACATGATAATATAACATAATTCTATAATCATGATTATTGGACGTGCAAAACGTTTCTTCTCTGATGCAGTGATCTGGTTGCTAAGTTTGCTATGGCATTTTTTCATGTTATTGTGATTACCATTTTTGGATACAAAAAACGTTCTCGAAGTGACATGCAGGCGATAGCACAACCAAAACATTCACGTTTTTTTAAATCGATTGTTTTAATTTTTTGAGAAACGATTAAGCTGATTTCGTCATCAAAAGTCCATTTGTGACGGATGGTTATGGTTTGTCAATAAATTGCGTTAAACACATATTTATCTAGAAAATTAGAAACTTTTGCCCATAGTTATTTTCAATCGTGCTTTTTACTATTTTCACCGACAAGTTTTTTGAAATAGTTGTATACAATGCTTACTACTTACTGAGTTCCTTGTAAGGGAAGTTCAAACCAGTATATTCTTCCATGGTGCTGACTGAGGTAGATGCTATTGCTAAACTTGATTGCATATCAGATATAACATCTTCTCTCGCCCAAAAGATTATCTGTGCATTGAAAGATTTTTATTGATGTTACCGTAAATTATTTGCAAGCTTTATTTTTGAGTCAGGGTGGTGTTACACGGGGTAACTTGCAACGCTGCTGCAATGACGTATCACATAGTGCCACACCAATATTTTACATGCCAACACGCTGTGCGTTTTATAACTGGCTTCGAAACGCGCAACTCGAGATGACGAACTTTCAACAAATTCATCTATGCCTATATAATCTTGGAAAAATCACGTGGTACATTTGGCACATTTTTATATAGATTTCTGACATATTGCAGTTTGCCTCACAACTCCCCCCCCCCCCCCCCCCCCCCCCCCCACCATTCCCCACAATAACAACGCTGTTCTTGATCTAGACACTAGCTGGGACAACAGCAATTCCTAACATTAATTTGGAAACAAGGAAATATATTAGCACAGTTTGTGTTCAAATAATTACGAATTATCAGGGCCTATATATGGTTAGTCCACCATATCAGCGGTGGCAACTGGTACTTTGAATATAGTCATCAGCTTTAAAATATGAATGGGTCTCAAAATTTCACAATATTATTTGAAGAGTCTGCTCGTTCGTTTATCAGGTACACAAGTGGCTTATATTTTATTAGAAACATTACAAACTGAAAGAATATAGACCTTTTTTTTAAATACAATATATTCAAGAAAACCGGGGTGTATTTGCGTGTTTTTGTAATTCTAAAATTTATGAATGTAACTTTACATCCACTCTCACCTTTGTACCTCTCTCTGTATATGTTGAGATGGTAGCAAAATCACTGATAGCAAACGCTATATGGTAAGAACTCATTTTAACACTGGCCTCAAAGACACTTTCCACCATACCATTGCTTCGAGGAACTTGCTTGACCAAAGGTGTGTTGGTGACCGCCTTAAGGCTCTTGTCGTGTTCAATGGTGACCAGAAACACAGATTTGAAGTCAGGATCGTTAAAACATGGGAAGGCTGTTCTTGCTAAATCAGCTCCAAGTATCGTGTAAACATATGTTCTTTTTGAATACAAAATGGGTGATAAAAAGATAAATTTTTAGAGTAAAAAATATTTTGTGCCAAAATCCAATAATTGTAAGACTTACTTTCTGGCACCATCTTTCTTTATGTAGCTCCTCCTAAAAAATCCTCCTATGAGTTTAGTGTTTTCCTTGATGTCAGCATCTTTCATTTGTCCGCGAAAAGTTATAGAGAGCTCGTATTTTTCTCCAGAAACAAGTGATGTCTTCGGTTCAAACAGAGTTTGGTCGTTTTTTGGATTTGTTTTCATTTGGAGATCATGATCCGGTTGCGAGGAGCCTAGTTTGTACAAGCGATAACTGGTGATGTTCAAACCCTTGCTGTGTAGAATGATGTATTTTGTAGCTTTGACGCATATTAACTGGATCATTACCTTACCAGAAAAATCTGTTGTGCCGTCTGTGTTGGGTTTCATCCAGAGATGGTACTTTTCAGGGAGAACATCTTTAGGCAGACGTTCTTGTTGATAGAAAAGGGTTGCATTTTTACTCTGTGAAGCGTCATCGTATACCATTTTCTGACTAAGTGAAGGCGAATAATGTTGATATTGGATCGATATTGCTCTCGCCTGGTTTCTTTTTCCCAGCGCCTCTATCATCCGAAAACTAGCTAAAAAAGCTAACACACAAATTGATGTGATACTTTGCATATTGAACTGTACAGTTCCTCTTCAAGATGAAAAATGACTCTACTTAGTCGGTTTTTTTAGGTCAAAAGTGAACGTCCACGTTTACCCAACAGGTTATTTGTATATATATAGATATCATTATATTATATATTAATATATCATGGTACTACGCGCTCTCTGATTGGACGAGAGCCATGTGTTATTAGAGACAATTAGATGTCATATGTTTTTAACTTATTTTATTTCAATTTATTATTATAATAGTTTTGTGATTCACGTATCATTATGCATTTCTAAGCTGTTATTTTAAGTAACAAATATTACAACAACTAATAAGTCAAGGTAGTTCAGAACGCTTGCTACTCGCATCCTGCTCGCACAAGTGAAATCAAAATATATTTTCTTGTGCGATTCAAAAACAGATTCGCATTAAAGACAAAATAAGGTCATTCTCGAAGTTTTTCTTAAAAAAAAAAGACCATCATTACATCATAACACACACGAGCCTCATTTTTTGCGCTGGACTCTGTATTTTTCTTCATTTTTTCTGAAAGATCTCGTAACAATCTTTTTTTGGCGAGATTTGAGAAAATCCTGATGACTTTTCAACATAAAGAAGCGATGGTGAGTGGTTTACTTTTCAAAGCGATTTTGAAAGACGAAAACAAAACTGTAAATTTTTTACAAAATTTGAAACATATGTCATTTATTTTCCCATATTTGTGTTAGATAATGTCTAGTTGAGATTGTTTGTGACAATTGCGTCAATAGCTTTATTAGTTTTTGAGTAATTATTTTTTTTAAATGTATTTTTCGCTATTTGTTCTTCAAAAAGGACAAAATATGGTTTTCAAAAACTTTTATCTCAAAAACAGGCTCAAGACCATACAGCTTTCTGTCCATTTTTGGATTAATCGATAAATTCTCTATAAAATATTTATCTAAGAAAAAAATCGTGATTACTTTTTGCTTGAGTAATCAGGACCCTTAAGCCTTAACGTCAACTCCAAAAACTTATCGTGCTTCGAGCCATTTTGTCAAATTTGAATTGCTTTATCATTAAAAAAATAAGTGATCATATAAAACTTCTACAGTAATGTCATGCAGCTGTTAAAGAGTATTTCAAGTATTTATAAAAATCACACACAAATGCAACCATAATAGTGTATTCTAAAGCACTCTAAGTATCAACATACTGGCAAAGTCCTACGCACACGAAATATATCAGATCATTTACATGGCAATCCGTTGTACCTTTTAGAGGTCAAAATCGGAGAACTGGTACCTTTTAGGGTCTCTTAGAAGTTTTCAGACTCTCAGAATCAAAGTTGATACCTTTTAGGGTAATTACGGATATTCAAAAACAAGGTCTTGATTTTACGACCATTATATTCATTTGTTAGTATTTGAGTTGGCACCCTTCTGGATAGAACTTTGGTACCTGTTAAGGATCATTTTCAAAAATTCCTACGAGGATATCTGCTCTATTCGGATCGGAGTCAAGTGGGTCTGGTGATAAAAATACGAATCTTATCTTATCTTATCTTATCTTATCTTATCTTATCTTATCTTATCTTATCTTAGTATTTACAACCAACGGAGCTGCTTAATCATGTTTAATATACTTTTTCCAACTAAATTCTAATTCGTTTTCATCTTATCTATTTCATACTGAGTTTTCAGTTAAAGTGCTTGTGTCTTTGTTATGAAAATAACTTCAACTACTTAATAATTTGTCAGAAAGTCTTTGAGGGGGTGCTCATTTCTTTTCTGCCACTTGATATTATTACGAATGGCTTTCAGAGATGTATTTGTTGCTTTGAGAGTCCAAATTTTTGGTTGAGATCTTGCAAACTGTTCCACCTAAAAAGCAAAGAAACGATGTACTAGTAATGTTCCATAAACATTTGGAAAGTATATATTTTGCGTCGGTAGTTCCTTTACCATATAATGTTAACTTTCCAGGAAGCTGATGGTGCGCGCACTTTGTTTCCTCTTTCCATCAATGCTCCTTTTTGCAGGTATTGAAAGCTACTACAAGCTACCCAAAATAGAACGAACTCGAAACAAAATTGTGAAGTCACTGGGAGTCGAGCTCGTGGCCTCTCGCATAGATGACTGCGGACTGACCAACTGTGCCATCCTTTTTCCTGATTTCGTGGCTAGGATTCGAACCTAGCTTCACTCAGGGTCTTAGGCATTGTAAAGACAGAGTGTCCTACAGGCGTATTTGTTTTGGTGTTACAATTGGGTTTAGAGACTTCTCGAATAAGCTAATTCATACATTCCCTTGAGTTCCCCACGTTTTATTTTACACTAAAATACAGATTTTCACATACTATTTAATAATTTTTATTTTTTTTAAAGTGCCGTTACTCTGTCACTGTTTATCTGCCCCAGTCTCTGTCGTCTGCCGGCTACCCTAATTAACTGTTTATATCACGACTTTCTTCTTCACAATTCCTTTAGGCTAGTCATTTTTAATTACCTTCATTCATTTGCACTAAACCTACCTCCAGCAGATGACATTGTTTATCAAAGTACTTTGTAAAATCCAAGAAAGACGTTGTTTTATTGCCATTGGCTTCAGCATCCCTGCGAATCAGAAATATGATCATCGAAGATGAAAATAATAAAGTAGTTTTTCAAAAATAGCTGTGTGATCGATACGTCTGAAAATATTCACTTGGACAAGAAAAATAGCAAATTCTAAAATTTACCGTCATTGGTAAAATCGAGCAGGCCTAGAACTGAATACTAATAAACTCAAAAAGATAGTATCATATTTTGGGATCTTATTGGTACTATCATCAATTTACCAAATAAAACATAAGAGAATAGCAATTCTAATTAGTTAATTGCTGGTAGTACGTTACTCGTAATTTCTTGGACTTCTCGGTTTTATGGACTTCTCGATTTTACGTTTTCATTCCAATTTTGAGATGCCTTTTTTATCGGTGACCATAGACAATTCAATAATATAATGTGCTTGCTTTACTTAGTAACATGCCAACTTCCTTTCATCTTGTTGTTGTTTTTGTTGTTCATGGTTTGCCCAAACAGGTGTTTTGAAGTGTCATTTACCTCTTAAGAATTACATCATGCAGGTACTGTCTCTTATAAGAAATTTTGAAAAAAGTGTAGTAAGAAGATTTTAAAAGAAGTTTCAAGCATCAAAATGTGATCTTCCCGCGCCTTAGCTTACCTTTCTAGAATTGTAGCAAAGTTTGTTTTGAAGTAAATCCAAGCCAGCTCACGCCCAGGACTAAACTGTGAGACTTGTTCTAGTTTCTCCCAAATATCTGTCTTGTTGGAGACTGAGTCAAGATATGTGTCATTTAGCCATCTATGTAGAAAATGTTAAATATGGCTTAATATTTAAGATATATAAAATATGCACAAGGGAAAACTTTCTTCCTGCTAAAATTAAATCAAATCAAACAGCAATGAACCGTTTCAAAGGAGGTTATTCGATATGGGATCGTATCGAAAAGGATCTCGACATGACAAGAGATCAGCAATAAGCTAGTCAGGTCAGGTTTATTCCTGCTACTGGTACATGTAACCCAGTACTACCAGCCAAATGGACGAGTTGTCGGCGTCTAAACCGCCTCACCAACTAACTTCAAGTTAGCATGACATCCAGCAGGAATAAAAACAAGACCTGTTAAAGGGGTATGTGAACTCACCTGAGCCAACAGCCATCATGCACACAAACTCTTTTTTTTATTTTGCATTGTGCAATTTTTCATTTTCATATGTAGAAACTGTCACAACTTTAATTTGAGATTTGATATAAATACTAAAAAAAGGGTTAATACCTTTTTTTAAACTGCCGTATTGAATTTTATAATGCTTACTTGTTGATAGTTGTGTTTGATTTTGTCGCAGATAATCCAGCAAGAACTCGTGTACGTTCGCTGGTTTGAACTTCTTCTATATCAACAGACTCATTAACATTTGCAATGTCTTTGTATTTTTGATACAGAAATTCCCAATGTGTTTCATTGCCATATCGGGCGGCCATTTGATAAGCAGATCGGCGAACATAAATGTACTCATCATCATATCTGAAATGTTTAGAAATTTCCGATTGTCAAAAACTTGCACATTTTATCGTTCATCTTCGCACTAGCTGATTCACATTGACATTCACAGTGAGTCACATTGACTTTCACATTGACATTGACTTTCACATTAACATTGACTTTCACATTCACATTGACTTTCACATTGACATTGACTTTCACATTCACATTGACTTTCACATTCACATTGACTTTCACATTGACTTTCGCATTTACATTGACATTCACTTTCACATTAACATTGACTTTCACATTAACATTGACTTTCACATTGACATTTACTTTCACATTGACATTGACTTTCACATTGACATTAACTTTCACATTCAAGCTAACGTTTACGCTCACATTCAGTCTCTTAAATGGTATTTACTCACTCTTTGTGATTATATAAAATGTAAATCATTCACTTACTTTCCAGTCTTTATCCAATTGTTAACCAAATCCAAACCAATTTTGATCGCAGCTGATTCACCAACGTATGCCAGTAAGTCAAATATATCACAAAATATTTTTCTTGAAAAATAATAAAAACAATTCAAATAAACTTGTAAACGCTGACTAGTGCTTACATATCATATCTTACAAATTTACAATCTAAAATGGCAGCATTAATCTAGACATTTGATAATTGCCTCCGATCTGCGTAATGAGGTTTAAAACAGCTCGCTTGAACTGCTCGCTGTTTTAAATCCCCATACAGATCACCCGCTCATGCTGTGTATATTACTTAATTTTTAGATGATTCATATTTTGTATTTCGTCGGTAATTTTTTTGTTTTGAAAGACTTTCTTTTCACATATATTCTGTAAAAATTGCTTTGTGAATTAGCGTCAATCATGTGCACATTTACCTTTTAAAATACTTGTCCTCCCAGTCCTTCTTCAACATTGATTCTTTCAATAGCGAAGACAGGTATGTCTAAAATGGAAAAGTTAGCTACAGACTACACCATACGTACTATAAATATTAAAGATTGTCAAGAGCATTGAGACATTAGTGAAATGCGCTATATAAGCACTACATTACATTACATAGTTTTCACTTTTGAATTTACTTATTTGTTCAAGGAAAAAACAATTAGGAGATCTCGATCAGGATGTTTAACAAAAATCAGAGCATCTTTAAATTCCCATGTAGTAACAAAGTACAATGAAACTCTGTTAACCGTCTGAAACTGCACAATTAATTATACTGCTTCAAGTTTGGTGATATGAAATTGCTAAAGTACATTAAAGTTCTCCTCGAGTTTTCCTTTGTGTGTGTGTGTGTTTAAAAAATATTCATATTCGAACCAAACACTGAAAGAACTCTAAAGGTCGATACACACTAGGCGACATGTCGCGATAACATGTCCCCGCGACAGGTCGCAGCGAAAATTTCCCGCGTGTACTAAGTATTTTTGGCGGACATTGTTGTCACCGTGACAGAATTTTGTCGCAGCGACTTGCCGCACGAAATCCAATCTCCCTCGGGCCGGAGAGATGTCTAGGCGACGAATGTTGAATCAGTGCACACTGAGGCGACCTGTCGCAGGGACAAGTCGCAGAGACTAGTCGCCTAGTGTGTACCGACCTTAAATCGTACAGGGTAAAGGAGCAGAACAGGACGCGTGATTCGATCGGGCAAATGTGACATAATCACATAAAGTAAAGAAAATCAAGTGTTGATATGTTACCAATACCTTGTATAGATTTAACAGTTCGGGTTGGAATCTGATTTTTCTAGCAATCTTGTGTAAATAATCCACAGTAGCCCTAATGGGAGTCGTGCTTTTCTCTTTGTAAAGGTAAGATGCAATCGTCAGTGGGATGGTGATATTGAAATCCTTTCCATCTCTAAGATCGGATTAGAAATAGATAGCAATCAAACCAGACATACTGTAAAAGCATTAGTCATTTGGCAACCTACCTTTATTGATGCAGGAAACATGGATATGGATTTTCGAATAACAATAAATAAACAACAAGAACAAGAGTTTTGTAGTGTGCAATGCAATGAAAGTTTCCGAGTGATTTGTCACGTGTAATTCAGCTGCGAGGCCGCAAGACACCTATAATAAACTATCTCTGTTTATCTATCTAAAATCAAATTTATAAGCATAATGCTAGCCATATGAAAAGACCATTGATGATACCTAGAGTTTCCACGTGGAGTGCAGCAATCGGCAATCGGGGATAAAAAAGGAATATATATGTATCATGAAATTGGAAGCAGATCTATCGTGCAAACTATTGGCGTGAAGGAGCATCCGTATAAATGTATCAGGGGTTTTATTTAACTTCTTCCATGCATAGATACTTACTCCCAAAACTCGAATGCATCCGCACTTAAACTACTTCTGTCGCTGGCTGGGAAGACCTAAATGTGCATTGGATACCAAAATCAATTAAAATTAACTATATCTGTATGACTAAAAATTAAACTATAAGATCTCGAAATAACAACCTGAAACTTGTACCATGATATTCTCAATATTCTTCTATAAGTTATACCTTGTAATAATCGTCTAGTTGCCTGGCCAAGTTGTCCCACATGTCTTGTTCATACATGACTCGATAGTATCCTGCCTGACCAGCGTTACCTTTGATCCATTTTGCACAACCAGGAACAGTTATGTTCACTGAAAAAAATAGAAAAAGGTAAATTCTTATTTTCGAAAAATTGCCTTTTTGGAGAAACATTAGGAAATGACGGTGATTGAAAATATACTACAGTTTTGTACCTGATGTTTTGTTCATCCAAACCAAATGAGGTTCTGCTGTTGGTGAGCTTGAATCGGTATACCAGAAAGGAACATACCATGAATCCCTAAAAACCAGATATTCCAATATTATGTTAATCTGAGAGACAATGCCGAACCATAAATTACTTAGTTCTTTTACTTTCAAATGATAACTTCCCCCAACTTACTTGCTGAACTTAGCTTTGTACTTTGGATCGTCTGGTGTCAGTCCATCGACGTATCTGGACTGTGTCGCTGTGTACACTTTATTACCTTTGGTGTCTTTACCCACATATTTAATGCTAATCACTGGATAACCGCTTTGATATTCCCAATCATGCATAACAGTCTTCACATCAAAAGATGGCTTCAGCTAGAAACATTTTGGAATAACTATATCAGTGTTTTCATTGGTTTGGTCATTGCATGAGTGTTGATACAAAACAGTATTCCACTGGTTAAAACTGACGGGACTTTCTGTTTCAGCAAATGTGATACAAAAGATGTCTTCAGCTAGAAATATTTCAGCAATAACTATTCAACAGATTAGTCAGCAGTTTGTATGCACAAATCTTGAATCCACAATTTTGAATTGGACATTCGAAATCATCCATTTCACCAGATCGATACCCAAATATTTCACTTCATGGAACACTGGATGAAATACAGAATCTCATTAACTTGATATTCGCGAGCGAACCCGATAGAGTTCGCACCGTATCTTGCATGGCTTGAAAAACGTCATTAGACTTCAGAAACAGGAAAATATAGATAATGACATGCACATGCCGAGTTTTACTGTGCAGAAAACACACAGACAAATGAAATGCAAACTGCCAAACAAAATCTGTCGACCACTACTAGTACATTTGGGATACTGAAGTTTCAAACACTGTCCAAATCATTCCAATAGAATAAACATGCAAGGCACATTTTTTAGTGGAGTTTTAAAAATGAATAGATAAGGTACACATACTTACAGATTGAAGCACCTCCCACAACTCTGCCGCATTTGAGTTTTTAAACTTATATTTCTTCAGATACAGCTAAAGAATGGAAAAAAATGATAGTTGACTGAGACCATGGGACGATGTTCTGGCTTTAATGTACTTTATGGCTTATCCTTTATGATTGATTGATTACTAAGGAATCGTGGCATCTTAGGGCATAAAGCGCAATAATTTGAATGCACCTGTAGTACTTTTTGAAATATTTGTGCTTTTAAAAGCAACAAAATGTGGCTTTTTATTAGTTTCCCACAGAACGTTTTGTCTTTAATATTCATGTATATGATGACAGAAAAAAAAGGATTATATTTTAAAGAAACACTGACCCTTATGCCTTCTTGAAATCGCTGCTCACCAAAGAGTTTCTCTAGCATATAGAACAAGGCCGCTGGCTGACAAAAGAATAGAGATTCAATTACATATTCAGTAAATGTTTTAAAATGAAACATTTCTGATTTCCCGAATGAATACATTAGCCTATCCTACAGATCCGCGTCTAAGGGGTAGGGAGGTAGAGGCTATGGATTAGCTTAGTCTCCTGCATATGCATCTCATTTGGGTTCCCTTGAAACCCAAATGTTTAATGACGTCACAGGAGGTTCGGGCTAGTTACCATGTACTGTTAAACGACTGGAATCAGTTGGGATCAAGCTATCAAGTATAATTCGTTATTTGGGGACATAAAATTTGCTGTTCTTGTCAGTATGAAGCGCTCTGTTCACACTGAAACTGTTCATGATCGAACTTTACACAGTAAGTAATCCAGGTAATGATAAAGAATTGTTAATAAACAAGAAATATGAATAAACAAAAACTGTTCTTACTTTTAAATAGTAAGGATAAGTCCTGCTCTCTTCTATCGTGTTACGCTGTTTAGGGTTCATCGGTATTGTTGACTCTGCAGAATCTTGTTGGAGAGCGTATTGATGGTTCTCTCTTGGTATAAACGTTTCCTGTCAGAATATTATCAAATTATAGGCTGTCATTTAAAAATGTAAAATGTATGATTGTATTATATATATTACTCGTAAACTAATACTAAAAAAGATGTTTTGTCACCATATGTCAGGGGCCGGTTGCACGAAGCCTGAATAGCGCTATCCACAGAATAAATCCCTATCCAGCGGATAAATTCTAAAGAAATCCTTTGGAGTGGATAACTTTATCCAGTGGATAACTTTATTCAGGCTTCGTGCAACCGGCCCCTGGTCATGAGAATCTGACTAATAAAGGAGAAACTACATTTATTTAAGTATATTTAATTATTATGTGCTGATATTGATTTGAATTCATTACCCGTTTGAGCGTTTTACCACTGTATTCGTCCAGGATATAATATTAAAAGATTACATACTATAAATATTGAAGATTGTGAAGCTCATTGAGACATTAGTGAAATGCGCTATATAAACACTACATTACATTACATACACGGATTTGAATTCCTTACCCGTTTGAACGTTTTACCATTGTATTCGTCCAGGATATAATATTAAAAGATTACATACTATAAATATTGAAGATTGTGAAGCTCATTGAGACATTAGTGAAATGCGCTATATAAACACTACATTACATTACATACACTGATTTGCATTCCTTACCCGTTTGAACGTTTTACCATCGTATTCGTCCAGAATGTGATATTGAAAAAAGTTAGTAAGTCCTTGGTAAAGCCACAACTCGTCCCAGTCTTTAATAGTGAAAATACCACCAAACCACTGCAAAAAAAAGAGGGCTTAACGTTTTCTCAAATTTACTAGAAAGTTTGCAGGGCTTGCTGACATTTCCAGCGTGGCCAGTCCTTTTTGATGAGTACCTTAGACAAGACCCTCGTTACGTTTTTTATTACTTTGATAATGAAATAAACCAGTCATTATATACCATGTGGGCAAATTCGTGTGGTAGCACCGTTCTGGCGTGATACTCGAATAGTTTGTTGTCATCCAGTGGGTAGTCCCATTTTGCACCTCTTTCCCAGGTTACAATCATACCAAACGCCTCAAATGCAAATTCTATCTTCTGAGTACAAAATATATCTGCAAAAAATTAAAAGTAGCAAAATATAGACTCCTTTTTAGAAAAAAAGGTAACTACATCTGTGTCTGGTATTTCACTCCAATTTGTAATCCCATGTGGATTGTATACCATCACTTGAAAATATCAAAAGACTTCTCATAATTTTGACGTTTTTTCCCTATAACACTGTCTTTGAAGTCTTTATTACACTTTTATTTATACCATACCATATCATATCATCATAAACGAATAGAGACCTTCTTTTATGATGCGTTATATAAATAAATTATATTGTTATTATTATAAATTTGCAACGGAAATGATTCATTGCAAACGTATGTCCCGTAAACAAATTCCTGGAAATGACACCAAGTAAAAGTACGCACCGGACACGTGTTACCTGAAATGTTGCATCCAAACGCACAGGAGGTTATTTTCTTTCACAAATATATAGGGACACTTTACAACCTCCACCCACACCGTAATGTTGGTCACACACGATTTCGATGTTACCAGCCTCTGTCCCTATCTAATATAAAATATCAACTTATCGCTGCTTAATTCTTCGTATCTTTCCATTCCTGTTTACATTGAGTTTGGCTGCAGATGACTTCAAGAAAATGATTAGAAAGTTTGTACTCTAAACATTAGCTCTTAATGCTAATAATGAAGTTTCTAAGATGTTAATTTTTAAATAGAGATTTAATTCAGAAATACAACTAATTATGTTTTGTTATTGTACTAATTAAATTGATATTTTGTTTACAACTATTTTAGTTGTTACCATTCAACCACTGAGCAATATTAGAGACTTTAATAGTCATAACGTACAATAGTGAGTTAACTTTTTTTGGAACTTTTAATTTATCGACTTCAGCGACTTTGCATGCCATTCAAGCAGATGAATAGCCTCTTCAACGTAAAATGAGTTTTAGTTCATTTTCCCAACACCTTAAAGCCAAATATTAAACTAAATGAAAGGCAGCATTCACTAAGAGGTCTCTTAGGCTAGTATACATTGAATAGGTAAAAGTAAATAATTTGAGTGTTTCACCTTATTTTGCAGACAAGCATGGGAAATACTTACTCAGTTCCTTGTAGGGATAGTTGATACCAGTATATGCTTCCATTGATGTCACGGAGACATTCGCTACTGGAAGGTAGGATCTGATATCATCAATGGCTTGTTCTCTTGCCCAGAAGATTATCTATGCAATAGAATTCAAGAATGACATCTAGCTTTTTCAAATAATGTTGTCCGTCATCACCAAAAATCAGTAATACATCATTCCAAGTTAAGGAACTATGGGCATAAATATTAGTTGTCATAATTGTTGCACCAGTTTACAAGAAATTTACGCCATATATAGTTATGACATGATATGTACTCATATTGACAGTAGGCTCAAAGATACTTTCTACGATTCCATTTCCTCGAGGAACTTTCTTGTCCAAAGGTGTGTTGATGATAGCGTGGAGGCTATTGTCATGTTCAATGGTGACCAGAAACACAGATTTGAAGCCTGGTTCATTAAAACACGGAAAGGCTGCTCTTGCTGAATTTGATCCAAGTATAGTGTACACATATGTCCTATAAAAACGAAAAAATATTTACGATATAAAACAGTCAATGGTTGAGATTAGCTTAAGACCATGACACGTGGCAAAGCGGTGGAGGACGTACACTGACAAGTTGCATGCAAATCATGTAAGGCTAATCTAATGAGAGATAATGGTCTTTTATGCTAAAACTAATCAGGATATGTATATCCACATAAATACAATCAATACAAGAATATTTTATTTCAAAATATTTTCAAGTATATTTTATTAGCAAAATATTTTCAAGTATATTGTATAGCAAAATACCAATTTCCCAAACAACAACAAAACCCGCTAGTAGTACTCTTTATAACATGCATATAGGTCAAAAAATCCTTGAGAAATAACTGCGTTTGAAATTACTTACTTTCTGCTACCATCTTTCTTTATGTAACCCCTCCTGAAAAATCCATTTTTAAGACGAGTATTGGCTTTAATATCTTGATCTTTCATGTGTCCTCGGAAAGCCATGAAGAGCTCGTACTTTTTTCCAGAAACAAGTGGTGTTTTGGGTTCAAACAGAATTTGATCCTTTTTCGGATTAGTCTTCATTGAGAGAATGTCAACTGGTTGCGATGAGCCTTTATTGTACAAGCTATAATCGGTGATATTCAGGTTCGTACTGTGTAGAATGAGATATCTTGTCGAGTGGACGCATTTTAGCTCAATCGTCACCTCGCCACAGAAATCAGTTTTTCCATCTGTGTTGGGTTTCATCCATAGATGGTACTTTTGAGGAAGAACATCTCTTGGCAGAATGTCCTTTTGATAGGGAAATGGCGCATTTTTGTTAAGCATGGAAATCTGTTGTCCCGACCCGCCACTGGAACCAAGGGAAACTATCATTGTGAGGACCACCAATGCAAAGGTGAAGCGAGCATCTATCATTTTACTAGCTGTGTTCACACTTCTTCAGTTTCTCAAGACAAGCAATGAGCGAGTTTGCTGTGTGAACCGGGCAAGTAATCAAATGAATGAATGAACACGTCTACATACCGGTACAATACAGGTGAAAGAAATAGACCCTGGGGCAATTACAAAATATATAAAATATGATCAATTCAACTTAATTTTAAAATTTTGGTCAAAGTATTGATTTCGGAATGCAAAAATACCTGACGTTCGGTCTTGGAAAATTCAAAATAGAACCTGCCATATCCTTCTTTATCACCTTCTTGGTTAATTGATACTTAGTTAATAAAAAGTGTTCATTGGTTACATGCTGCTATATTTCAATTATAATGAAAACCATAATTTAATCGAAGTGTCATGTTTATGTTAGACAGTTCGGGCCGGTAGCTGGTCGTCGATTACTCAAAGGCACTCGACACTCGAAACTCGACACTCTTTATTTTTAATTGTTTCTTGGAGACAGGGCAACGACATATGGGGCTTTTGGTTAACTGTAGTAGTAACTTCTTAACTTCTAACTACTCACTTGATATGAGCCTAAATTGTAACTACGTCACAGAGACGGATGCAGGACTTTTGAAAAGGGGGGTGACTGAAATCGTAAAAGTTGAATGTATAACTCACGCTTCTTCTAATTGTTTCAAAATAATAAACTCTGCTAACACACCTTTCAAACTTAAAGTTAAGGAAGGTTTCCTCATCAGCACTTTAAAACCTGAGCTAAATGTTCAGGTCAAACATTTTATTTCATCCTTTTCTTAACCTTACTTGTTTATCTTTCTGTTATCTTTTTAATTACTTTACAATTATCATTTGTCAATCATTACTGTCAATCATTGTACTAGTATATATATAGTTTCAAAATTATAACGAACTCATTCTCACTGAGGATGGCATTTGTAATGTCGAAACATGTCTGGTAAATTAAAACGTTTATTCGTATATTTTAAATGTGTAATTTCATTGGTGCTTCTACGATCATTTGAATGTATAAACTATGCTAAAAACAAATTTTATCAAAAAGTAGAGTTTACTGGTCCAAAAGCGAGGTTACTGTCTTCCCTGTCACCACCCGTAAATCCGCCCAGGACGTCACTCGTTGCAGCTCTTTTAGAAACTATCGATATCGATGAGCCTGCTATATGTCAGCGGTTTAAAAAATGTATTTAGGACTTTGTTATTTTAAAAGGAAAAAAATGCCACTTTGTTCAACTTCGGTAGTTCCGTTACCGTTATGCGGAAAATATATGACATACATAACGTTGAAAACACAGATTCGATTCCAAATATTATTATCGTTCCCATCACACCAGAAAGCCAACCTTGTTATTGGCAATATGATCGGCACCAACTATCACAACATGCAGTTTTAATAGAAAATGCTTACGGACCTGTTGGGCTTTATAGATTTTATTTCTTTGAAAATAAAGCTTACACATTCCTTGTGTTTCTTTATTATACGGTTTTTGAGAGGTTATTGATATAAATGTATCATCAAGGAGTTTCTGCTCATTGCTCATTTAATTAGATTTTATTCAACTTTTATACCCGTCAGGATGTTTACAAATTCCATTCTTGTCAATAAGAACTAGGAAAACGATTTTACAGTTGTGTTTATCTTGTCAGGACGTCTTTGAGAGGCAACTGATTTCTTTTCAGCCATTTGATGTTATCACGAATGGCTTTCAGTGAAGTATTTGTGCCTTTGAGAGACCAAAGTTTTGGTTGGGATCTTGCAAACTGCTCCACCTAGAAAATGTGCATTCAGGCAATTAAACATTCGATTAAAGAATCATAAAAATAGTGATTCACAGTTGGTCAGAATCTACGCCTAGAAAAGCACTATCAAAACAAGGACTTTTTTGCTTTCGTCATATTTCATTTGGTTTTCATGGGTTTCGTATAGTTTGTAGAGGGGACAAACTATGTTTTCAACTTTGATATATATCTATTTTGATAGGTTTTGCATGCATTGTATTAATCACACGGATCACTATAAAATCTAAAAAATAATAAAAAAACTTATGCATTTTATATGATAAACACACTAGAAACTTGGCTCTACATGTATACAAAATAAAGCCATCCAAAAAAGCTTCCCATTTACAATTATTTTCCATTTACTATTTGAAAAACATACATCGTCGAGATTGCATTGTTCATCAAAGTTCTTGGTGAATCCCAAGAAAGTTGTAGTTTTATTGCTGTTCACGTTGGCATCCCTGTGTATAAAAAAGATGTACAATCGTCAAATTGATATTAGAATAGCTTAATATTATTGAATGCATGGAACTCGGGCGATGCAGACGGCCACTAAAGCCGGCCGTGGACAACCAATAATGGTCGTAATACACGGGGCAGTACTCAACGCGATAAAAAATTATTTATGGATGGGTGTTCTGACGTAAGGACCGACTTGGTGCCAGTATATTTTATACAACATCTTTTACATGCAAAAATTTGTGTTTGCCTATGAATAAATAACATTTTCTCAATGTTGACTTCTATCTTTGATCTCTTCTTTGGTTAGTACCTTTCCAGAATTTCATCAAAATTTGTTTTGAAGTAAATCCAAGCCAGATCACGTCCAGGATTGAATCTTGAGACTTGTTCCAGTTTCTCCCAAATATCTGTCTTGTTGGAAACCGACTCAAGATAGGTATCATTCAACCACCTATAATACCAATGCAAAAATATTAGTAAATAATAAGACGCAGTATTGGTGGGGCACATTCACTAACCTGTATCATCTTTCGGGAGAATAAAAGTTGAAAAACTTTGTAAGATCACGCCAGTCCTCAAGTATATCTTCATTATATTTGATTTATTAACTTACAAATTACTTTTGCATTTAAGAACCGGGTTTTTTTTTTGCTCAGCATGAAACGGCATGCGGGAAAACCACTTGGTTCCTGGTCATGCCGATAACCATTTTTACACTTAGTAAGTTACGAGTAGTATAGAATGTTGTCCTCGACCCCCTTAAACGACGGTTTTAGGACGGTTTTCGACGGTTTTAGGATGGTAAGGACGGTAACTTAAATATTCTATTGTTCTCCGGTTGTCAAGGTGACCACGTGACGCCACCGGGCAAGTTCGGGCGAACCTTATTGTCAAGGGTTGACTATTTAACGCGCGCAATTTGAAATTTTTATCACAAAACATTTCATATAACATAAAGTTCTTATATCTACGAAGAAGATACTGAAGAAAATGGCAAGTTTATTGAAACTAGGCTCTAGAGGTTATCATGCTACTGTTAAGGAGTTCAACGGACAGATAAGATTCCACATCAGAAAGTATATTGACATCGAAGGACTCGGAAAACTATACCAACAAAGTATGGAGTGGCCTTAACGATCGAAGAGTTTCAAGAATTGAAAACAGCCATGGATGATCTAAACGAAATGTTAGAAGTATTGATTGAAACTAGTTCTATGACTACACAACCAGGAGATAAATCAGGCTACCTTGTAGACGTTGAACAATCAAGCAGTCAAAGTAATGAAACGAGTCAACAAACACCAAAGAATTGTAACACATCACAAGTGAATGAACCACCAAGAAAAAAGCTCAATATGAATAATGATGGAAAAGTCTACTTTATACGATAAAGACCCGAAAATGAACTATAGATACTTTCAAGGATAGAAAAAAAATCAACTGTAAATAATTCTTGTTATTACGTTAAACTAAGTGACTATAAACATACTGTGAATAAAATATTCTTTTGAAACAGTTATTGTCTTATTCAGTGATTTGAATATACCGCGCTGTTTATCTTCACAAATGGACTAGCAAATATTTAGAAAAATGTGGTTTGGAAAATAATATTAATCAGATATCTATAAAATATAATCCAATTATTATTTTATTTCATGTTAGAAAAATCGATTTTATCAACTTACATAAACAAATTGAGATTAAAATTAATCAATAAAACCTCTTTAAACTGATTTGATTGTATAAAATCTTTAGAATTAATCTATTTTGTGTTATTCCTCTACTTTTCAGAACATCAAAAAGTTATATATTTAGTAATTCTATAAAGAAAAGTGTTTTTTCTAATGTTAGTTATGAAATTGAAAATTGAATTTACCGCCTGTCCGCTCTCGAGATCATTTAAAATGACAGCGGATTTTAAACTCATTAATTATATTTCGTATGAATGAAATCGTTCCAAATCCAAACAGTTCTCAGTTTTTCCTTGAAAATCGTTCGATTTATAGAGATCACGTTTTATTTATTTCAAATAACTAACGAAGGTTTTAATTATTCTACAGCAGCGAACACCTGCACAAACACCGAAGGAAAACATTATACTTTTGTTTCAACTAAAACAAAATTTGAATTTACCGCTCCTGATGGAATATTAAAGTTTTTGAATCAAAATATTGTTTGTCCGAAACAATGCCACAAAAAAATTTGATATATCGTAAATAAACTAAATAAAATACTTTCACATTCAAGGATAGAAAAAATCAACTGTAAATAATTCTTGTTATTACGTTATACTAAATCACTGTTTCAGTATACTGTGAATAATGTTTATTTTACGGAAAATAAAATATTCTTTTGAAACAATTATTGTCTTATTCAATGATTTGAATACACAACGCTGTTTACATTCACGATATAAAATGGACAAGCAAATATTAAAAAAAGTATGGTTGGGGAAAAAATTTAACACAGATATCCATTCATTCTTTTATTTCATGTCAGAAAAAATCGATTTTATATCAGACTACATAAACAAATTAAAATTTAAATTAATCCGTAAAACCCCAGATTAAACTCATTAATCAGTATTTGATTACATAAATTCGTAAGAATTAATCTCTCTAGCTTCTGGTCTTATATTTCTTTCCCTTTTTGGAACATTTAATATCATCTAGAAGTTATATTTTTAGTAATCCTATAAACAAAAGTTTTTATTTTTATTTTTCGATTAGTTATGAGTTGAATTTACCACCTGACCGCTCTCTATCATTTAAAATTGAAGGTTATATAAACTCATTAATCATTGTTCATATGAAATCGTTCTAAATCAAAGCAGTTCTTTTTTTCCTTGAAAATCGTTGCATTTGCAGAGATTACGTTTTATTTATTTTAAATAACTAACGAAGGTTATTCTAGAGCAAACATCTGATCAAACACCAAGGGTAAACATACTTTTGTTTCCACTAAAAGAAAATTTGAATTTACCGCGCCTGATTGAACATTAAAGTTTTGAATAAATAAAAAGTCTATTGTGTTCCAAAACAATACCAAAACTAATTGGTAGTAAAACTTGATAATTACCACCCGTCTCTAGCATTTTTTACCGAGTAAATGATTTTTAAAAACAAAATTATTTTATATAACCTGCACATGTAAGAGTTTAACAAAAAAAAACCTATCTAAACAATTTTTACAGTTCACTAAACCTCGGTTTGAGTTAATCATTCAACTAATGGTTTTGAACTGATTTGAAAAAGGATTTGAAATAATTTGACATCGAGCCCTCAAAAAATGTTTCATTTTACTGAATATTTGGAAAATAGAAAAGACTATTGGGTTGCTTTTCCGTGTGAAGATAAAGAAAAAACAACAACGGACTCTCAGGAACAATTTTGTTCTTTAATGGATATCCTGGAAGAAATCAGAACAACGAAAACTCAGAAGCAATTTTTTTTTAATGGGTATGCTGAAAGAAATCAGGACAAGTGTACAAAACGAACATGCACGAACAATCGCGGACGATAAGATGAAATGTTCCAGTCAATTACAAGTGCGTATACGTCAACTATCTCGTAAAGGTGAACATGTAGGTGTGGAACTCAAATTCCCGAATGGTGTTAAAGTATGGGATGGAAAAAATGAATGTATTTCGGATTTGTGTGGGGCTTAGAGATCTTCTTAGAAGACTTGGGTCTTCAAATGGAATATGTTTTTGATAAATACAAGAATGGAGTTGTAAACGACACACTACTTCAATTTGATATTTGTATCTCTTATAACTTTAAAGATACAATTGTATTATAAAATATCAGAAATAGTCAATGACTTTTTTTCTGATTATCACTGACGAACAAACAATACTGAGCGAATCACATAGAATACATTCAAGTGTTAAAAAAATAAAATACACCGGGATCTTTAGTACAACAGAACAACAAAAATTAAATATTAAGTATTTATATGAAAGGTTGTTTGATCAAAATAAAATACACTTAAATACACTCCAGCTTACATTAAAATAAATAAGCACAAAATCATGTTTCACGTAGTTGTTTAATGATTTAGAGTTTTAACTTGAAAAATATAAATAGTGCCCAAAAAATTATAAAAGTGGTTTTTGTATCAATGGTATCAATTTTAATCGAACATTTTAGTTGTAAAGTTGTTTGACAATCAATGGTAAAATATTAAACGAAATGTTTTTTTTTTTCGAAAAAAGTATTTTCAGTTTCTAACTGAGAAAAGAAAGAGTTTAATCACACCTTAATCACAAGAATAATCAATGTATTAGACTTGAAGAAATTGAAATTCTATAATTTCATGGAACTTGCTTTGGTAGAACGGATTGATAGGACGGAGTAGAACGTTAAACTAAATACGGTTAGAATAAGTGAGGGGAAGAGGTGATATACAGTAGAACAGTTTCTTAACATGAGTTCGAAAGTATGAGGGGAGGGGTTGTAAGTAAAATTAACTCGAAAGGAGGAGATGGCAACGATAAGGGGAGGGAAGGTGAATAGAAAGATGATGGGTTAAGGAAGGCGATATGATAATAAGTGGTGGAATATTTCTAGCGGTATTTCTCCTTCCTCAAAGACCTGAAAGAATTCAATAAAAACACATGGTTCATCTTCGTAGATATAAGAACTTTATGTTATATGAAATGTTTTGTGATAAAAATTTCAAATTGCGCGCGTTAAATAGTCAACCCTTGACAATAAGGTTCGCCCGAACTTGCCCGGTGGCGTCACGTGGTCACCTTGACAACCGGAGAACAATAGAATATTTAAGTTACCGTCCTTACCATCCTAAAACCGTCGAAAACCGTCCTAAAACCGTCCTAAAACTGTCGTTTAAGGGGGTCGAGGACAACATTCTATACTACTGTTACGTTCCCACACGACCACAGGGAGCTGAACAAAATAGAACAGGATGGGGTTGCTTCCAATCCAGCTGCCTCATTTGCCGTTCGAATTCCTCGTGCAAATATGACCAGTAGTATGAAATGTATGAAAGGCAAGAGAAATAAATTTTAATTTGAATGTTTAAAAAAACGCTGCTTACATGTCAATCATTTTCTTTGATTTCGTGGCAGACAATCCGGCAAGAAGTCTTTTTCGTTCTCTGGCTTGGTTTTCATCTATATCAATAGTTGCATTGACATTTGCGATGCTTTTGTACTGTTCATACAGGAATTTCCAATGTTTTTCGTTGCCATATCGGGCGGCTATTTCATACACAGATTGTCGTATGTAAATCTCATCGTCATATCCGAAGTAAATGAAATATCATTGTCAGTTTTATCAATGTGCCTATATTTGCGTGATATTGTTTTACAATAAATCAAATATACTCATATTATGTATTGCTCATAGAATGTAAAAAATGAATTCGTAAAAGATTAGTAATTCTAAATAGTACAATTTCACGCTAATTATATTGTTTTCTAAAATTGTTTGATTAGCACTATTTTGTACTAAATAGTAATTAAATAGTATTTCACAGATTTCTTATTTATAATTACTTTTTTGAACGAAACGTCTTTACGTTCTTAGTTAATTTGGTCAAATGAAAGGGATTAGCAGTTATTTACGCACAAAGTTATTAAATATAAAAAAAATTACGTACTTTCCAGTTCTTATCCAATTGTTCACGATTTGAAGACCTTTGTTGACAACTGTCTGCTCACCAATGTATGTCAGCAAACCAAATAGATCACCGAATACTTTCCTTGTAAAACAATGAGAAAAACATCAAAAATATTATTTGCTAAACTGGAATAGTTGTAAATTGCAGTATTGATTTTCAAAAGAACGTTTAGTTCTTCCATACACCAAAATCATTGGAATATTAGAGGAGAAATAAAAATAGGTAACAACTTGTTTTCATTAGGACAATTTGCATTCGGCATTTTCCCCTACAGTATCTTTTTGAAATGGATGCATAAATCTCTGGTTGAAACTGGGATTGACAGGACCGATTGTATGAAGCCTGAATAGTGCTTTCCACCAGTTAAATCACTATGCACCAGATAAATTCTGAAGAAATCCTGTGGAGTGGATAACTTTTATCCAGTGGATAACTTTGTTTAGGCTTTGTACAACACGTCCAAGTAAAGCAGTATCAATTATACATCAGTGGACAAAAATGTTATAATTCTAGTCCTTAAGGATTAGGCCATAAATTGTTTGCTCAAACATTACCATTTTCGTGCAAGGTTTCACTGCAATATAGGTACAAACTTTATAATATCAATGAATAACACACCTTTGAAAAGCAGGCTCTTCCCATGTTTTGCTCATCAATGGCTCTTTTAACAACGATGTCAAATATTTCTGAAAATATATTTTTTTTATAAAATGCACATTGCAAATGAATATTTCGGCAATCAAACAACAAATCCCGGTTGTTTCTCAAATCCTTACAAATTCAGTTTAAAAAAAGTAACTTAGCAGTACACATAACCCAGAAGGAACTTTGATCTTCTTCTTACGAAGCCATAAACTCGGATAATTTTTTCCTTTATAAGCTCAAGGAAACATAAGAAAAACAAGTTCAACAATTACCTTGAATAGTTTGAAGACATCTCGTTGAAATCTTATTTTTTGAGCAATGTTCGTCAGGTATTCCAAGGCTTGTCTCATAGGCGTTGTGCTTCGTTCTTTGTTAAGGTAAGCCATGATCTTCATTGGAACCGTTATATTGAGTAATTCCTTTTTATGTCTGACAAAAAAATAAAATAAAAGCTCTACATACACAAATTAATGCAACTATAATTCTTAAGCAACCGACACTTACTTCCAAAATTCGTACGCATCCGAAATCAGACCATTTCTGTCGCTGGCTGAAAAGGCCTAGAACGGTGTGAAGATTGCATGTCAGTAGACTACCTTCGTCAACAAATCGTCGATAAATTAAGCACGAAGTTCATTTGGCGAAAAATGTTTCGTTTTTAGCCAGGTTAGGAGACACGAGAGTACGAAAGATGTAATATACCAAATGTAGAAACTATTGTTTTATTGAACAGTCTAGAAGGCCTTGCAGACATATAAAATGAATTTCAAAACAGTATACGATGAAGAAAATTGATCCGATTCAAAAAACGTAGTTTATGCCGTGCAAAAACAGCGCTCACAAAACAATGATTTTCTTTGAAAATACAAATCAGCCAATCAGATCTAAAGCACACATTCTTGAAAGAACCCACTGCCTAATTCCCTCCCATATGGACAACCATTACATCAGTACTCCTTTATATGGATGAAATGCTCGACGTAACGACTCAGCACAATCTGTTTACTAACCTTGTGATAATTCTTTAGTTGCTTGGCTAAATTGTCCCACATGTCTTGTTCATACATGATTCGATAGTATCCTACTTGCTTTGCGTTACCTTTGATCCAGTTTGCACAGCCAGGTACAATGATGGTAGCTGCATGGGAAATAGTTTCAAAGGCAAGATTCAAGATTCAAGATTTAATAAATTAATGCCATATTTACATTTGCACATCTATGTGTATTATTTATCCGAATTTTTAGGTATTGGCTAATTGGAACAGGAACCTGAAAAATTCAATTAGCCGCTTTTATATTTACAATATTTCGATCAGGAAGAATCAAATAATACACACTGATATACACACAATACTAAGGAAAAAATATAGCAAATTATAAATAAGATTTAGACCAGAAAAAGAAAGATAAAAAGAAAAGAAAACATTGGCATTGCTTGAATACGAATTGGAGGATTCATGTCCTGATAAAATTCCTTGGAGATGAATATACTCTTTATACTCTCGTCTCATCGATGTCCAGGTATTATTGTCTATGACCACACTACATGGACGGCACAATAATCACCCAACCTTCAAGGACATGCAATCACAGACTCCCTCTGTTGTCAAAAGCGAGTAGTCCATTCTAAGTCTATATGGTGAGAGTTCGTTGCTAACCATTATCTACTGCTATCCCAACAGGTTCCTTTGTTAGAGCAAATGAACACAACTATATCAAAGAACTCATACCTGAAGTTTTGTTCATCCAAATCAAATTGTTATGCAATGGAAAACTTGAATCACTGTACCAGAGTGGCACATACCACGAGTAACTAAAATTAAACAAATAAGGACTTTTTTTTACCCCCTACAAATATAATTTTCACGGTAATTTGACACATTGAAAAAAGCCAAAACAGCAAAACTACTTTTTCAGGAAAAAAACTGCTGAAAACTAACGCCATACTTGAAACTATACTGTGCCTGATGGTAAAAGCACTGTATGTTCAATCCTTATACAGCTGTACCGTTTTTCCTTACCTCAATTAAAAAAAGTTCCAAATTTATCGCAAAAAGTAAAGAAATACTTACTTGCTATACTTAGATTGGTACTTTGGATCGTCAGGTGTCAGTCCCTCGACGTATCTGGACTGTGTCGCTGTGTACACTTTATTACCTTTGGTGTCTTTACCCACATATTTAATGTTAATCACTGGATAACCGCTTTGATATTCCCAATCATACATCAAAGTCTTCACATCAAAAGAAGGCTTCATCTAGAAAAATTAAAGAATGAATATCAATGATTATAGTATCAGTGTTTTGTTTCCAATTCGAAATTCACTGATTTATTAACTGGAACCATGTCAACAGATTAGACCAGTTGGTTTTGTATGAATGGAAAACGGTTCAAACGATTCTATTCTTTTCGCACTTACATCTATTAAAATAAAACGCTGTCGCAGGTATTCCCGAAGTCAGTTGCCGCTCATTTGCAGTAATTCACCAAAACGCGGCAATTTAACAGTTGTGATATATATAAGATAGTTAAAAACTGTTTTGTTAATTGAATGTTGTATATTTTCAAGACATTTTACTGGAGAAATGCGAGGTTTGGCATCCAGCATCTGTCACCTCTCCGTCAAAGTTTTTTTTTTTTGAAAATGAGTGTCAAACGAAATCGTCTCTAAAAGGAACAATTTGTTTTATCCAAATTAAAAGAATATAGAATATAGCTGTTAATCTTGTTATTGAAAGACCCTTGGTGAAATGGATATGAACTTTTGGTTGATTGTAAATATTAGAGAAGTGACGCACATACCAACTGGAAAATCTTCCACAGTTCTGCAGAGTTGGAGTTTATGAATTTATATTTTTGCATATACCTCTGAAATGGAAGAAGACATAAATGACAAAAGTCAACTGAAGTAGTGGTTATAAAAAAAATCGACTGCCGTTTCAAAACTACGTTTTGATATTCATCTTTTAAGGACCCGTCAATCAATGTCATGTGGCGGAGTTTGCTCTGACATGTTCTGTTATTGGTTAATTTGAATTACTCGCCTCTGAAGTTGATTGACGCAGTCCCAAAATATGCGAAATCATTTAAACGGTAGTTGGAGGTACCACAGATTTGGCTGTAGCTTCAATATAAGTAATACCATGTGAGGGATTTTAGCGATAAATCTCCTCAAAACCTCATGTTATTTTACGAAGGAGGGATGCTAATCAGTGAAACAATGGATCCAGAGGTGACCATGGTATCTTGTCAGAATTGAATGAAGTAGAAACACGTTTCCAATACTCACACGTATACCATCTCTGAAGAACGTCTTCCCAAAGAGCGTCTCCAGCATATAGAACAGGGATGTCGGCTAAAAAGAAATTAAATAAATTAGTGTTTGTATTGTATAAAGAACGATAGAGCGTGTTGTATCGGATGATAAAGTTTTGAGGTGAATGTCTATATTGGCTTTTTGATACTTTCTTAAACAAATATTTTCGACAATGAATAAAACAATGAATCCTTTTAGTTTTTCTAATGTAAAAATGCAATAATGTAAAGCATTCTATACAGATGTTATTCTTGTTCTGTTATATATATTGAAAGCTAGCTGATTGTGTATGAACAAAAGAAAAAAACAGCGTTTACCTTTGAATAGAAAACATAAGCTTTGTTTTTCTCGTCTGTCGTATTGCGCCGTCTGGGATTCATCGGAATAGCTGTATTTTTTGAATCTTCAGCAAGAGAATATATTAGACCTTCTCTTGGTATCAACATCTCCTATATGACAATTATCAATGATGTTTTCAATATATGGAGTATCTCTCACATATGAATACACTTCTGTACAATGTTATCACCCATTTTATTTTACTGTCAATTTTTCTTGTCTGAATTCGGTGTGTCACACTTAATTGCACATATTAAGCAAGGCCTAATAGTATTTTCGAGCGTCTGGGCAATATTCAACAGATGTTTTAACAATTATACTAAGCTTTTTAATAAACCCCTTTTTCTCCATGGTAAATTCATCATGTTTGTAAGCATATCAAGCTTTTCCCTTAAGAATGTTTTCGTTTTCTATATTGCCTTATAAGGATTGTACCTACCATATATGGGCATTGGAGTAATTCAGCAATGCAAAAAAAGCAATTTTTCTCTCAAAATTATTCAAATTTTTGACGTTTTTGAGTGAAAGCATACACAACAAGTCTGACATTTTGATTTCTGGCCGAAAAGAGACTGTTAAACCTAAAACAGTAACCCTGGGTATTTCACCACAGAAAGCCCAAAATCGACAACAAACGTTTCATGTTAAATGTCCACATATTTTAAAAATTGCAAAGTTTCTTCTTTAAGTCTTCTAGCTTTTGATTGTGGCCACTTGAAAGATAGTACCCACAAAAATACCGGATAGGTGGTATGTCACAAGGGACTAAACCTTGAAGATATAGACAAGTTTCTTACCGGTTTGTAGGATTTATCAAGCTGCTCCCCAATATGATATTGAAAATGGTTTGTCAGTCCCTGGTAAAACCATAACTCGTCCCAATCTTTAACAGTGAACAAACCTCCAAACCACTGCAAATATATTAAATATTGATGAAATAAAATAATTGTGTTTCTATAACCCTATAGTCTATGAATAACTATCTTTTAATTGTATTTATAAAATTCATGAATAATTAATGAGCCCAGAACAATGAAAAATCAACACCGTGACGGCATCTGTATATTTGATACAGAAATCGTCTTGATTTGCATAAGGTTTAGCTTGAAATATCAAATACCAAATTAAATCTAATTTCAAAAATATAGCAGCATTAACCTAGACATTTCATAAGTAATATACAATATTCGTATCCGATCTGTATGGAATATAAAATGTTCCGCCTTCGGCTCGACATTGTATATTCCATACAGATCGGCCGCTCATATTGTATATGCTACAAATATTTCAATTACAGCTTCGCTGTAGTGATTAGAACGGTTATAAGCGTGGTTGTATGTTATGTATGGTTATCCGTATGGTTTTACATACACTCCTCACAAAAAATATGTGATTAAGCCTTCTTATGCCAAGAAATGTCAATGCGTGAATGCGCGTCTTCATACAAGAATAAAAAACGTAGGAGCCGGGAAGTTGAAAGGAAAGTGGAGTATCTGAATACTAGCCCTTCCGTTTGCAATATGGCTCCAACGTTCCTGAAGCATGGTGGAGAGATCAGGGAGCTAGTCTCACAAACTAGAAGCCCCATTAATTAAATTGTTTTCTCGTGTGCAATAAGAATATAATCTACAGCATATACCATGATCCTGTTGGTGTATTTGTTACACTATTATACTTAAATGACCGAAGAAGTGGAAACCCGGCGTATCTTCTTTATTGATTTTTCACTATATAGATGTATATATGGTTTCTGTATGAATATTATAGTAACTGTTAGTGTCTTGTGCTATGCATGTAAATGTTGTAAACTTTGTAATATCTTGTAAAACTGTGAACAGCTCAAAAAACCCACAACCAATTTCAAATGACCAGTGTCTAACACGAAAACGTATTGTTGCTTTAGACACTGGACATTCAAACAATATGATAATTATTTTTTTTTTATATTTCTAGTTAGTTTTATTTTGTAAAATAGAAAAAAATAATTATATACCCTGTCAATATCAAAATGTAAAAATGAATGTAAATAAAATATATTGTATTGTATTGTATTGTATTGTACTGTATTGTACTGTACTGTACTGTACTGTACTGTACTGTACTGTACTGTACTGTACTGTACTGTACTGTACTGTACTGTACTGTACTGTACTGTA
Organism: Diadumene lineata; assembly: GCA_918843875.1. Classification (NCBI taxonomy): domain Eukaryota; kingdom Metazoa; phylum Cnidaria; class Anthozoa; order Actiniaria; family Diadumenidae; genus Diadumene; species Diadumene lineata. The sequence continues at coordinate 12,762,229 of OU974080.1, forward strand.
CTGTACTGTACTGTACTGTACTGTACTGTACTGTACTGTACTGTACTGTACTGTACTGTACTGTACTGTACTGTACTGTACTGTACTGTACTGTACTGTACTGTACTGTACTGTACTGTACTGTACTGTACTGTACTGTACTGTACTGTACTGTACTGTACTGTACTGTACTGCACTGCACTGCACTGCACTGCACTGCACTGCACTGCACTGCACTGCACTGCACTGTACTGTATTGTATTTTATTGTATTATTTAATTTAGATGTTTCACTTACCATGTGAATAATTTCATGCGGTATAACTATCCTTATAAAATACTCGAATCTTATCTCCGCTTCATTTTTATTCTGCCATATTGCACATCTGTCCCAAATCACTATCAAACCAAATGCTTCGTAAGCAAAGTCTAGTTTTTGAGCACCGAAGATATCTAGAATCACAAATAGAATGATAACGATCAGTAGAAATAAAGCAATGTCAACCATTTATCAACTAATAAACCAACACCAACCAACCAATGCGACCGTTCAACCAAACGAACAACAAACGGAACGACCCAACAACAACAACTTAAGACAACAAATGCAACACGATGCAGCTAACCTTGCATTTAAACAAATAGACTTTAAACAACAAACCAGCTAACTGATTAAAGATGTGTACCGATACCAACATAAAGTCTTTACACTGGCCAGTGACATAAACTTCATGTACTTACTGAGTTCTTTGTAAGGATAATTGACGCCAGTGTATTTTTCCATGTACGTCACAGAGAATGAAGCTACTTTAAGGTATGATTGAACATCTTTGATGATCTCTTCTCTTGCCCAAATGATTACCTACACAATAGATAAGTATGACAAGCAAATTCGTGAAGAGTTCCAACTATGTTTTAGGGTGGTATGGGTGACTGGCCGAGTGGTTAAGCCTCTCACCTCTGATCTCTATGGTCCAGGTTTGAGCCCTGACTCGGGTGCTGGATTATATGTGATCAGAGTTTGTTATAAGAGTTGTTTCTCTCTCCTATGCCACGAGGGTTTTTCTCCAGGAGGTCCTCAGGTTTTCCTCCCTCATTACAAAAATCAACTGTGTGCAAAGATGTATATAAAATAGTTAATGTAGTCATGTAGGGGTAGTGACTGTGAGAGAAAGTCTCCCCAATGAGTATGCTAAATGCTAAAATTACTTAGAGACTATAAAAAAGTTCATTATTATTATTGTTAACATAGGATTTTAATATCATTCACATGAAAGCCAAAATGGACATCAAAACATATGGCCCAGTTAAATCATTTTAGAGAATTATTTTAATGTTCACCATGCAATGCAAAATTATCAGCTGATATTTAGAGCGCTTTAATCACCAGCAATAACTGCACATAGCTGCACCACGGGCTTATCAGCTAGGGGACGTCAACGTAACTAACTCACCTTTATTCCTCGAGGAGTGGTTGTTGAGACGTAAGCAAAATCACTGATTGCGAATGCTACATGATGTGAACTCATATTGACAGTAGGCTTAAAGATGCTTTCTACGATCCCATTGCCTCGAGGAACTTTCTTGTCCAATGGTGTATTGGTGATAGCGTGGAGGCTATTGTCATGTTCGATAGTAACAAAATATTGCGATTTGAAGCCAGGCTCGTTGAAACATGGAAAGGCTGTTCGTGCTAAGTTATAACTGAGTATGCTGTACACATATGTTCTAAAGAAATAGAAAAGAACCAGACACAGTAAAATGAGAAGGATTAGGTAAATGTTTGAGGTATTAGAATGCAAGGGTAAACCATTAAAGTCGCTTGAACGTAAAAGTATTCAAATGAATTAAAACGGAAAAATCTGAGGCCGACAGCAAGTTTATTTTACCTCCCCTGTCTTTCAGTGCTCCCTTTACGAGTACAGGTACTTAAAAAAAACTACTACAAGCCACACTTAACTGAGCACTAACCAACTGTGCCATCCTTGCTTCTTCGAATCGATCTACGTTACTTACTTTCTTGTACCATCTTTCTTAAAATAACTCCTTCTAAAAAAGCCATTGACTTTAGTATTAGCCTTGATGTCAGCATCTTTCATATGTCCGTGAAAAGCTATGAAGAGCTCGTACTTCTCACCAGAATCGAGTGGTGTTTTGGGTTCAAACAGAAGTTGATCGTTTTTCAGATTGGTCTTCATTGAGATAACGACAATTGGTTGTGATGAGCCCTTCTTGATTAGACGATAATTGGTGATGTTCAGGCCATTGCTGTGTAGAATGATGTATTTCGTAGATTTGACACATTTTAACTCCATCGTCACCTTACCAGAAAAGTCCGTTTTTCCATCTGTGTTGGGTTTCATCCACAGATGGTACTTTTGAGGAAGAACATCTCTGGGCAAAATGTCCTTTTGATAAGGAAATGACACATTGTTGCTTTGAATGGAAACATTTTGACCAACTCCGTCACTTGATATGTCTTGGTCGTATGACGTGGAAAATTGATCTTCCCTGTAACCTAGGGTAACTGCCATAGTAAGCCTTGTCAGTACTATCACCAATGCAAAGACAAAGACGAAGGGAATATCCGTCATTTTGCTAACCGTCTTCACACTTCCCTCTCAAGACAAGAAATGACTTAATTGAGCAGGTTATAGCTCTTTTTTATCAGCAAATGCAGTACTGACACAACAGGTAATGAAAACAGTCCCTTGGGCAATATTAAGTCAAACGGATCAAAAATACCAACAGTCCCAGTAAAACTCTGAACAGTATTGGAGGTTTACAAAATTTTAGTCAGAGAGTTCATGAAATTTGTAGATCTCGAAATTTAAAAGGAAGCCTGTTACCGGGTCTTACCATAAATCACTCCCAAAACACTATACACCACGCTTTCCTAGTGGTTATTAATCGTCAATTGTAACAAAAAAAGTAAAACTACCCGTTATTGTTTGAAACTCAAATCGATCGCATATGTTTTTGCCGGCATAGTTGTTATATACCTATTTATAAAAAAAAATTAAAACATTATGGAGGTGTGTTCGGTCGATTGTTCAACTTAGTTTGTTCGACTCATTTTCATATTCATTTTCCTCTTGCAAATGACTTGTATTCCTATTCCAAAAGGATAAATTAAATGAAGACTATTTTTTTTAGATTGGTTTAGTTTCTAATCCTAAAGCTCTCTGGAACTCACGTTTGAGAAATTGTTCCATTCGGGTCTGACTTTTACTCATTTTCATTATTTTAGAATAGACAGAGAGGTACCTGACGATCCAGGATTAATACGTAAGTTTATTATTTATTAAGATAAACGGTGACGCTTAAATCATTTTTATCATCTACTGAATATATTATTTTAGATTTCAGTTATCATTTATTTTATTTTATGTCAGTTGTTCTGATCTGCGAGGAAAATGTCTGAGGCATACATGTTATTAACAGGTCACTGTCTCTTGACACATAACAATGATTATTTGGACGTGTACTTCTCAGATTGTCAGATTGTAGTTGTGATCGTTCACCCAGGGAAATGTCCCTGAGGCATACATGTTGCAAACCTTTATCACGATCATCACCTTTACTGTCATTAATTTAGAATGAACATCATCAACACAATACAGCCAATCGTCCGTATAGCATCAGTTTTTATATAAAAAAGCAACAGATCACAATTTTGGTTTAAGTATCGCCATATTTATTCGATTTCTAGCTGGAATTTGTACATTTGTTTGATAAGTACAGTTGAATACAAATGCTTACTCTGAATTACCGTGAACATGTCTTGGAAACTGAAGTTTTTGAAGTGAGTATTTCGTCGAAGAAATAACATCCGAATTATCGTCAGTTTCCAAGACATTTTTACGGCGATTAAGACTCAGATACACGTATGTATCCGACTGTTTAAAAACACCGACGCTGTTCAAGCTAGGTTTATAATCTAGTTATCTACGTTTTCAATGAACTACCACATGTTTAATACGTATTAGGGTTCTAAAACATCACTGATGTCCTTGACTTGTCAAGAAGTCAAGAAGTGGTTGCTTGTTCTTTTTCAGCCATTTCATGTTCGTGCGAATGGTTTCAAGTGATGTATTTGTTGCTGGCAAAGACCACAGTTTTGGTTTGGATCTTGCAAACTTCTCAACCTAAAAAATATACATACAAACAAATAAATCCGTTGAAATGATTTGTTTTTCATATATCATATGAAACCGCAATTGGTTTGGTTGCAATTGGGTCTTGCACTTCGATTCTTGCCGGTCTTCAATTAAAAGAGATATTTTTTGAGATTTAAAAAAAAAGTATGAAAAATCCAGCGTTTATTCCATCAGTGCTTATGGTGCTCCGTTAATTATTTCTTGTATCTTGATTTGATATGTGAGAAATTAAATTAGACTGTTTTGATGTTTGAGTATCTAGGCTTAGAAATGTTAAAAATGGACAGTAGTCAGTTTCTTTTTTTGAAAACAAACTTCTAATATGGCATGTATAACATACATCTTCCAGATGGCATTGTTCATCAAAGTATTTAGTAAAATCCAAGAAAGACTTTGTCTTGTTGCCGTTAACTCTAGCATCCCTGTGTACAAAACAGTAATACAATCAACACAAGTCGATGTCTAATGATATATTTTATTTGCTAACTGACATTGCAGGACTATTTGACGAAGCAACATCCCACCATGAGACATGGCCATCAACCCACTCCTAGATTGATATATGCACACATGGATTTCTAAACTCGTGACAATATTTCTGATTTATCTGGATTAATATGTGTAGTTGATTTTGTTTAGTCAATAGACGCTAATTTATATTCCATCCAGTAAATCTTTCTTAAATTTCAACATAGTTAGTAGTAACTAACTATGAATTCAAGCGTGAATTATGGTAGAGTGCACTCACTAAAAATGTGCCACAATTGTCACTATTTAGTAGTAAATAACACCAATTAAACAAAAGAAAACAATAGAATTAGCATAAAATAGCGCTATTTATTGGTATTTATGTTGCAAACTTTTATTGCGTGCACTATACTTTAGTGTTAATTAATTCACGCGGACAACAAATCTATGTGTTTGTCATCTTACCTTTCCACAATTTGCTCAAAGTTTGTTTTGAAGTAAATCCAAGCATTGTCACGCCCAGGATTGAATCTTGAGGCTTGTTCCAGTTTCTCCCAAATATCTGTCTTGTTGGAAATTGATTCAAGGTAGGAGTCATTTAACCATCTGTGAAAATATATTAAAATACAACTTTAAGATTATATACCAGGCGTTGATGTTCGTATGATAAGCAGACGTTTCTGTCGAATTGCAAATTCGTTAGCCGCATAAGTGGGAAACAGCCGTATCGTTTCGTAGTCGTACTGTGTTCCATTCATGTGACTGACTGTCGTTATTCATGAAACTATAAGAATACAAAATCACCGACTACCATGAAAGCATCTGTAGTCCTATAACGTTAAGCTCGGTCAAATTACACATAATTTCAAAATGTTAATTCTAAAATAACAACAGCAGAGAGTTGTGTTAGTGTGCCTCAGAACTTTTTTAGTCACTCAACCCCAGAGTAAAAGCATAAGCAAAGCACAATGTTAAAAGGAAATTTCATCAAGCTGGAAGAAATCAACTCAGGCTTAGATCAATTTCATGTGCAGCACATTGAAGTATTTTTTACGGATACGTTGACAAGTCTTATTGCTAAATACAGAGAAAAGAATTATAGCTGTCACACAATAAGAAGCACTGATCTCGAAAATCGTACATTTTGACATAAAGAAGTCGAACAAATAGAAGCAGATTGCAAAGCACAGAGTTTGCCAGTTAACCGCTGAGAAGGTGTTTTATGATCCATTATGTAAAGAGTAGACAAACTGTATTTTTAACTAAACTGACTGGTACTTACACATTAATTATTTGACTTGATTTAGTTGTAGACAATCCATCAAGCAGTCTCTTTCGTTCATAATATTGCTCTGCATCTATATCAATAGTTGCGTTGACATTTACGATGCTTTTGTACTGTTCATACAGGAATTTCCAATGTGTTTCGTTGCCATATCGAGCGGCTATTTCATAAACCGATTGGCGAATATAAATGTACTCATCATTATACCTGAAATGTTTAAGCAAAATCATTATTACTTTTTTAATGAAAACTATTTGATGCAGACCTTCAATGGATGAAAGGCATTTACGTACTTTCCAGTTTTTATCCAATTCTCCACGATTTGAAGACCTTTGTTGACAACTGTCTGCTCACCAATATATGCCAGTACATCAAAAAGATCAGCAAATAGTTTCCTTAAAAAGGGTTGAGAAATAATTTTGTATTAAAATTGGTTGTATACAGTAACAGGGGCACCAAATGCGCTACACTTTCCCACCATAGTCGTTTTCTTCAGAAGGACCACGTCACTCCCTCCTCTCTATAGATAACCGTTCAAGAGTTCCTTTATGTGGTTGAGTGCCGTTGTTTGATGTGAAGTTGCTGCATTGTATATATGGAGGACCTATATCGTTGTAACTCAAGGACAGGGATTCAGTTTATTTATTTCATATACTAATTTTTCAGCAGTATCACTATTTAAGGCAAAAAGTGTAATTCCCGAACCGCACAGCGCTTCATAATTTATCTCCACGTTGTCAGAGACAAAACAGTTATTTTCCTTTTATTGTTGTTCTTTTTTAGAAATAGTAAGGAAAAAGGAAGTCGATTATTAATGCCAGAGGGTCGGTATTGTTAGCACGAGTAATGTCCAGTTACCTTTGAAAAACTGGATCTTCCCAAGTGTTACTCCACAATGTTTCTTTAAATAAATAGGTTAAGTGTTTCTGAAAATCAAATTTCAACTGTAAGTTAGATCAGCTTATCAGTGTTCTGAAATTATAGACTAGAAATGGAATTTTTATCTCAATTTTTCACTATTATTGTTATGGAAATGTTCAGCCAATGTTTTGAACATCAGAGCTCGTGGTGTATTTTCTATGTACTATTATTATGTATCTTTCAATCAGAGCAAATAAAAATACCCGAAGAAGTTTGTTTTTGCGAATAGTTCAAAACGCATTAGCTGATTAGTTCAGCTAAACACGTTTTCTTTTTTATACCTTGAATGGTTGGAAGACGTCTGGTTGTTGTCGTATTTTTTTAGCAATTTTATGTAAATAGTCTACCGCCTGCCTCATGGGAGAAGTGCTTCGTTCTTTCTTAAGATAAGCCATGATTTTCATTGGAACAGTAATATTAAATCGCTTTCCATATCTGAAACAAAATATAGGAAGCTTTAATAAAAGATACGGTGATGCATGCATGCCGGGATATCACCGAGGATAGTCGTTACCTGCGTCCTCAGTCGTTCTTTTACGTCCCACCCCCCCCGTTATTGGTTAGTACATCAATTCTAATATCAGTGGAACTCGGATAAGTTATTACATGGGAATACAGACTTGAATAAGCTGTCTTTGTTCTTGTTTAAACTAATCGCAAGCACTTTTCAAAAAGTATTACTAGAGCAGCACAGATTTGAACGGTACTGAACTTTTCACCGACTTCTCAAAGGCATTCGATCGCATTGACCATAACATCCTTATAAGAAAGCTCCAAGTCCTTGGCGTTCCACCTGTACTCCTCAACTGATGTGCGAGTTTCCTCGTGAATCGTTATTTCCGAGTTAAACTTGGACCTTCTTCATCTAAATGGACTGTAATTAATGATGGGATCCCTCAAGGCACGAAATTCGGACCGTTATTCTTCCTAATAATGGTAAATGGCCTATCTACCGAGCTTCCTATGTACAAGTTCGTCGACGACTGCACTGTCTTAGTTTTAACCGTCAGTGATTTACATACGTCTACCTTACAGAGCTCAGTCGACAACATCAATACGCGGACTTACAAAAATAACATGAAACTCGACGTTAAGAAAACAAAGGAACTTAAAATATCATTCCTGAGAAACCAGCCTGACTTTTCCCCCGTAACAATCAACAACCAACAATTAGATTCCGTCCAAAGCATGAAGATTTTAGGGGTTCACATCTGACCTAAAGTGGACGGTGCATATTGACCATGTGTGTGGTAAAGCGAGCAAACGGCTCTATGCACTAAACTCTGAAACGCTGTGGCATTTTGTCTAAAGACATCTGTTCAGTCTACTGTTACTTCCTACGTCCCCTGTTAGAATACGCCTGTCCAGTGTGGTACTCATCAGTACCTAAATACCTTAATAAACAACTCAAACAAATCCAACGACGCGCCACAAAAAATCATGTGCCCTCATTTAAGCTATGAAGAGAGACCAAAAGAACTTTTAAGTGTGACACGGTTTTCCGAAAGAGGAGAAACATTGTGGACAAACTTTTCTCAAATGAACAGCCATGATAAAAGCAAATTTGGTGACCTCTTACCACCAACGAGGCAGTCAGCGTATCGCACAAGAGGAAATAGAGGAAGCTCTTATGAAATCTCGAACAAAACGATTTGGCACCAGTTTTATACCCTACTACGTGAAAAAACTTGACTGATTTGAATAACCTTATTGACTTTTTTAAAAGATTGACATAACATGCATTTATATATACATTTATATCACTGATATTTTTATTCAAAATTGTAAATACATATATACTTATTTTCAATTTTATTGTAAATTGCAATGCAATTCTAGTTCGTTAATAAACTATACTATTTAATAATACTATATTTGAATGTTTTGCCCCAGGGGAAGGAGAGACACCGGGATTAAACGATCAGAGATGCCCGTCATATATTTTAGGGGCAAAAATCAGTAATCTGGTCTTTTTAGGGTTTAAAAATATGAGATTTGCCAAATCCTCACTTTTTGGTATCTTTAAGCGGTTGAATTTATATATTCATGATTTTGGTATTTTTTAGAGATGAAAAATGTGTGAAGCCACTTTTGAAAAACATCCGGTATCTTTTAGGTGTATTTTTGATAAATTCAAATAAATTAAATAAATTTTGAGCATTCTCGATTTATTTCCAGAGTCCCCCTCCGGGGTGTTTTGTTCTGCAGGTAATATTAGAACATGCAACCAAGAGATTCAATTCAAACACCAACCACCTTTCCCTGGCCCGCTTATCACATCCCTCATTGAGCTTTATAAGTTATTCTGTTGTGTTTAAGGTATTCATGTGATGTAATGCATTAACCTATAGCAAAAAAACCCGATTTGATAATGTAATAAACAAAGATACTTACTGCCAAAGGTCGTGAGCATCCGAAATCAGACCATTTCTGTCCATGGCTGAAAAAGCCTAACAAAGGTAAGAATAGTGGAATATGAACGGATATTATGACAAACGTTACCAGTACGTTACAGCCCAATTTTGAACTGTTTTGGCATTTAGTAATATTTTGTAATAAAAAAACGGCGCAATTTTTTGGAACCTTTGTTACTTACTAGAGCGTTTGCACATAACGAGCTTATCAGTATTTTGTTCGGACAAAAGCTTCTTAGGCGATTTTGTTTGAAACGAGAAGTTACCAAAAATGGGTTTACAATTAGGGTTGTTTACAATTGGGCAAAGGCAGTGTGTGTTCTATTTCATGGCTCATTTTAAACTTTAATAAACTAGCTAGTACAATGAAGGCTAAACCTAACAAAACTCAACTTGTCATATAATACGCAGAACAAAGTTGTTAACAAAAAAGTTATTGTAAAAATTTAAGAATCGTTGAGAGAAGACGTTTGTTTGCATTATAGAGCTCCCAAACATTGCAAAAGATCTGCAAACACACTCTGAGAATTTGTATTCTTTTCTTCTGCCTTTTAAAGAAGCTCACCTTGTGATGGTCGTTTAGTTGCTTGGCTAAGTTGTCCCACATGTCTTGTTCATACATGACTCGATAGTATCCTGCTTGCCTTGCGTTACCTTTGATCCATCTTGCACTGCCTGGCACAGTGATGTTCACTGAAGAATATAGTTACAAAAAAAGAGAGCAAAATTTTGTAAAATCTATTTCCTGTACAAGATTGTCCAACAACATGGCGCTGTAAAAAGCTTATAGATAATTCAATTCCAAAATAAGAAAAGAAAAACACTGTCGGTGAGAATTCCGAGATGCAATAGCACTTTTCCACTTGCAAAGACTAAAGTAACAAAATCGGTATTTTCTGTACCCGATGTTTTGTTCATCCAAACCAAATGAGGATCCGCTGTTAGTGAACTTGAATCAGCATACCAGAATGGAACATACCAATTATATCTAGACAAAACAAATAAGTTGATCTGTGCCTATTCTATTTTCGTAAATATAGTTATTACTTTGCCTAAATGCATTATTGCTGCCGCAGCGAAGCGGGCCTGAGCGAGCGTAGTAAGGCAGTATTATAATTGAATAGTTAGGGAGTTGAAATCAAAAGTTTGAGCCTTCCAGGACACGATCGTGAGGGATTGTATTTCAGTCCAAAGATCTTGCTAACACAGCGAAGCGAGCCTGTGCAAGCGTATATAGTTGATTCTTCGTATCTTTTTGTTTCTATTAAATCAATTTTGGCTGAAGATCACTTGAAGAAATAGATTCACTGAACAAGGTTTATGCTTTATATTTCATTAATTATTTAGATTTGGTCAAATGTCATCGTAGCGTGACTGTGAAACGTAAGCTCTTTATTTTCACTAACTGCTCGATTTTATATAATTTTTCGTATCTTTTCATTCCTGTTTACATCGTGTTTGGCTGTAGATGACTTCAAGAAAATGATTAGAAAGTTTGTACTCTAAAAATTAGCTTGTAATGCTAATGAAGTTTCTAAGATGTTAATTTTTAAATAGAGATTTAATTGAGAAATACAACTAATTATGTTTTGGTTATTGTAATTAAATTGATATTTTGTTTACAACTATTCTAGTTGTCACCATTCAACCACTGAGCAATATTAGAGACTTAATCATAACGTACAATAGTGTGTTAACTTTTTTTGGAACTTTTATCGACTTCAGCGACCTTCCATGCCTCAGTCATGCAGATAAATAGCGTATTATATGTAAAATGAGTTTCAGTTCATTTTCCTTTAAGCACCTTTAAGCCAAATATTAAACTAAATGAAAGGCAGCATTCACTAAGAGATCTCTTAGGCTAGTTTATATTATTATTGATACAACGTGTCAAAAAGGCTACAATTTACTATGTAGATGACGAAATTATCATATCGCAGCACAGGGACCCCAAATTCATCATTCAACATCCTCCCCTCCCCCACAAAGAATACTGAATAAATGTTTTAGCGTGCGTAGAATGTTCTTTTGCATTCTGAGTTGCCTGTTTCAAGCGCGCACGAATATTGGGTTTTGAACTACTGGATGTCGACAGACAAATGCTTTGGAATTCTAGCTCTTTGAAACTCGACTTACTTGCTATACTTGGCTTGGTACTTAGAGTCTTCTGGTGTCAGCCCATCGACGTATCTGGACTGTGTCGCTGTGTACACTTTATTACCGTTGTTGTCTTCATCCACATATTTAATGTTGATCACTGGATAACCGCTTTGATATTCCCACTCATGCATAACAGTCTTCACATCAAAAGATGGCTTGAGCTAGAAACATCCATCACCAAGTATATAAGTCGGTATATAACAAAAACTCAAAATGCATAACAGTCTTCACATCAAAAGATGGCTTGAGCTAGAAACATCCATCACCAAGTATATAAGTCGGTATATAACAAAAACTTAAAATAACATGGAATAGCTCAAAAATATTTTTTAGTAAAGCGCTAGAGAAGAATGATAAAATATATTTGGGGCTATCCCATAATTTTTAAGGTCTTATTGATATATACTTTATGGCTAATAATTTCTGCATATTTTGCTGTATATATACAGCTATTCTTGAAATTGTTGTCTAGTTGAAATACTAATTTAGCTAATAGCAAAATCATTTGCATATCTCATGATTTTTGATTTGTTAAGAAATCATGATGAGCCAAAATGGAAAAAATAACTTTATTGCATAATTACGACAAACTATGTAACTATATAATATGTGCAGCTTTGTATTTCAAAACAGGAAAACTAAAAACTCGATATATGTAAATGACATTGTTATTCACTAAATCAGTATTTCACCTAGACAACCTTTTCAAGAATAGCTGTATATTTGTTATATAGCTAATGATTTTATCCATATAACGAGCACTCTCATTGGCTGATAGATGGTCATGTGATGCACTTTAAGGTAGTTCTGGAGCCACACTTCCCGCCGATAGAATTTTTTAAAACATTTTCTACATAAAGACTGACACAAATGATTCAACTGTCAATGCACGTGATCAGCACGTGAAAAATCAGTGGGGTGATATTATGCACCAATCAGAATCAAGTATGCTTCTGAAGGTCAAGAACAGATCACATGCAAAAGTTTTCTCAGGGCAAGGGAAAATGGAGCCAGAAACCAAGAAGAAAAAAAATTCCAGTCTTTCTAGAGAAGAAATAGAGACACTTGTTGATAATAAGGACTCGCAAAACACCAAAAAAGCTACAAAAAACCCTATCACGACTCTAGTAGCATTTTGCAAAGAAACTGGCCATGAGAATCCCGAAACATTATAATACCTATACAAGATCTTGATGTTTTTTTCAAGCAGGAGCTCTTTCAGGTGCAAATGTGACAATTAACTTTTATTCTAAGTGATTTTTAATACAGCCGCCAACATTGAACTTTAAAAACCTTATTTATTGAACAAAATTTATACTTATATTGATTTTTGAACAAGCTAGTTTACTGTAATGACGATATTATGTACGTTTTCACTATTCAAAAGCATTGAATAAAATCTAATTTGACTCATATAAAATTGGTTGTAATCACTATATAACAAAACACTTAATGACTGATCCTTCGGAAAACAGTCGGTTTATAATTAGTTTTCCCTCGAGTTCTGATGTTCAGTCCCTCGACTTTGTCTCGGAAAACATCAGAACTCTCGGGAAAACAAAACCAACTGTTTCCCTCGTGATCAGTCATTAAGTGCATAGTGTATGTGTGTTTCGAGCTCAATGTGGAACTAAATTTGAACGAGTTTGTTTTTCAAATAGTTAATTAACATCTCTTTATGCACTAGTGTTAGGCTTGATCGAATTGATCTCACTTCTCTCGATCAACCAGAATTGAGAATTTTGCAGGGATATTATTGACCTCTACAACACAACGTTCTGCAAATCTCAACGCAACTGTCCAACACCAATATTGCCTGGCAATATTGTGTAGTCTCCAATCATCTGCCGGCGATACTCACCGATTGGAAAACCTCCCACAATTCTGCAGAATTTGAGTTTTTATACTTGTATTTGCTTAGATATTTCTAAAAAAATGCATCTCATTAGATTGTTTGTGTGTAAAACGGGTGTATATTCCAATGATATTTTGCCAGTGGCAAATGAATTTTTCCGACTGCAAAGCTTACTCCGAATATAACGTAAATAAATAGCAGAAGTTAATAAAAATAATGCTGCGTATCACAACGAATTGATTTTGATTTGAATTACATTATATATTAACCACTCTTAGATGTTTCCAATACTTACTCTTATGCCTTCCTGGAAAACCTTCTTCCCCAAAAGCTTCTGAAGCATATTGAACAAAGATGCTCCCTATTAATGAGAGATAAAGAGCGTTACTGTTCTCATAGTTTTGACAACTCATGAACCAGAAAGCTTTTCTCCAGATTGTATTGAATACTTGGTTTTCCTATCTAACTTCCGTACCAAAAATGCCTCGATATTCCATAAAACATACATGAATTCCAAATCAGATCTAAAAAAAAATGCCAGTTGAATAAAACTTTGAACTTTTACCTTTAGATAATGAAGGTATCTCTTCAAATCTCTAAAACTAAAGGTACCACTTAGCTTGGGATTATTCATTGGAGGTGTTGACTTTGCAGAATCTTTGCTAAGAACATCCAAGGTTTCTTCACCTACAAACAACATATCCTTAAAAGAAATATAAATCAATGTTAAAAGATTATTGAGATTGAACGCTGGAAACTAGGGTGCACTGTTTCCTGCCTGTCTTTGCTTAGTGATTTTTGTATCAAATCGGGCTAATGAAACGATTTCAGCTTGATTGGAGGACGTGCTCCCTCTATTTGAGCTTTTTCGCAGTGATCATGGGTAAAATTAATACGCCTGTTTACTGAAAAAAACTGAGGAATAGTCCATGGGAATTGTTTGGCATCAGCGATTACCCTAACGACAAATGGACTTGTACTAACAGTTCATTTGACGTTATTTCCCTTAAGTCGTGCAGTGTCGTAAAATTAGGTCCAGAAATGAAAACAGCATGCTTTAATTATAAAAAAAGACAAAGTTCAAACTCACCATAAAAGCGTTAGGTGGTACCCCAAAGAACAAGTCTTAAGTAATTATACGACTTTCAATGTATATTAATAAATATTGTCATTTTAGTTGGATAATTTATTAGAAGTTAAAATTTTGCAGTGTTTTGATATGCGTTTTTCTAACCGAGCTGCTTGAGTGGGTCTCTTGACCTTGATGAGCTGGTTAGGTGATTCAAAAATGCTACCCATTTTTGTTGGTTTGTTTGTTTTTTCGTTTTTTTTAGAAAAAGCCTATAAATATATTTAAAGAAAAACTGTAGCGAAATCATATAATATATCCTAACCTACTAATAACATATATTTATATCATAATTAATATCTATGAAAAACTATAAAATGATGAGAAATCTCTGCCAAGCAGGGTACTTTTATTGGCGCATGAGTGACACAAGTAGTACTCATCATGTCGTTCATATAACAGCTCAATTCCTAAATTTATCGGGTGCTTCAAATTACTACTTCGAGTGCATCGAAATCGAGCATAAACACGTTATAGGCGAGGCTTGGACAAATATTACTTTGATTTTAAGAAATCATATCAATATACCTCTAAGTGCAAATGTTTCGTTCGATTTGATTGTCAAAATCGTTACAAAAAGGAATAGATAACGAAGGCTACTTACCGACTTGTATGAACTATCATACTGCTCAACAACATAGTGTTGAAAAAACTGTGCCAATCCTTGGTAAAGCCAAACCTCGTGCCAATCTTTGATAGTGAAAATACCTCCAAACCACTACAAAAAATAAATAAATTAATTTAAAAAAATGCAAAAAAAAAATAAAAAATGAAAAATAACATTATTAATTAGAATTTAAGATATTAAATAGATAAATCATTACATCAATGCAGTCAAAAGCAAATTTGATTTTTGTAGTGAGAGAAATGTAAAAAGTAAAGAACAGCACTGCCCATTTATTTATTCATTAACTAATAAATTAGCTAATTTATTCATTAATTCGTTGATTGCTCGTTTGTTTATTCGCTTATTCATTTATTCGTCCATTTATCTATTTATTTACCACGTGGAGTATTTCGTGAGGTAGATATGTTCTAATACCATACTCAGCGTTTTTATCGTGCTCTTTTGTATTATTCAATTTCAAAGCTCTATCCCATATTACTATAAGACCAAGACCCTCGAACGCTAATGCTGATTTTTGAATGCCGTAGATGTCTGGAAAAAGAAATCATAAAAGATTAATTTTAGTTTCTGCACGGGCTACCTTTGACCTAAGTGAAGTAGCTGTTTCACCCGCAGAGGGCGAGGGGTGGCGTGCTCATTGTCATTTTGTGATAGTTTAGTTTCGTTTGCAGATTTGCAGAACCTCAAATTTTAAAATTAGAAAGATCCTAAAAGATACCAAATAGCGGATTTTCTCCTCTTCATTGAAAGCTACGATTGCAGGAGGGGAAAATACAGCCGTAACCTCTCTGTATCTACATCTACGTGGTTCCAGCACTCTGTAAATTTCATTGGGTTACTAGTTGTATTTCAGTACGAGGTCTCATTGACTAGTAACCTTTGTTCGAACATTCTCCCTAGCCAACCTCGATGCTGGTTGCTGAGACAGACACTGAGGGTGGTCACTGCCAGAGATTTGTTTACGTCCTCAGCGGTTCTTTTGTGTCCAACTTATAACATAGTCAGAGTGAAGGCAGAAGGGACCTCCGACTCTACGTCCTTATCCGAGAAGACGAGGCACTGAGACAGTAAATTAAAGTGAACGTGATCGCCCAGTCTGGGAATCGAACCCGGGGCAGTAGACCTAAAGACTAATTCTTTAACCACGAAGCCACCACGTCTCTCTCTCTTTCTCTCTCTGTTCTAAAATGACGAAAAGGTTTTCGAGTTTCTTATATCATATCTATTGAAGATTTTCGAATAAAGTCTAGTGGGGCTGTGGCTGACCAACATGCCCAAATCTCAAATGTATGAGCTGTGTGAGTTATTATTGCAAAGTGCAGTCAAAATAAAACATTCGCGAATCGTGACCATGCAATAAATGTCTTGGCAGTCGGCCTATACATGTATCCCCCCAAAACCTAAAGACAGCATTTAAAGACAGCCTTTACATGGGTCCAAAGCTACTTACTGAGTTCCTTGTAAGGATAGTTGACACCAGTATATTTTTCCATGGTTGTGACAACAGATGCAGCTACTTCAAGGTATGAATTTACTTCGTGGATGACCTCTTGTCTTGCCCAAATGACTATCTAGACAATAGATATATGGTGTTCAAGATATACAATTAAAAATATGTGGGTTCTTTTTATACTTCACCCTGGGTACACAGAGATATGTCAGCCCTACCGTATCTCAGAATAAAGATAGCCTATTCAAAACTGAAGCACTCTTTTCATCATGTAATAAACATCGCAAGCGCAAATAAACATCTTATTTTCCTGTTCTCTTTTTAGTGAAAGCTTATTCCATACCAAAACATGCACTTGATATCTAAAACAGGAGACTACTTTAGTTGATAATTTCTAAAAAGAGGGTTACAGATCATAAGCGGTTATCAGACATTATTTATGGTAAGCCTTAGTCAAAGAAAGAATGCATGTGCAAACAACCAACTGTTCTTTTTCTTGTAGGGCGAATGGGAAAGGGTGTCCTCCTGTCTCCTATGCCACGTAGATTTTTCTACAGGCTCTCTGGTTTTCACACCTCATTAAGTAAGTTGAGTAAGTTGAGTGCAGAGGGATCAATATAAAATACAAATCCGGTAGTGAAATGTGTGCTAAACAGGTGAGGAACTCACAAAATTACTCTCCTGCTTCAAAAAAAAAAAAAAAAAAAAAATAGACTGGAACCAAAATAAGTCTACGAAAAGCCAGTTGCGAGACCAACGGCTCTGGCGACTCCACCATGCTGACTCACCTTTGTACCTCTCTTTGTATATGTTGAATTGGTAGCAAAATCACTGATAGCAAACGCTACATGGTAAGAACTCATTTTAACACTGGCCTCAAAGACACTTTCCACCATACCATTGCTTAGAGGAACTTGCTTGACCAAAGGTGTGTTGGTGACCGCCTTAAGGCTCTTGTCATGTTCAATGGTGACCAGAAACACAGATTTAAAGCCAGGATCGTTGAAACAAGGGAAGGCTGTTCTTGCTGAGTTAAGCATCAGCATAGTGTACACATACGTTCTAAAGAAAACATACCATGATAAATACTGGCAGGAAAATGAAAAAAATAAGTCACTTTCAGTAATTTTTGTTAACTTTTTTAACTATTTTTCCGATTATTTTGTTAATCTTCGAAGCCCAATATCTCAAGAACAAAATAAAATAACAAAAAAGCCAAATACATTTGAGACCACTCTATGTTATATATAAACTATGAAAATAACGTTCTTGACAGTACTTTGTACTCATTATATGAAAAAACATATCTTGTTGCATTGTTACGTTTTTGTCCGAAAAGTTGAATATCTTCAGAATAGAAATGATTTATCTGTATTTTCTATTTTATTATAAGATTTATTTAAAATGATGTGTACTTTATTAATGTCACGTTTGAAATAACGCGCTGAATTAACTCTTGGTTGCATTGGAATTTAACATCGATCTTGCAAACATGGATCGTTATAATAGCCTTAGTGATTATTTCTACTTACTGCTTAGTACCATCTGTTTCAAAGTAACTTCTTGTAAAAAATCCATAAAAATTAGTTATAGGTTGGATGTCTTGATTTATCATGTGTCCACCAAAAGCGATGAATAGCTCGTATTGTTCTCCAGAAACAAGTGGTGACTTTGTTTCAAACAAAATTTGGTCGTTTTTCGGATTTTTCTTCATTGGAAGGACAGGAACTTGTTGTGATGAGCCTTTAATGTACAAGCTATAATTGGTGATATTCAGGTTCTTACTGTGCAGAATGATATATCTCGTAGAGTGGACGCATTTTAACTCAATCGTCACTTCACCACAGAAATCAGTTTTTCCATTTGTGTGGGGCTTCATCCATAGATGGTATTTTTCAGGGAGAACGCCTCTGGGCAAAATTTTTTGCTGATATGGAAACCACATACTTTCACTTTGCTCATCATTGTCGCTTATTAAAAAAGAACTCGATTGGTCTGAATGGTATGATTCTTTCGAGTTACGAATATCTTCCAATGCAGATATCAAGCGAAGCCTGATCATCAACGCCAATGCAAAGATGATAGAAGAATTCATTATTTACCTCCTTGCCCTTTCTCGTCAAGACACCTAAGACAAAGAATGATTCATTTAAACTGTGTGGTTTCCTTTTTGCTTAGCAATTAACGGAAAGTGCCACGTTGGATACTTTACAAAACAGGTGGCTAATGAAGTGGGCACTGACTAATAGAACAGGTAATATAAAAGAATTAAAAAATTATACTTGAGATTTACCAGAATTATTAATGTATAAAATCTTGATCTCATAATTAAGAAAAAAATAGCGGAATTTGCGCCATTAGAGCAATGCAAAATTTGGTAAATTAAATAATTTGCCACCCCTATGTGGTTAGCATGTACTTTGATATGACTTAAATAACTATTAGCTAAATATTTTGACAGTTAGTTCCCGCTACTTAAGAGACAAGCAACTTTATAGTGATAGCAAGGGTGAGGAAAATTTAGAACATAAAGCTATGCAAAAACAGAGAAAAAATTCACACAAGAATTTCGAAGAAACCAGATTGGTTAAGCCACTAAAATATGATCACTCTACTTTGTGACTGAGCAAATTAAAATCTTTGTCATAGATTTTTATTTTACGGCTCATAGCTTATCTACTTTTTCATAGGGCGAACCCAAATGGCTTATATCTTGCCTGTACATTACAACATTGCCAACAATAATTTCGCAGTAAATAACAGAATTCCTAACTCACAAGACACACCAAACATAGTAAATAAGGACCAGTTCGTTTTACATGTGTTGAATAAATCAAAATTTAAACGAATGTCGTACCCCGAGCCTTCGTTTCTCTTGGCCAGCGCCGAGAAAAAAAAGACTCTGGAGAAACGGAATTTTAAGCTCTGATTTTAGAGTTCCGGTCACTACTGCGCACGCCCGTAATTCAAAATGGCGTCCAACTCTAATAGCCTTTTCACAATCACCAATGCAAAGACAAAGAATAAGGTAATATCGGTCATTTTGCCAGCCGTCCTGATACGTCCCTCTCTAGACAAGGAATATCTTAATGACCAGGTTAAAGGTCTTTTTGGTCTGTAAATTCATCTACATATACAGTATATAAATATTGTTAATTTTTATTGAATGCTTCTTTCAAGTACACTAACTATTAAATTTTAGCTGTTTTGACCTTTTAAGTCAATTACGTCCTGCAAAGCGCCTACTAATAAAATAGTATGCACCAATAACATTTTTCTAATCATTTTATTTGATTTCAAGCTGGATCTTACACATTTGAACTGTTAACGTTAAATGATAGGTATTAGGTGTTTGAATTATCACTGATGACCTTGACTTGCCAAGAAGTTAAGAAGTGGTTGCTTGTTCTTTTTCAGCCATTTCATGTTCGTGCGAATGGTTTCAAGTGATGTATTTGTTGCTGGGAAAGACCACAGTTTTGGTTTGGATCTTGCAAACTTCTCAACCTAAAAAATATACATACAAAAAAAAAAAATCCCTTGAAATGATTTGTTTTTCATATGAAACCGCAATTAGGTTGGTTCGCTCGCACTTCGATTCTTAATTGGTCTTCAATTAAAAAAGAGCTGGAAATATCAACATTTAATTTCAAACTTTAATATGCTTTTTGTGATTTTTAAAAACATGAAAAAGGTATGAAAAATCCAGCATTTATTCCATCAGTTCTTATGGTGCTCCGTTTATTATTTGATATGTGAGCAATTAAAATTTGATGTTTGAGTATCTAGGCTTAGAAATGTTAAAAATCATGGACAGTAGTCAGTTCCTTTTTTTGAAAACAAACTTCTAATATGGCATGTATAACATACATCTTCCAGATGGCATTGTTCATCAAAGTATTTAGTAAAATCCAAGAAAGACTTTGTCATGTTGCCGTTAACTCTAGCATCCCTGTGTACAAAACAGAAATACAATCAACACAAGTGGATGTCTAATGATATATTTTATTTGCTAACTGACGTTGCGGGACTATTTGACGAAGCAACGTCCCACCATGAAATATGGCCACTCCTAGATTGAGATGTGCACACATGGCTTTCTAAACTCGTGACAATATTTATGATTTATCTGGATTAATATGTGTAGTTGATTTTGTTTTGTCAATTGACGCTAATTTATATTCCATCCAGTAAATCTTTCTTAAATTTCAACATAGTTAGAAGTAACTAACTATGAACTAAAGCGTGAATTATGGTAGAGTGCACGCACTAAAAGTGTGCCACAGTTGTCAATATTTAGTAGTAAATAGCACTAATTAAACAAAAGAAAACATGTTATGTTGCACACTTTTAGAGTGCAAACAATATATCCCTGAAACACTAATTACTAAATAGTACAAAATAGTGCTAATTAAACAAAAGAAAACAATACGAATTTGCATAAAATAGCACTATTTAGTATTACTAAAGTTTCACGGATTAAAAGGCCGTCCGCGTAAAAGCGGTCCGGTGACATTAACTTTGAGATTTAGATTTTGCTGATCTTTTGTGCAATGAAAGACTATTATATACCTATAACAAAACCACAATTTAAATAATGTTTACTTTTTAATTTTTTGTGTTACGAATTTTTTTCCGTTACTACTTGCTGTGGCCTGTTTCGAGCATTTTCGAACTAAAATTTCATGCAAATTTCAACGGCGGTATTTTTCGAAATAACCATTCCTGACCAAAACAAATGCCGGAACCAGTTAAATTGAGCCTTAATCGATAAACAGACATGATTTCAAACTCATTGAACAAAAATCTAGGACGTTACAATATTTTCATTTCACCCATTTTACGCACAATTATCGAACACATGAAAATACATCAAACTCATGCTCGATTTTCTAAAAAGTGGGGCATGCATTTGGAATAAAATTAGTACTGGAGAAACGTAGATACAATAGCAATTGTTAACAAAAAAAGAAACCTTGCGGCAACTATTTAACAAAACAGCTAGAGGCTCGTAAACTTACCTGAATTCGGGGTTTTTGATGTTTTGCCTTCATTTTGACAGTCTCGTTGAAATAACGGATTGCATCGATATCCTTCATTAATGAGCCTAAAACCATTAATCATGAAAGGAAATGTTGTAAAAATGCACAGAAATTCTATTTTCAAGGAAAAAGTATCAATTTTTGCAATTAACTTAGTCGTATATTTAACATTTCTCACCTGGATCAGTTGTCAACTTTCCAGGTTTGTTATGTAGCGATTTCAAAACTTCTTCTCTTTTGGACAGTATTTCCAACATAATGAAAGCTAATTTATGATTCCAATAGTACAATCGCTCAAGGACAAGTGCTTATTTACAAAAAAAATGATCAGAAATTGACCTCAAATCGACCTTCGCGCGAACCCTCATGTTTACACTTGACCGCTGACCAAAAAGAGATCTGGCTCATCTTAACACAGGTAGCCCACCTTTATTAGGCAATGTAAATTATTTGGAGAGAAATATCGAAAATTAAAAATTCAAGTTGAAAATTGCATTAAAATACTATAGTTAATTATACTCAATTCTTATTCTTCTTTTTACGGAGCTATACATTTGTTTCGTTGATTATGTACGTAAAGAATGTTTGTGTGTGTGTATGTGAGCAGCCCCTTAATATGCCATTTGTAATGCACATTTTATGCGAATAACTCAACTTTGACTTGATGAGCATATTTGATCCCCAGGAGTCCTTTCAGTGTTTAATTTAAGCAAAGGTAATGACATATCCCGTGTACAATTAAGGCTGAACTCCTTGCAGAAGAACAGATTTACGCTAAAACGGGGCTCGTAGTTCTAGATGAAATCGCATGCTCGACATCGTATCATTTTCTCATGGCGCAGCATGAAGAACTTCAGTGGAATTCTGCAATAATAGAAGAGATGAGCTTAGGTTGTCATAGAATACAATAGCTTTGTATGCATTCTCAACTCCTATTTCTTTCTGTGCGATATTCTTTTTTGTTGTTGTTGTTTTTTGTTTGACCAAGTATATAACCGATCCATCCTATATATAAAACAGACATTTCAAAGCAATAACGCCGGCTTTTCATTATTTAGGATTGATTTCAGTTTTCATTTAGCAAAATGACATGGCCGTCGTTTTATGAAGCCAAAATTTGCAGCATATTGGCAGCTCAAATTTTAGGTAAAATTGATGTCATTCAGATCTCAACGGTGAGATTTATTGCTTTTATATATGTCCTTAAAAGGCAGTAGCTTTTTAAAACATTTTAGTATTTTTTACATTTGAAGATCAATTAATAAAGCATTATTCAACGTTATTTTGTTTTGAATTGCGCGCACTTATTTCTAATGAACATACCTTATTACTTATCAATGCTCTGACAAAAAAAAAAAAAAAAAAAAAAAAAAACGAAGCCCGTGATACCCCCTACTTTTATTACGCAGTCTGAACGGTCACATGATGTAGCTTGCAGATGTTCAATTTAAACCGAACTCGTAGACGTAGGCATTTTTCCCCTTTGATGGACTTAAAGTGTACTTACAGATAAAAAACTTGAGATGTAGACCAAAGTTGTTCTCTTAAAACAATCTAATTTGTAATCAACGAAATTATAGAAAAACTTATGAAAATGAAAGTAAAAAAAAAAAAGAACATTTTCGCAGTCCACATGACAGTCATCGCCTCAATGCATTTTATTGTCAACAATGCATTTCGGTCTTGGAATGCAGTATTAGGTATTCAGTATTAGGTACTCAGTATGCAGTACTCAGAAAAATTTCACGGACAACCTTTTGTGAAATAGTTATATACTTAGTTTACAAATCAAACAAAATAAAGAACAGCGCATAAATAATTATAGGATATGCGAATTAATATGCTGAGCTATTGTATCCTTTAATAACCCAATCCAATAACCCAGTCATCTCTTTTAATTTGTGATTGCAGAATTCCAAGTTCGTCATGCGACGCGATAAGAAAATGCTACGATGTCGAGCATGCGATTTCATCAAACACTACGAACGCCGTGCTAACGCACGCAAATCTGTTCTTCTGCAAGCAATTCAGCCTTAGAGACTGTTTAAACCGGGCTGGCGCGCTTCGTATAAACAGCTCCTTAGTTGTGCACGGGATATGGCATTAACATACTGCCATTTAAAGTAAGCTTAGAGCTAACGGTAAAAAAACGGTAAAAAGTATCGGGTATCTTTAAAAATGATGAAGTTGCAGTCAGGATTCATATTAAACAAAATATACTATGATCTTCATCAGTTGCTACAGTTGAAAATTGTATTGCGCGAGATAACATCAAAAATGCTCTCGGCAGAGTATTGTCGAAACGTCTTATCACAATAAGTCAGAGTAAAAAAACTTCACATATTTTGTTTAAGTATTGATCGGGTATGCTCATCAAGAGTTTTCAAAAATACCCGGGCAATACATTTCAGTGGCATATTTCAAGGCTGCTCACATACACACACAAAACGTTCTTTACATACATAATCAACAAATCAAACGTATAGTTCAGTCAAAGTTTGGCGAAATATACAGATTGAGTACAATCAACTATAGTATATATTTTAATGAATTTTTAATTTTCCATATTTTTCTATAATAATTTAAATTATATATCATATAATTATCTATAAAACGCCAATATTTCTTCTTTTCGAAAAACTGATATTCTCAGATGGAAAATAACATGTTATTTTTACATGTGAAAATAACGTTACTATGGTTACGCCTTGAGTGTGCTTCAAAATCTTATGAAGTCTATTTTATGGATAATTATATGATAAACTAAATATTATATGGCCGCGAGAAGATACGAAATTTATTTTTTCGTGTTGAAAATATCTCACTCGAAGCTCCGTGCACACATTTAACATCCTTTATTTGTCTAATAAAGGTGGGCTACCTGTGTTAAGATGAGCCAGATCTCTTTTTGGTCAGCGGTCAAGTGTAAACATGAGGGTTCGCGCGAAAGGTCGATTTGAGGTCAATTTCTGATCATTTCTTTTGTAAATAAGCACTTGTCCTTGAGCGATTGTACTATTGGAATCATAAATTAGCTTTCATTATGTTGGAAATACTGTCCAAAAGAGAAGAAGTTTTGAAATCGCTACATAACAAACTGCGAAAGTTGACAACTGATCCAGGTGAGAAATGTTGAATATACGTCGAAGTTAATTGCAAAAATTGATACTTTTTCCTTGAAAATAGAATTTCTGTACATTTTTACAACATTTCCTTTCATGATTAATGCTTTTAGGCTCATTAACGAAGGATCTCGATGCAATCCGTTATTTCAACGAGACTGTCAAAATGAAGGCAAAACATCAAAAACCCCGAATTCAGGTTAGTTTACGAGCCTCTAGCTGTTTTGTTAAATAGTTGCCGCAAGGTTTCTTTTTATGTTAACAATTGCTATTGTATCTACGTTTCTCCAGTACTAATTTAATTCCAAATGCATGCCCCACTTTTTAGAAAATCGAGCATGAGTTTGATGTATTTTCATGTGTTCGATAATTGTGCGTAAAATGGGTGAAATGAAAATATTGTAACGTCCTAGATTTTTGCTCAATGAGTTTGAAATCATGTCTGGTTATCGATTAAGGCTCAATTTAACTGGTTCCGGCATTTGTTTTGGCCAGGAATGGTTATTTCGAAAAATACCGCCGTTGAAATTTGCATGAAATTTTAGTTCGAAAATGCTCGAAACAGGCCACAGCAAGTAGTAACGGAAAAAAATTCGTAACACAAAAAATTAAAAAGTAAACATTATTTAAATTGTGGTTTTGTTATAGGTATATAATAGTCTTTCATTGCACAAAAGATCAGCAAAATCTAAATCTCAAAGTTAATGTCACCGGACCGCTTTTACGCGGACGGCCTTTTAATTGTTTGCACTCTAGTGCGTGCACTCTACTTTAGTTGTTAATTAATTCACGCAAACGACAAACCTGTGTGTTTGTCATCTTACCTTTCCACAATTTGCTCAAAGTTTGTTTTGAAGTAAATCCAAGCATTGTCACGCCCAGGATTGAATCTTGAGACTTGTTCCAGTTTCTCCCAAATATCTGTCTTGTTGGAAATTGATTCAAGGTATGAGTCATTTAACCATCTGTGAAAATAAATTAAAATACAACTTTAAAATTATATACTAGCCGTTGATGCTCGTATGATAAGCAGACGTTTCTGAATTGCAAATTCGTCAGTAGCCGTATGAGTGGGAAACAGCCGTATCGTATTGTAGTCGTACTGTGTTCCATTCATGTGACTGACTATCGTTATTCATGAGCCTATAAGAATACAAAATCACCGACCACCATGAAAGCATCTGTGGTCTTATAAACGTTAAGCTCGATCAAATTACACATAATTTCAAAATGTTAATTCTAAAATAACAACAGCAGAGAGTTGTGTTAGTGTGCCTCAGACCTTTTTTTAGTCACTCAACCCCAGAGTAAAAGCATAAGCAAAGCACAATGTTAAAAGGAAATTTCATCAAGCTGGAAGAAATCAACTCAGGCTCAGATCAATTTCATGTGCAGCACATTGAAGTATTTTTTACTGATGGGTTGACAAGTCCTATTGCTAAATACAGAGAAGAGAATTATCGCTGTCACACAATAAAAAGCACTGATCTCGAAAATCGTACATTTTGACATAAAGAAGTCGAACAAATAGAAGCAGATTGCAAAGCACGAGTTTGCCAGTTAACAGCTGAGATGGTGTCTTAACTATCCATATAATGTCACTAGCAGTAGACAAACTGTATTTTTAACTAAACTGACTGTTACTTACACATTAATTATTTGATTTGATTTAGTTGTAGACAATCCATCAAGCAGTCTCTTTCGTTCATTTTTTTTATCTTCATCTATATCGATAGTTGCGTTGACATTTGCGATGCTTTTGTACTGTTCATACAGGAATTTCCAATGTATTTCGTTGCCATATCGAGCGGCCATTTCATAAACCGATTGGCGAATATAAATGTACTCATCATTATATCTGAAATGTTTAAGCAAATATCATTATTACTTTTTCAATGAAAACTATTTAATACAGACCTTCAATGGATGAAAGGCATTAACGTACTTTCCAGTTCTAATCCAATTCTCCACGATTTGAAGACCTTTCTTGACAACTGTCTGTTCCCCAATGTATGCCAGTACATCAAAAAGATCAGCAAATAGTTTCCTTAAAAAGGGTTTAAAAATAATTTTGTATTAAAATTGGTTGCATACAGTAACAGGGGCACCAAATGCGCTACACTTTCCCACCATAGTCGTTTTCTTCAGAAGGACCATGCCACTCCCTCCTCTGTATAGATATCCGTTCAAGTGGTCCTTTATGTGGGTGAATGCCGTTGTTTGGTGTGAAGTTGTTGTATTGTATATATTGAGGACCTATATCGTTGTAACTCAAGGACAGGGATTCAGTTTATTTATTTCATATACTAATTATCCAGCAGTATCACTATTTAAGGCAAAAAGTGTAATTCCCAAACCGCACAACGCTTCATAATTCATCCCCACGTTATCAGAGACAAAACAGTTGTTGTTTCCTTTTGTTGCTGTTCTTTTTATTAGAAATATAAAGAAAAAGGAAATCGATTATTAATGTCTACGTGTCGGTATTGTTAGCACGAGTAATGTCCAGTTACCTTTGAAAAACTGGATCTTCCCAAGTGCTACTCCACAATGTCTCTTTAAATAAATAGGTTAAGTGTTTCTGAAAATCAAATTTCAACTGTACGTTAGATCAGCTTATCAGTGTTCTGAAATTATAGACTAGAAATGGAATTTTTATCTCAATTTTTCACTATTATTGTTATGGAAATGTTCAGCCAACTTTTTGAACATCAGAGCTCGTGGTCTATTTTGTATGTACTATTATTATGTATTTTTCAATCAGAGCAAAACCATAAAATAAAAATAACCGAATAAGTTTCTTTTTGCGAATAGTTCAAAACACATTAGCTGATTAGTTCAGCTAAACAAGTTTTCTTTTTTATACCTTGAATGGTTGAAAGACGTCTGGCTGTTGTCGTATTTTTTTAGCAATTTTATGTAAATAGTCTACCGCCTGCCTCATGGGAAAAGTGCTTCGTTCTTTCTTGAGATAAGCCATGATTTTCATTGGAACAGTAATATTAAATCGCTTTCCATATCTGAAACAAAATATAGGAAGCTTTAATAAAAGATACGGTGATGCATGCATGCCGGGATATCAACGCTCCACCGCGTACATCAATGTGATGTGATGTGATGTGATGTGATATAATGAAAATGTAATGTAGTGCTTAAATAGTACATTTCACCTAATGTCCTAATGTCTCAATGCGCTTTACAATTTTTAATATTTATAGTATCTAATCCAGTTGTACAAGCATTAATTTGATTAGTAGTTAGTATGTATTAGTGTAGGCCTATCACCGAGGATGGTCGTTACCTGCGTCCTCAGTCGTTCTTTTACGTCCCCCCGTTATTGGTTAGTACATCAATTTTAATATCAGATTTAGCGGAGCTCCGCGCGGGCCGAAGGCCCGCGCAAGCGGAGCACCATAATTAAGAAAATATGGTAAACCATCGGGCTGAATTTTTGTCGACCGACACAGGAAGCCCGCGCGTCCGTAATACGTCCTTCCGTCCGTCAGGCGTCCGTGCCCAAAAGCGCGAGGTCGCTGACCATTTTAAGTGGGCGCCAAAACTTTGAAAAAATTTAGTATCTAGCTCCACACATCAAAATTTACTATCATTTTTTTACAGTTTACTGACTGAAACTTCATACAAATGTATTTGTAAAAATTGGACAAAGAACAAGAAAATAGTCAAGCTAAGCTGCCGGCTGAGAAAGACAAAAACAAAGACGCGTACGCCGAATTTGCAAAAAGAAAAAGAACTACGATTCAACGAAGAAAAGCTTCAAAATATTTACACTGACAAGTCCCGTGCCGATGTTTTTAACTAGTCAAAATTAATTTGAAGTCATGTAGAGCTGTTAAAATTTTCTTTGGTGCTTAAAAGTCATTCAAAGTTGGAGATTTTACAAATTATATTTTCTGGAAGAGTTTATTTTGCAAGTTTGCAAGATGCTGGTAAACAAGGCAGTATTCTTCGGGCTCGTACTGGATTCTTCGTGGCTTTTTTCAACTATCACTAATCGACTAATGCACCTATCAATGTTAAGCCCGAGGGGGGGGGTGTCGGGCAAGGGTGGGGATTTTGACTTTTTTGCAAAAAAAACAGTCAATATCCCGACCCTCGGACAAAGAATTGCTGTCAAAATGCCTGACCCTGGGGGAATGCAAGAGCACTTTCAATTTTGAATAACAGTATTTATAAAAGACAGTTAATAAAACTACAATATTAACATCAAACATTTTTAATGTGAAGAAGACAATAACAGTACAAAATGCATCTATCCAACATCATATAAAGGTAGAAGTTTGTTAACAAATCTTTTATTCATACACTGATGTTCATGATGTAAAAATAAACATGTTAAGGCAAACATTATTTGCAGTTCAGCTGTGCTTTGAAATGCTATCCACTATATTTCATATTAAAACACACACTGGTAATACAATGGTAGTGTCATTGGTAGTGTAGTGTCTTGATTGCAGTGGCAATTACTTCACAATTCACACCCAATTGTCACTACATGCAAGACACAACCAATCATCACTTTCCTGAATATCAGATATTCCACTGCACGAAGCATGGCACCACATGTTGCACCCATCACAACAGACCCAGTTAACAAGATTATCACAACCTGGCGGATCTGCTTGGCCACATTGAAGACAAACATCCTTATCATCAGTACTCTGTGATTTCTTGTGCTTTTGTTTGCTGTTTCTTTTAGCATTAGCATTGGCAGTATTGTTGCCTTTTCTTTTCTTTGCTCCACTAACCCTATTCAGATGTACCTGACGCAAGTGTTCACACCACATCTGGGTTTCTTTAGGTGATAGTAGAACTTGTTTTGACAGTTCACAAATATCATGATAATCTGGCATTTCATACTTCAATTTTGACATCTTTGAGAGCAGCACTTCTGATGGAGGTTGAATACCAATGTGTTTTCCATTCTTGAACATCTCTTTTACACAATCTGGTTTCAGATAATGTCCAGTGCATTCGTTTTCACATTGAGAACACTGGTTGGATCCAAAGGGTCGGTTGGGATCTACAGCTGGAAGTGGTAGGAAAGATAGAGGAGGTCCACCAGGGTACCAAGTTGCTTCAACTTCTGGACGGCCTTGTTTACAACGTGGGTGGATGCATTCTGGATTGTAGCAACACCGGAGATAAAAGATATATTTGGATGGTACACCTGAATAAGTATGCCTGCGCTGAAGGTCGATAATATTACTTATCTTTCTGTATATCTCAGGATTTTCTCTTTTAAATTCCTCCTTTGCTACTTTGGATCCCTTGAGAAATATTTTGAGCAGATTGTTTTCATTTTGATATTCTTGGCTGTTAGCCCCACGAAATAGTTTTATATCAGTTGAAGCACAAGGGGAACCATCAACACGGCTCACATAAACATCAATAGCAGAAGAAAGATTCTTCTTCAAAATGGTTTCATTTACCTTTCCATCATCCTTCATACAGCTCCCATTTAAAGTAGAGGGTATGAATAGGTTAGCATGTCCTAAAGCTAAGCATCCATTCTGGAGCTCAACTCTATTTCTGTAACTGGCTCCACTATTTCTAGTGGTAATGATAGTAGCAACAGTTCTTGATTTTAAATGGTGAACTGTCCACCAATACTTAACTTCAGAGTGGTTAGGCCCTTCATCATGACCGCCGTCAACACGTATGAATTCAACTTCCTTTGGTTCTCCTGAATCTTTTTTAAAAAAAACTGGCTTCAATATTTCTTGTGAAGATAAAAATTCCAGGTCAGCAAGATGCTGTGCAGAATTTTTTCCATGCAAAGGCTTTGCCTTAACAACACCAACACAATACTCTATGGTGTTTTCAGTTTCTGGAAAATTGTAACTTGTAACTTGCAAAGTAGAGGGATAAGCATTCACATAATCTGTTCGTGTAGTTAAAGACTCGTGTCCTTTAACACATAATGTTCCATGTAATTTATGCGTACTCATTGTGTCTAGACGGAAACCAGCTTGATCATCTCTACCAATATTAAGAGCATTTTGGCCATCACGAAACTCCAAGTCATTCAGTGATGCATAGAAGGCTGAGCTCCAGTGATCGTCAGGATTAAATTTTATGGAAAAACCTTTCCTTGATCTTTTCTGCAAAACTTTAGCAACTCCTTTATATCTTAGTGCTGATTTCCTTCTTTTATTTCTGGCTATGCACAATTGGACAACTGAACCATATGATATCTTGATATTAAATTTCTCTTCAAGGTGTTGTTTTACTCTTTTAAAAGTTGGTTTCTTGTGGACCTTTCTATTGCCATCAAAGGTAATGACCCCAGTCCTTCGCCAAGCATCAGCACCTGCGCCACATTCCATAACAAAATTCTCAATTTCTTTTCCAATGTCTGGTACTTCAGTTAATATCCGAGAAACTCTCTTGCTTCGACGTCTTTTTAAGAAACGCTTTTCCATGATCTTTTTTTTAGCATCTCTTACAGATTTTCTATGAATAGCTTCTCGTCTCTTTTTGACCATTTCTCTACCATCTGTTCCGAGGATGTTATCTATGCCTTTATTCCATAACTCTTGGTCACTACTATCAGATTCTGACAAAACCATGCCATCTTCAACAAGGATACTTTTCTTTCTTTCTGAAAGCAAAAAGGCTTGACGAGAACGTTCTGCAAGGTCAAGGTCTTTCTCATTTAAATCCATAAAAGAAAGCTGTCCACCAAAGTCAAGAAGGAGCTGATTAAATGCTTCTTCAGAAATTTGTGGAAGTTTGGACTTTAAAGCATGAACAAAAGCAAACCAGTTGAATGATTGCTGCTTGAGTACATCTAAAATTTGATGAGAATTCATATAAATTTCATTTGTTTCAGATTGATGCTTGAAGATGTCATTAGTGTTTTCAGACAGTCGAAATTCACTGGGCCTGTGGTGGCTTTGTTGGTCAACTGGATCCTCTCTTGGCTGTTGTAAATCATTTGGTGGTTGGCTAGTATTTTCCACAACATTTGAAATGTTCTGATTTTCTGTAAAACATTCTGCATCATGAATATTGCTCTCATTTCCTATATCTGATCTTGGCTGTTGTAAATCATTTGGTGGTTGGCTAGCATTTTCCACAACATTTGAAATATTCTGATTTTCTGTAAAACATTCTGCATCATGATTAATATCGCTCTCATTTTCTGTATCACTTTCACTATCAGTCCCACTATCAGTCTCACTATCAACATGAAATCCTAACGAGGCCAAGAGAGCTTTATCTTTTAAATGTGCCATTTTTTCGACTGTCTCTTGAATAGCTTTGGCATGCATTATGGCTTCATCGACTTTTTCTTGGCGTTTTTTAACATCAGATATTCCATAAATTTCTTTTGCTTTGGTATTTGATAATCCTGCAGCCTTGACAGCAACATGCTTTAGCATCTCTCTTTCAGACTCAAAGTGAGCAAGATTAAGAAGGCTTTTCAATTCCTCATTAGACAACATATTTCTAGATTTTGATTGTTCCATATGTTTACTCAGTAATGTCTGAAATATTTTATAATCAACATGTTTTTGTTTCTCAACTAGATAACAACAATAAGAACCCTGCATTAAATTGCCAACACCCACACATACCAAGGGCATTCGTAAAAGTTTACGTCTTGCTTCACGAGCATGGTATTTAGCAGACTGTGGACTGCAGATGGTAAATGCTGATTTAAGAGTTATAAAACCAGATGTTAGCACTGTATCAATGACTTGAACAATCTTGGAACAGTCTGCACATGGCTGTTTGTGTTCAATATTGCAGATATTTAAACGGGCAGTTTTGTATTGTTTTAATGACAAACCTTCAAAAATAGAAACAAAAATGTTATCTTGCATGTTTTTGTGCTGAGACAGTGATTTAGTTCTTTCTTCTCTAATATAGATTTCAACTTCATCCCCTCTCACGTCACAATGAGAGGGTTTCCTTAAAAATACTGTGAATCGTTAAGCTTTTCTTGTTCACCTGTAGAAGACTCCACCTCAATGTCTGGTGAATCGAAATCTGGACTGCTATTATCTAGTATGACTGTATCACCTGACTCATCAGATGCTCTACTTGAACTAGAACTTTGTCGTCGCAACAATTCAGGTAGGCTTGGACCATCTTTTTTAGCATGCTTGTTTTTCTTTTTGTACCATTGAGCTTTTTTCTCTTTCTTTTGTAAAACAGCTAAAAGACTTTCTATTTTCGCCTTTTCTTTCAATAACTCTCTCAATTCAGTGTTCACTTCATCACATTTTTGAAATTCTCTTGCATCACGAAGGTTATTCATTCTTAGCTGCTTTAGACGAATATTGCTTTCAGTTGCTTTAAGTAATTCTTGTTGGGAGGCAATTGTGCCATTTCGCTCCTCACTCAGCATGTTTTTCCTTTTATATCTGCTTTTCTCTTGACTGTCATCTTCACTTGTGAATGATGATGAATCTGATGACCTGGAGTATCCCTTTTTGAATAGATATCCATCCTCTTTTACTTTCTTGCGTGCAAGCTTGAATAGTTCTCCTGTGCCAAAACAAAAAACTCAAAAGTGAGCTCAGGGGATCTAAATAAAAAGAAGTTTGGTATTTGCACTTAAGTTTATTTGGACAATGTAACATAGAGGATCTGAAAAGCAAAGGTAAGTAGCATATGTCTGCAAACATCAGATATTAAATGAATAAAAACTGTCAGTTTCACTTTAGATATTAGAAGTGCAATATTATTTAATTCTATGCCAAAGTTGTTCATAAAAATTTCTAAGAGAGTTTAAATTTGTTTGTACTTCAATGGGTGATTTCCACTAACTAATGATGTGATCATAATCACTTAAAATTCTCCATTAAGCCACCATTATGGTTGGATCTGTGCACGCCCTCTCATAAAAATTCAAGATTAGGTGCAGAATAACTCCCCCGGAGTAAAATCAATTCCTTAAAAACAACAGTGTAATGCTATAAAAAATTACACTCTATAAATATAATATATCTAATTATATCAAAGAAAAAAAAGAACAATCTATTAAAAGCTTAAGTTGTTTACCTCTCTCACTTCTCAGGAGGGGATTTTCTGTGACTAGTACTTCTGCAGCATTATTTACAGCAATTTCGTAAGGCTTTAGGTTATCATGTTTGTATATCTTTGCTTCAGGTGTCCCTTCAACTTTTATTTGATCGATCTACAGACAAATGCCATAGTTGTCAAATATGTATGCATACTGTATGTGTGTGATATTTCGATATATAAATTTAATACAGAAATAACACATGAAATGTTAATTTAGTACCTGAGCTACTGCTCCAATTTTAAAATCTTTGGTAATTGTAAGTTGTTTAGATTTTTGACCTGCTAATTGAAACAGAAAGTGATTACTTTAACTCCCAGCAGCATCACATGTACAATAGATAAGGGATAAAAACAGTGTGAGCTGTATCTGTGTTTCTAATGATTTCAATTAATTATTTCACTGTGACGATCATTCATAACATTCACATGATTTCAATTAATTATTAAGATTACGTTTGATACTGTAAAATGGAAAGTGTATGTATACTTATGTCAGAAACTTATAATTTTCATCACAACTTTGAGTTTCCCTAGAGTAGACTGTAGTATACTGCATTTGCATAAGGTTTTAGCTGCAACCCCTTTAAAATCTTCAAATTACATATTTTTCAAAAAGCTGAAAATGGCCAATAACCAAATGTTTGGTAGTATATATTACTTAAAAACATCCAATACTGATAATAATAGATGAGAAATACCTTTAACATTTGGTTGAGAAGACTCATCCATTAAGCTGAAATGCAAATAATGTTTGGTTAAAATCAACATAACAAGAAAAATCATAATTTGAAGGGATCAATAACAAGAAAGCACATTCAAAGATTGACATGTAGATAATTTACCTTTTTTCATCAGACTGTGTCTGTAGCACCAACTTCAGTTTATTGCCATTACATATCAAACTCAAGTCATCTAAATCAACATATTCTTCGAAGTCTTTATCATATTTCTGGAAAAATACTGCATCCAGTGTAGTATTAATGCAAAATAGGTGGCATGCTTTTTCTTTTAAGTCTTTTAAAGTCTTTACATCTGATTCATTATATAGCAATACCTTCCTGTGAGTTTCGTGCATAATAAGAATCTGCCAATATTCAGAAAAAAAAATATAAAACAGATATATATGGGTTTGAACATTATAAAAAGCTACTTTACATACTAGAGTATTTGTCAGAAATTGACAGGCTGCCTGACTAGCAGTAACAAAATTATTATTGTTATTGTTATTATTATTATTGTTATTATTATTATTATTTTCAAAAAAAGAAATATGTCTCTCAAGCCTCGCTAGCACTGGTTTTATAATATAGGTTTCCAATTCAGGCACAATGTAAGCTTATAAAATGTTGATTTGTTGGAAAAGGCCATAGCACTGAAAACGCTACACTGTTTTTTTCGCCAATGGTCACTGCCTGAACACAATCATATATAAAAGAAATTTAATACATTCCACTAAGAATATAAAAATTAAGCTTAATATTTCAAGTTTATATATCTTGAAGCTATTTTTTTTATAAATCTTTAAACCATATTTGACTTTAATAGCCGAAAAAGTCTAAATTTTCGATTAACTTTTTCTTCGCCAAAACGTCTTTATCAAGTACGTTTTCGTATAAAAAAACAAACAAAAAGAAACATGAAATATTTCCAAAGCTACACAAAGAAGCAAACATATATGTCTAATTG
This sequence comes from Diadumene lineata, assembly GCA_918843875.1. Lineage (NCBI taxonomy): Eukaryota > Metazoa > Cnidaria > Anthozoa > Actiniaria > Diadumenidae > Diadumene > Diadumene lineata. The sequence continues at coordinate 12,797,584 of OU974080.1, forward strand.
ACTCTTGAGTGCAAAGTCTCACCTTTTTGGCAGCAGCGCCGTCCCTTACAGCTTCTTGCGCCATTTAATTTTTGATCCAACACGTGTGGTATTCCGTTGCCTTCTGAGTAATTTCCAAGATGGCGGCTATTTCCCAGGCTCTCTCAATAAATATTTAAAGAAAATGGCGAGAGCAAAAAAACGTCAAAGTTCCGACCCTCGGGACAGCGTTATAGTCAAAGTTCCGACTCTCGGGATAGACTTCATGATCAAAGTCCCCTGGTAGTCCCGACACCCCCCCCCTCGGGCTTAACATTGATAGGTGCATAATCTACTCTTAAAAGTAAAATCGACAGCAACCAAAAGTTCATAAAAAACGTACATTTGCAGCTATTTAAAAGAAAAAGCAAAACGAACACGCGATCACGAAGATGACTTTACTCTGTTCACTCATCAATTTTTACGGGCAATTCATAAACACAGAGAGCTTTAGGATCAATGCAGGTTTATCAATGAAAAATAACTTTTCATACACGATGTTTGTCAACAAAGTAGAATTGCCAGTTCAGGGAGTGGATGGAAATGCAAATTTAGCACAATGTGTGATCGAGCAACTCGAGCTGGGCATACTTCGCCGGCCGTTCTGTTGAACTGTGTAAACTTTTTAGAGGCGGTGAAAATGTTTTTTGACACTTTTAAAATTGTAAAAACATTAACAAGCCTATTGTTATCAGAACTGAGGACAAAAAGTTCAGTGGAAAAGTGACAGTACAGGACAAGAAACGTGGCGCCGGTATGTTTACATTTTTTGACGATCTTTAATGAATTTCTTTCCACATGAAAGCAGTTTGCAATAATTATATTTACTTGTTTTTGTAAGATATTTCTCCATCTTTGAGATCTTTATGTGTGTTTTAATTTGATTCTTGTAATTTTTATTTTGTTATTGAAAATAAAAACGTTTGTATGAATTTGTCAGTGTACTCATCTGCAAGTTAAAATTTCAAAACTTCATACTAGCTATTTTTTAACGAGTTACGCAGTACTCACATTTGATGATTAAAAATTCACAACCGTTTTAGATAGCTGGATTACCAATAAGTAATTCATTACACATTTCACCAGAAAAGTGAAATTTTTGTCGATTTTTATAACATTTTTTTTTCAAACGTAAAAGAGCGCAAAGCGAGCAGCGCGTTGTTTACAACTCAAAGAAGCCATGTAAGTGCTTTTCTAACTTCTCATTGGACAATCAATTATAATTGACAAGTGCTATTTTTACCATGCAATACAACATATTTTTCGCATTTTTGCGTATAATAAAATGTTGTCGCATGCATAAAGCTTTGTGTATTTCAATTGATTATATGATAATTTGATCATGAAAAGAAAATAACAGCAAAAAAAATTGATCAAGAATTTGATAATTCGTAGTGAATGAACAAATGAAAGAATGAATGATTGAATGCTCCGCTATTAGGTTTACCTAATTTTTATATTATGTAATAAACAAAGATACTTACTGCCAAAACTCGTAAGCATCCGAAATCAGACCATTTCTGTCCATGGCTGAAAAAGCCTAACAAAGGTAGGAATGGTGGAATATCAACGGAGATTATGACAATCGTTACATTACCTTTGCCCAGTTTTGATTTGTTTTGCGATTAGTGATATTTTGTAACAGAACACGGTGCAGTTTCCTTGAAACTTTGTTACTTAGAAGAGCGTTTTCACATAAGTAGCTATTTCATGCTAATTACACGGACTTCCGAAGGAAGAACGTGTCTAAATTTCGCTTAAACTTTTTGTCGTGAATCTTACGCTTCAAAATGTCTCAGTCAATCATAAGCTCCCATAGTATCATCCAATCATAGTTTCAATAATATCATTCATCCAAATTGCCATCCAATCACAAGTGTTACACAGGAAGCCCGACGGTAGTTTTACTTTGTGGTTTCTCTTGAAATGAGGTGCATTTACAAAGCCGCCGTCATCTTGGACAATAATTCTCGAAGAATAAAATAAATATCTCCAAATAGTTATTGTATGGAGTATGCCGTTACTATTTTTTGTTCAGTTAACGATATGCAGTATTTACGAAAAGCCATTTTGCAAGATCACATCACACTCTTAGATTTAAACACGCTACTGGGAATTTGTATTCTTTTCTTCTGCCTTTTAAAGAAGCTCACCTTGTGATGGTCGTTAAGTTGCTTGGCTAAGTTGTCCCACATGTCTTGTTCATACATGACTCGATAGAATCCCGCTTGCCTTGCGTTACCTTTGATCCATTTTGCACAGCCGGGCACAGTGATGTTCACTGAAGAATATAGTTACAACAACAACAACAAAAATGTTTTTATCTATTTCCTGTACAGGATTGTCCAGATAGAACATGGCGCTGTTTATAGAAAACGTTTATAGAAAATAAGAAAAGAAAAAACACTGTCGGTGAGAATTCCGAGATGCAATAGCACTTTTCTACTTTCAAAGACTAAGGTAAGAAAATCAGTATTTTCTGTACCCGATGTTTTGTTCATCCAAACCAAATGAGGATCCGCTGTTGGTGAACTTGAATCAGCATACCAGAATGGAACATACCAACTATATCTAGACAAAACAAATAAGTTGATCTGTGCCTATTCAATTTTCGTAAATATCGTTATTAATTTGCTTAAATTCATTATTCACATTATTATAAAACGTATCAAAAAGACTACAATTTACTATATAGATGACGAAACTATCATATTTTCAACTCACCTCTCCCCACAAAGATTACTGAATAAATGTTTTAGCGTGCGTAAAATGTTCTTTTGACTTTTGAGATGCCTGTTTCAAGCGAAAAAGCAAACCAGTAGTACCAAAAATCCCCGCGTGGGGAGGTGTGCACAACAAAATATATGGATTTGGCGGACTCCATACAACTACTTCGGTACAGTAAAAGAGGTTTACATCGTTCTAAAAACTTCTAAAGAACTAAAAAAAATACAAAATAATTTGAAATACATGTGCAGAGTATCGTACTGCAATTCTATAAAATTTGTTTGTCAAAAAACATCGTGTCGAAAACGGCAAGAGATTTGAATATACCGCGTGATCTGAAGTTGCTCTATATATGTTGATATTCTTTTAAAATGGTTCAGCTGATTTCATAACCTCGAAAGCTACCGTCAAAATAGTTCTTGATAACTATTTCCGAATTCGTACCGTCAATTTACAAATGTTCTGTAAATAATCCACCATCGAGCCGGTCTGGAGCGATGAAAGCGGTTGCAAGCATCATATTGTTTGGTTAAGCACTCCTCCCCTCGAGGAAATTTTTGGTACTGTGAAGTCACGTGATGTCCACTCGCTATGGTCCACGCTTCAACTGATTGGAAAATCCGAATTTTGAAAGAAAATGGCAAAATTTGCGGTATTTTTTGTGAAAAATTGAAGAAAAGTGCAATTTATTGAAAGCTTGTTTTTTGAGCTTTTATGCTGATGTAGTTTTTGTGTAATTCTTGTTGATTTTGGAGTATTTTTGCCGTTAAAGAAGAGGTGGTATGGATGATAGTTTCCTGCCTTCTAGTAATATATGTAATAAAGGGAAAAAATAGAAATCGTGAAGGAAAAAATTCAATTTATAAAAAAATAGTAAGAAAAATATGGTTTAAAAATCAAGTGATAAGAAAAGAATTTGTTTTTCAAGTCTCCCAGCGTGGGATTCGAACTTGCGTACTTCCAATGAACCGCCATTTTGAAAAGAAGACAAGAAGATTGCTTGGGCTGCCTGTAGACTTACTTGCTGTACTTTGCTTGGTACTTTGGATCGTCTGGTGTCAGTCCATCGACGTATCTGGACTGTGTCGCTGTGTACACTTTATTACCGTTGGTGTCTTTACCCACATATTTAATGTTAACCACTTGATAACCGCTTTGATATTCCCACTCATGCATAACAGTCTTCACATCAAAAGATGGCTTCAGCTAGAAACATCGATCACCAAGTATATAGTATATTTTGATGTAACAGTTTGCCCAATGTTTTGCATTTGAGTGCACAAAAACTATGTATTTCCGCCGTTATTTACAGTAAAGTCGCAGAAGATTTAGTGGAGCGAACAGCACGCGTCCCTGAAAACCTTCCCATAATTCAATGCGTTGTACCCAGTCTCCCAGTCTCGTGCGCAACTCCGGAATAACTAATATAACAAAAAATTAAAATAATATGGAATAGCTCAAAAATATTTTTTTCGTAAAGCACTAGAGAAGAATGATAAAATATATTTGGGGCTATCCCATAATTTTAAAGGTCTTTTTGATATAAACTTATATACTTAGTGATGGCTTATAATTTCTGCATATTTTGCTATATATATATATGTGTGTATGTGTGTTTCGAGCTCAGTGTGGAACTAAATTTAAACGATTTTGGTTTTCAAAGAGCTAATTAACATTTCTTTATGCACTAGTGTTAGGCCTGATCGAATTGAGCTCACTTCTCCCGATCAACCAGAATTGAGAATTTTGCAGGAATATTATTGACCTCTACAACAACTTCCTGTAAATCTCAACTCAAGTCCAACACCAATATTGCTTGGCAATATTGTGTAGTCTCCAATCATCTGTCGGCAATACTCACCGATTGGAAAACCTCCCACAATTCTGCAGAATTTGAGTTGTTATACTTGTATTTGTTCAGATATTTCTAAAAAATAAATGCATCTCATAAGATTTTTTTTGTGTGCAAAACGGGTGGACATTTCAATGACATTTTGCCACTGGAAAATGTATTTTTCCGACTTTAAAGCTTACTCCGAATATAACTCAAATGAATAGCAAAAGTTAATAAAAATAATGCTGCTTATCACAACGAATTGATTTTGATTTGAATTACATTATATATTAACCACTCTTAGATGTTTCCAATACTTACTCTTATGCCTTCCTGGAAAACCTTCTTCCCCAAAAGCTTCTGAAGCATATTGAACAAAGCTGCTCCCTACAAATGAGAGATAAAGAGCGTCACTATCCTCATAGTTTTGACAACTCATAAACGAGAAAGCTTTTCTCCAGATTGTATTGAGTTTTGCTTTTCCTTCTTCCTTGGTGTCATGTTATATATCCAACCGCCGTACCAAAAATGCCTCTATATAATAATAATAATAATAATAAAAAGTGCTTATATAGCGCATCCTAAAAAAAAAAATATACATTAATTACAAATCTCAAAAAAATCTCAGTTAAATAAAACTTTGAACCATTACCTTCATAAAGTGAAGATACCTTCTAACATCTCTAAGACCAAATGTACCTCTTAGTTTGGGATTATTCATTGGAGGTGTTGAGTCTACAGAATCTTGGCTAAGACCATTCAAGATTTCTTCTCCTACTAACAACATATCCTCAAAAGAAATATAAATTATAAAATTACTAAAACTAAACGCTGGAAACTAGGGCGCACTGTTTCCTGTCGGTCTTTGCTGAGTGATTTTTGTATCAAATCGTAATTTCTTCTTTGGGAAATATATAAATTTATATATGTTCAAAACGACAGAATTTTTGCAATGTTTCGAATTTTGATATGCTTATTTTTACCTAGCTGATTGAGTGGGTCACGTGACCTTGATGAGCAGGTTGGTGATTCAAATAAAACCACAGATGAACTGCTCTAATTGGGGCATGAGGAGCACAAGTGTTACTCATCTTGTTTCTCATGTCTACTCAATCCTTAATTTTATCGGGTGCTTCAAAAGAACGGAAAAGCATCTAAAGCCTTGAAAAAGTAGAGCATAAACACGTTTATAGGCTAGGCTTTGATAAATATTACTTTGCTTTTTAGAAATCATATCCATACCTTCATCCCTAAGTACAAATATTTCGTTTGATTTAATTGTCAAAATCGTTGCAAAAAGGAATAGATAACAAGGCTACTTACCGACTTGTATGAACTATCATACTGCTCAACAACATAGTGTTGAAAAAATTGTGTTAGTCCTTGGTAAAGCCACACATCGTGCCAGTCTTTGATAGTGAAAATTCCTCCAAACCACTACAAAAAACATAATAATGTTAATAAGAATAAAAAAAACAATAATAATTAGAATTTAAGATAAATAGATAACTCATTACATCAATGCAGTCAAAAACAATTGATTTTTGAGTGCGAAAATTGTAAAACGTAAAGAACAGCATTGCCCATTTATTTATTCATAACTAATAAATGAGTTAATTTATTCATTCATTCGTTGATTGATCGTTTGTTTATTCACTTATTCATTTATTCATCCATTTATCTATTCAGTATTTACCATGTGAACTAGTTCGTGAGGTATAAATGTTCTGAGATAATACTCATCTATTTTACTGTGATCTCTTGTATTTTCCCATTTCAAATATCTATCCCATATCACTATAAGACCAAAAGCCTCGAACGCAAATACTGAGTATTGAATGCCATATATGTCTGGAAAAAGAAATTATAAAAGATTAATTTTAACTAGACACTGGCTGCCAGTGTTCCTGGGCTACCTTTGGCCTAAGTGAAGTAGCTGTTTTACCCGGGGAGTGCGAAGGGAGGGGTTGCCCATTGTCATTTTCCAATGGTCTAGTTTCTTTTGCAGATTTGCAGAAACTCCATTTTTTCAATTAGGAAGACCCCAAAGGATACCAAATAGCGGATTTTTACCCCTAAAAGGTACAACGAGCATAATCACTAATTAATATTAATATTTTGTTGCTCTTCATTGAAAGCTACGATTGCACGAGGGAAAAATACAGTCGTAGCCTCTCTGCATCTACATCTACATGGTCCCAGCACTCGGCAAAGTCCATTGGGTTACTAGCTGTATTTAAGTACGAGGTCTCATTGACTAGTAACCTTTATTCGAACATTCGCCAAGTCGACCTCAATGCTGGTTGCTGAGAAAGACACCGAGGATAGTCACTGCCAGAGATTTGTTTACAACCTCAGCCATTCTTTTACGTCCACCTTATAGTCAGAGTGAAGGCAGACGGGGCCTCCGGCTTTAAGTCCTTATCCCAGAAAACAAGGCAGTAAATTAAAGTAGAGAGAGTAAATTAAAGTATCTTGCCTAAAGACACAACGTGATCGCCCGGTCTGGGAATCGAACCCAGGCCAGTGGACCCGAGGTTTAATTCTTTAACCACTAAACCACCACGTATCTCTCTGTTCTGCATTTAATTGACGAAAAGGTTTTCGAGTTTCTTATATCATATATACTAGCACGAAACAAATATTAACTGCACTGTAGATTTCCGAAATAAAGTCTGGTGGGGCTGTGGCTGACCAACATGCTCAAGTGTCAAATGTATGAGCTGTGTGAGTTATTATTGCAAAGTACAGTCAAAATAAAACATTCGTAACCATGCAATAAGTGTTTTGGCAGCCGCCCTGTACATGTATTCCCCAAAAAAATAAAGACAGCCTTTCCATGGGTCCAAAGCTACTTACTGAGTTCCTTGTAAGGATAGTTGATACCAGTATATTTTTCCATGGTTGTGACAACAGATGCAGCTACTTCAAGGTATGAAGTTACTTCGTGGATGACCTCTTGTCTTGCCCAGATGACTATCTAGACAATAGATATAGGGTGTTCAAGATCTACAATTAAAAATATGTGGGTTCATTTTATACGTCACCGTGGATACTCAGGGTGTGTCAGCCCTACCGTATCTCAGCATAAAGATAGCCTATTCAAAACTGAAGCATTCTTTTCATCATGTAATAAACATCGCAAATAAACATCTTATTTTCCTGTTCTCTTTTTGGTGAAAGCTTATTCCATACCAAAACATACCCTTTATATCTAAAACAGGAGGATACTTTAGTCGATAAATTCTAAAAAAAGGGCTACAGATCATAGCGAAGCCCAGCGCGGGCCGACAAGCGGAGCACCATAATTAAGAAAATATAGTAAACCATCGAGCTTATTTTAAATCGACCACAGGAAGCCCGGATTTCAAAAATACGTACAACGTACGTCTGCGTACATTTCGCGCGAAAACGCTGACCGGTTTCAGTGGGCGCCAAAACAATTTTTTTTCAGTTTACTGAAATTTTTCTACAAAATGTATTTCTACACTGGACAAAGATCATGAAAATGAAGAAACAAAGACCGCGGCGTGAAAAAGAAAAATTACAATTCAACTACGATTCAACGTTGAAAATCTTGAAAAATTTTTCAATGAAAAATGGGTAAAAGTCGCTCGTGGCGCTGTTTTAATTTTAACAATTCAAATGTGCAGTCATGCAGAGCTGTTAAAAGTTTATTTGATACTTAGAAGTCATCAAAGGTGGAGATTTTGCAAGTTGTATTTTCTGGAAGAGTATACTTGACAACTTTGTCAGATGGTAAAAATGGCCGTATTCTTCGTGGATTCTTCATGCCGTTTTTCAATCAGTACTTATCGACTAATCTACTTTTAAAAGTAAAATCGACGGCGACAAAAAGTTAAACAAAACAAATATGGGCTGTATTTGCAGCAATTCAAAAGAGGTGAAAAGCAAGACGAACACGACTCACAAAGATAATTTCAAATTCAGAACACGGATAGCTTTTGGATCAATGCAGATTTATCAACTATTCGCAACAAAAAACTTTTCATACCAAATGTTTGTCAATAAAGTAGGAGTGTCAGTTCAGGGAGTGGATGGAAATGCAAATTTAGCACAATGTGTGATCGATCAACACGATCTAGCCATCCCCGTTTTGTTGAACTGTGTGAACTTTTTAGAGACGGTGAAAATGTTGTCTTTTTGTTTCACTTCAAAAAGTCTCAAATTAAAACATGAACCAGCTTATGGTAATCAGAACTGAGGACGAAAATTTCATTGGAAAAGTGACAGAACAGGACAATAAACAGAATAAACGTGGCGCCGGTATGTTTACATTTTTTGCCGATCTTTCTTTAATTTAATTTGTTTTTTACCATCAATATAAAAGCTTTTTGCAATAATTCCTGAAAGCTATTTACTTCTTTTTGTAAAATATTTCTCCAACGCTGAGATCTTTATGTGTTTGTGTTATTGTTTTTAATTTGATTCTTGTAATTCTTTGATTTGTTGTTGAATTGCAATAAAATGCTTGTACTCGTCATTGTACTCATCTGCAAGTTGACATTTCAAAAGTTCATACTTAAATAAAGGTTCATACATACTAGCTGTATTTTCTAACGAGTCACATTTGATAATTAAAAATGCACAGCCGTATTAGATTTTTTCAAACCTAAAAGGTAAAAGAGCGTGAGCTCGAGAAAGCGAGAAGCGCGCGGGGATTTGTTTACAACTCGAAGAAGCCATGTTAGTGTTTTTCTAACTTCTCATTGGACAATCAATTTTAATTGACAAGTGCTATTTTTACCATGCATAACAACATAATAGAAGCCTGTTGACTGTTACTAACAAAATACGGTCTGATATTTTTCGCATTTTTGTGATTATTCCTTGCGTATAATAAAATGTTATCGCATGCATAAAGATTTGAATATTTCAATTGATTATGATTATTTTATCATGAAAAGAAAATAACTGAAAAAAAAATGATTGTTTAAATGGATCTATTCATTTATTAATTCATTTATTTGTTGTTGTTTTTTATAGTCATTTTTGATTGATTGATTGATCAATAATTTTGATAATTTGTAGTGAATGAATAAATGAATGAATGAATGAATGATTGAATAAATAATTCATTTCATTAAAACGCAGCTCCGCTATTAGGTTTACCTAATTTTTATATTAAGCGGTTATCAGACATTATTTATGGTAAGCCTTAGTCAAAGAAAGAATGCATGTGCAAACAACCAACTGTTCTTTTTCTTGAAGGGCCACGAAGATTTTTCTGCAGGTTCTCTGGTTTTCACACCTCATTAAGTAAGTTGAGTAAGTTGAGTGCAGAGTGATCAATATAAAATACAAATTCGTTATTGAAATGTGTGCTAAACAACGGAGGAACTCCCAAAATTACTCTCCCGCTTCAAAAAAAAAAGGCCCATCAATTACAATCTCAGATAGAATTGAACCAAGATAAGTCTACGAAAAGCCAGTTGCGAGACCAACGGCTCTGGCAACTCCACCATGCTGACTCACCTTTGTACCTCTCTTTGTATATGTTGAATTGGTAGCAAAATCACTGATAGCAAACGCTACGTGGTAAGAACTCATTTTAACACTGGCCTCAAAGACACTTTCCACCATACCATTGCTCCGAGGAACTTGCTTGACCAAAGGTGTGTTGGTGGCCGCTTTAAGGCTCTTGTCATGTTTAATGGTGACCAGAAACACAGATTTAAAGCCAGGATCGTTGAAACAAGGGAAGGCTGTACTTGCTGAGTTAAGAATGAGCATAGTGTACACATACGTTCTAAAGAAAACATACCATGAAAATCGAAAATCTTTACATTATAAAAAAAATAAGTCACTTGGTAGTTTTTGTTAATACATTCACTCTATTTGTGGCCCTGTGGGTGGGACTTTGGGTTTAAACGATCGGGGATGCTCGTCGTATCTTTTAGGCTTAAAAATCGGCGATTTGGTCTCTTTTACGATTTAAAAAAATTCTCACTTTTTGGTTTCTTTTTGGGGTGAAAAATTTGTGAAGCCACGTATTTTTGAGAAACGTCCGGTATCTCTTAGGTATATTTTTGAAAAATTCCGACGAGCATCCCCGATCCTTTATCCCCGGAGTCCCCACCGGGATTTGTGGCTTTTTCAGTAGTACTTTCAACTATTTTTAAAGTATCGGATTATTTCGTTTATCTTCGCAGCCCAATATCTCAAGAACAAAATAAAATAACAAAAAAGCTCAATACAGTTTTTGAGGCAAATCTATGTTATATATAAACTATGAAAATAACGTTTTTGACAGTACTTTGAACTCATTATATGAAAAAACATATCTTACTGCATTGTTACGTTTTACGAAAAAGTGGAGTATTTTCAGAACAGAAATCATTTATCTGTATTTTTTATTTTATTATAAGCTTTAAAATGATGTGTACTTTACTAATGTCACGTTTGAAATAACGCGCTGAATTAACTCTTGGTTGTATTGGAATTGAACATCGATCTTGCAAACATGGGTCGTTATAATAGCCTTATTTCTACTTACTTTTTAGTGCCATCTTTTTTAAAATAACTTCTCGTAAAAAATCCATAATTATGAGTTCTAGGTGGGATGTCTGGATTTATCATGTGTCCACCAAAAGCGATGAATAGCTCGTATTGTTCTTCAGAAACAAGTGGTGAATTAGTTTCAAACAAAATTTGATCGTTTTTCGGATTTTTCTTCATTGAGAGAATGTCAACTGGTTGCGATGAGCCTTTATTGTGCAAGCTATAATTAGTGATATTCAGGTTCTTACTGTGTAGAATTATATATCTCGTAGAGTGGACGCATTTTAACTCAATCGTCACTTCACCACAGAAATCAGTTTTTCCATCTGTGCGGGGCTTCATCCATAGATGATATTTTTCAGGAAGAACATCTCTCGGCAAAATTTTTTGCTGATATGGAAACCACATATTTTCACTTTGCCCATCATTGTCGCTCATTAAAAAAGAACTCGATTGGTCTGAATGGTATGATTCTTTCGAGTCTCGAATATCTTCCAATGCAGATATCAAGCGAAGCCTGATCATCAACGCCAATGCAAAGATGACAGGAAAATTCATTATTTACCTCCTTGCACTTCTTCTTCAAGACACCCAAGACAAAGAATGATTCATTTAAACTGTGTGGTTTCCTTTTTGCATAGCAATTACCGAAATAGCCACGTTGGATACTTTACAAAACAGGTGACTCATCCAGTGGCACTCGCTTAAAGATCAGGTAATTTAAAAGAATAAAAAATATACTTGAGATTTCCCAAAATTATTAATGTATAAAATCTTGATCTCATAATTAAGAAAAAAAAGCGGAATTTGCGCCATTAGAGCAATGCAAAATTTGGTAGATTTGATAACTTGCCACCCCTAGGTGGTTAGTATGTACTTTAATATGACTTTTAAAAATAACTATTAGCTAAATATTTTGACAGTTAGTTCCCGACACTTAAGAGACGAGCAACTTTATAGTGATAGCAAAGGTGAGGAAAATTTAGAACATAAAGCTATGCAAAAACAGCGAAAAAATTCACACAATAAGAATCTCGAAGAAACAAGATTGGTTAAACCACTAAAATATGATCACTCTACTTTGTGACTGAGCAAATTAAAATCTTTGTCATAGATTTTTATTTTACGGCTCATAGCTTATCTACTTTTTCATGGTCCCAACCCAAATGGCTTATATTGCCTGTACATTACAACATTACCAACAATAATGTCGCAGTAAATAACAGAATTACTAACTCACAAGACACACCAAACATAGTAAATAAAGCAAAATCATCCGATAGCTTTTAAAATTAAAATGGCTGGTTAAGAGTACCCAATAAGGACCAGTTCGTTTTACATGTGTCGAATAAATCAAAATTTAAACGAATGTCGTACCCCGAGCCTTCGTTTCTCTTGGCCAGCGCCGAGGAAAATAAGACTCTGGAGAAACGGAATTTTAAGCTCTGCTTTTAAAGTTCCGGTCACTACTGCGCACGCCCATAATTCAAAATGGCGTCCAACTCTAATAGCCTTTTCACAATCACCAATGCAAAGACAAAGAATAAGGCAATATCGGTCATTTTGCCAGCCGTCCTGATAGTTCCCTCTCTAGACAAGGAATAACTTAATGACCAGGTTAAAGGTCTTTTTGGTCTGTAAATTCATCTACATATACAGTATATAAATATTGTTAATTTTTATTGAATGCTTCTTTCAAGTACACTAACTATTAAATTTTAGCTGTATTGACCTTTTAAGTCAATTACGTCCTGCAAAGAGCCTACTAATAAAATAATATGCACCAAAATAGTATGCACCAATAACATTTTTTTAATCATTTTATTTGATTTCAAGCTGAATCTTACACATTTGAACTGTTAACGTTTAATGATAGGTATAAGGTTTTTGAATTATCCCTGATGACCTTGACTTGCCAAGAAGTTAAGAAGTGGTTGCTTGTTCCTTTGCAGCCATTTGATGCTGGTGCGAATGGTATCAAGTGATGTATTTGTTGCTTGCAAAGACCACAGTTTTGGTTTGGATCTTGCAAACTTCTCAACCTAAAAAATATGACATACAAACAAATAAATCCGTTGAAATGATTTGTTTTTCATATATCATATGAAACTGCAATTGGGTTGTTGTTGGGTTGGTTGCAATTGGGTCTTGCACTTCGATTCTTAGTCTTCAATTAAAAGAGATATTTTTTGAGATTTTTTTTAAAAAAAAGCATGAACAATATCCAGCGTTAATTCCATCAGTGCTTATGGTGCTCCGTTAATTATTATTTTTATTCTTGATTTGATTTGTGAGAAATTAAATAAGACTATTTTGATGTTTGAATATCTAGTGAGCTTAGAAATGGCAAAAAGGTCTAATTTGGCATGTATAACATACATCCTCCAGATGGCATTGTTCATCAAAGTATTTAGTAAAATCCAAGAAAGACTTTGTCTTGTTGCCGTTAACTCTAGCATCCCTGTGTACAAAACAGAAATACAATCAACACAAGTGGATGTCTAATGATATATTTTATTTGCTAACTGACATTGCGGGACTATTTGACGAAGCAACGTTCCACCATAAAGCCTGGTTCACACGACGTCATAATCATAATCTCAATCACAGTCGTAGTTCTCGTGTGAACCGCTCTGTCATAGTCAACATCGCAATCATTAGCAAGGTCATAAGAAATGGAAAAGTTTTCATTTGTCTATGATTATGACTACAATATTATATCATTCGATGTGAACCGTAAAATCATAATCGTAAGCGTTGTGAACGTGAGGATGCGAATAGTTTGGACAGCGTTGTACTCTGAAAAAAATGGCGACGCAAGATGAACACATGTAAGAGCTTTGCCCTGTTTTTGCAAAAAGAACCTGCCGGAATTTAATGATAAAAGGAAAAATAAGAAACTTGGAATAGTCAGCAGCAAGCACTCTCGGTCTAGAAAATGCTGTTCAAAGCATTCACAGGCGTAGTAAAAGTTGCTAGGGCGTGTGTTTACTATTTTCTCCTTATGATTAGGAGTATGATAATGACGACGTGTGAAGCAGGCTTAAGATTTGCCCTTCAACCCAGCCCTAGATGGATGTACATCGAAGCATTGTGGATATGTGTAGTCCGTTTTGTTTACCTAACAAACGCTGATTATCCTGAATCAACTAGTAAGTGTTTCCCAAATTTCAACATAGTTAGTAGTGACTAACTATGAATTCAAGCGTGAATTATGCCACAAAGGCTGATCCATGGAGGGGGACTGGGGTGACTTGTCCTCCACCCCCCAAACAAAAGTAATAATTTTTTTCTTCGTTTATAATTTAAAAGCAACCTTAATTTTTTCATTTCATTTACTGAAATAAAATAAATGATATCAACCGAATACATTTTAAGTGTTTTATTTTCATAAATGAACTGCAATGAATGACGTACTAGAAAATGCTAATGAGAATTCAAAAAGGGATATATTAGCGAAAATAGCTGGAAAATTCCCATTGGTCCCCCCTCCTGTGGTACTTTAGTTTTTGATGCATCCACAGATTCATAACATCCTTGCCTGGGATATGAAAAAGAGTTTGTGCTATTAATTACCTCTCCAGAATTCCATCAAAGTTTGTTTTGAAGTACGTCCAAGCATGATAACGTCCAGGATTATATCTTGAGACTTGTTCCAGTTTCTCCCAAATATCTGTCTTGTTGGAAACTGATTCAAGGTATGAGTCATTTAACCATCTGTGAAAATATATTAAAATACAATTTTAAAATTATATACTAGCCGTTGATGTGATTATGATAAGCAGACGATTCAATTCTATAATTAAATTCGTTTGTAATTCATGAATAATAATTAACTGTCGTGGAGGCATCTGTAAATACTGATACAGAAAACGTCCTAAGTTGCATAAGGTTTAGCTTAAAATATCTTGAAATATCTAATTTCAAAATTTTGAATCTAAAATAGCGCGCCGCCCTAATCTATAAATTTGATAAGTGCTATACATTATTTGTGTTCGATCTGTATGTTCAAAAACGCTCGCTTGCAGCTGATGTAATTAATCCTCATACAGATCTCCCGCTTATATTATATATTTTTTTAAATAATTATTTTTCACACTCATACGAATTCAGATGAATTCAGATTAGTCCAATGAATGACTGGACCATGATCAAATATGACGAGAGTTGGCTTTGGCTCAACATATCGATTGACTAACCGAATTTCCACAATTGCATTGTTC
This sequence comes from Diadumene lineata, assembly GCA_918843875.1. Taxonomy (NCBI): domain Eukaryota; kingdom Metazoa; phylum Cnidaria; class Anthozoa; order Actiniaria; family Diadumenidae; genus Diadumene; species Diadumene lineata. Next base: position 12,812,908 of record OU974080.1, read on the forward strand.
ATCTAAGAAACATAACCTGTAGCTCGGTTTAGCAAGACAATTCAATAAATTAGTTGTATTTCAAGTTATCTTATTTAAAAGTGAAATAGGCAGTCCGGATCATTTGCCATTAACATATACCAGAAACGCATTAGGGAATTGAAGGGTGTATAGCATGGTTTCATACCTCGAAAGATTTAGACTAATTAGCGAATTCTGACACCATATTTGGTCAAGGTATGATACTCAGAACTAGATTCAAAATGGTCGCTTGATGCTTTAAATCAAATATTTGCAAAATTTCACGAAATTTTCCTTTCTGCGTTTTAGTGTTGTTTACTTAGGTTGTAAGGTTTGGGAAGCCAAAAACGACGGATTTTTATTTGAGAAAGGCTTTACGACAGAAAAATCGAATGTTCCGATCATGGAACCAAAGCAATGTATACAGACGGTAGTTTTGCCCAAACTGTTAACTTACTTATCAATAACCATTTTTGATTTAGCTGCAGACAATCCAGCAAGAAGATGTTTTCGTTGACTGTCTTGTTCTCCATCTATATCAAGGGTTGTATTAATATTTGCAATGCCTTTGTACTGTTGATACATGAAATGCCAATGTTTTTTGTTGCCATATCGAATGGCTATTTCATACACCGATTTTCGTACGTAAATCTCATAGTCATATCTGAAATGTGTAAAAATTCAATAATTATGATTAGGCTATTTTTCAATCAAAAATAATCAATACAAACTTCTAGTGAATGAAGTTCCTTTACACTGTGAGTTAATGTGATTGAATGAAAGACAATGAAAGTTATTTACGCATGATGTTATCCAATGAAAGATATTTACGTACTTTCCAGTTTTTATCCAATTCTCCACGATTTGAAGACCTTTGTTGACAACTGTCTGCTCACCAATGTATGCCAGTACATCGAATAGATCAGCAAATAGTTTCCTTGCATAATGATGAGAAATAGATGTATAAACAGTAACTTTAAAAGGTAAATTGTAGATTGCAGCATTTACAAGAGCAACGAGTTCTATATAAAAATGACGATAATACATTGTATATATTAAGAAGGTATTTTATAGGGACATAATCAAATGACCCTTCTTTCAAAGGTTTATTATTCAAACGTATTTATTATTCTTGTGATGATATTCTACATTTATACATAACCTATTTACCTATTTTTCATGCCGATTTGTGAAAAATAAGACAGCTACTAATAAAAATTTAACCGAGTTTTACTCCAGAGCCTAGTTATCTATACCTATTTAAAAAAATAAAGACCTAAAGGTACTGTGGGCTTCTAACAATAATAACAAATAAGAAGTCATTTCATTCAAATCAACGGCATTTCCTCAAGTTGAAGGTCTCCAATTGTCGATAAAATATGTTATGAGTGTTGTAGCTTTGTATTTTAAAAAGCATTATCCATAGACCTTTTCAGTCGTTTAATTAATGACCACCCACAATCCCGAATCCGTCCTTATCACAGACAATGTTTTTTAAATACTTTTAATATGTCTCAACTATACTGTAATTTGAAAAAAATATTTACAGTAAAACTACCTAGCTAAACGTGCCAGCATTGAAAGTGGCATAATACTGAAACAATTATATTTCTAGTTACCTTTCAAAAATAGGATCTTCCCATGTGTTACTCCAGAGTGTATCTTTAAACAAGTAGGTTAAGTGTTTCTGATAATCAAATTATATTAGAACAGCATAAGTGTTATAGATCGATTATATAAATAAAAAGCACCGAGCAATTATGTGAAATTTCCGCCCTTGCTTTCATTATCTCTATGAGCATTTATAATCAACTTTCAGGGCGCATCTTGAATATTTGGCAAAACCTATAAAATGCTGTTTTTCAATTAAATTGAGAGCAAAAATAAAAATACATCAATAAGTTTCTTCTTAGTTCACTTTGCACTTAGCACATTTTTTTTTATTTTTTCTTCTACCTTGAATGGTTTAAATACGTCTTGTTGGAGTCGTATTTTTTTAACAATTGAATTTATATATTCAATAGCTTGTCTCGTAGGAGAAGTACTTCGTTCATTCTTAAGATAAGCCATGATCTTCATCGGAAGAGTTATATTAACTCGATCCTTTCCATCTCTGTAACAAAATAAGAAGCTTGAATAAAAGACAGTGATGTAAGATATACCTGAGAGAACTAAATAAAACTTAAAAAGATATACAATTCCTTCGGACATCAATATGTTTAACCTCCACATCTCAACTTAAATATCTGTAACAAAGATAGCAAATACAGAAATACAGATTTTTAAGTCATCTCTGTTTCTTTTTAAATTTGTTTCATAAAACTTATCAATAATTCCATGAAGGCATCTGTAACTCGGATGCAGGTTTAATTCATCCTGATTTGCATAAAGGTCAACTATTATTTTATAAAAATGAACACTTGTACTATGTTGGGAGTTTCATAAGTAACATATAATATTTGCGTCCGATCTGCGTGGGATATCCAATACAGGTCGGTCGCTCATATTGTATATATTACAAAAAGTATCCGTATAGGCAGCATAAATGTATGTAATCATCTCATAAAGGTTAACTTTTATTTTATAAAAATGAACACTTGTACTATGTTGGGAGTTTCATAAGTCACATATAATATTTGCGTCCGATCTGCGTGGGATATCCAATACTGGTCGGTCGCTCATATTGTATATATTACAAAAAGTATCCGTATAGGCAGCATAAATGTATGTAATCATCTCAACGGTATTGAATGTTTTGCGTGCAGGTAATATAGAAAGATATGTGAAAATAACTTTCAAACAAAGAAACTTACTCCCAAAACTCGTAAGCATCCGAAATGAGGCCATTTCTGTCGTTAGCTGAAAAAAACTAACAAAGGGTAGGAATAGTTAAATGACTGAATGTCAGCAGAGAATGCGACAAACGTTTAGGTTTCGTGGTTCATTTTTAAACTTTTGCTCTAAATTGAAGCTTATGCAACTTGCCAAGTAAAGAATTAGTAACAAAGACAAAGGATCCTGGCGGGGATATCCCTATTCCCAACCTAATTTTTAGTCAAATCCGCAATGCTCAAGCTAAAAATTATAATCTAAGTTGTGCACACAAAATAACGTACTCGTGAACAATGACTATTTTTCATTTAAATTACTTATTGCTCATTGGGCTAGTCTTACAATCAAATTTTCAACTTTTTGTCTTCTGCCATGCGAGATAACAGATAACATAATTCAAAATATATAATTTCTAACGTTATTTGAGCTAGCTCGTATAGAGATAAAACAGGGACAATAAGAGAAAATAACATTCCACGTGTTGAAAGTTTTTTCCCAATCCCAAAATAAAAATCCCAATATCGCAATGGAAAATCCCAATTCCCAGCGTTCAAATAAGGCAAATCCCAATTCTCAATTTACCCTTTCAGGAGCCTCAAGAAAGGTATTGGGCATTTAATATTTCTTAGATTTAGATGTTCATTGGGTAAAGCCAACGATTTGCACAGCATACAAGATATAAAACATATTAGATAAGATCAATGTGGCCGTTGAATAGAATTAAAAAAAGGCATGGGCATTTAATAAAAAAATGTTTGCACTTTCAGTGCCATAATGTTTCTTGATCAAACGTCAACACTGTATGTTGAGAATAAGGGTGAGCAGTCGCTACCTCCAAATTACACAGATTCACAGAAATCCGTGGATTTTTTCCATCCTTTCTTACCTTGTGATTATCGTTTAGTTGCTTGGCTAAATTATCCCACATGTCTTGTTCATACATGACTCGATAGTATCCTACTTGCCTTGCGTTACCTTTGATCCATTTTGCACAACCAGGTACAGTTATGTTCACTCAAGAATATAGTAAAAAATATCAACATTTGATTTCCTGTAATGGTTGAGATTGCACGACAAGTAATATAATTTCGTGTTTAATATATTGCGCATTTCACCTATAATGTCCCAAGGCACTATACAATTTCTGATATGTATGTTATCCATTTTTACAAGTAAGGTTTGTGAGCCATGACCCTGTTAAAAGCTTGTAAACACATACATTGGAAACATTCCACCAAATATAAACATTGCCAGTACTAAGTTTAGAACTGTTTTTCGTGTACAAACGCTCCCACGTGTTTGTTGTCATGTATAACTGTTATTCTATTGTACCCTGGGGATTTCATTGAAAAGTATCATTTCGTTGAAGTATTGTATTTAATTATCAAAACTTTGGACAAAAAATAACCTACTTTCAAGCCATTGCGTGTCCACTTATTTGTTGATTGGTGTAAAAAAAGGCGTACCTATTTTGGAAGAAGGTACAATTCTGCATTTACCTGCTGTTTTGTTCATCCAGACACGATTAAGTTTTGTCGAACTTGAATCAATATACCAGAGTGGTACATACCAAGAATACCTGACCCAAAATGAATAAATTAAAACATACACAGTACAACTTAAAAACATCACAGTCGTTAGCTACTTTTATTCTAGCCCCGTGTTTATTGAATTATGGGCTTTTTCAGACGAGATCGAGGCTGTAAAGTTGATCAAATGTGACGGACATTTTGAGTTTTTGGATTCTCCGAGTACAACATCTGGCTTTTTTCTCCTAACTGTAAACCTTAAATGCTCAGAAAACGGCAAAATAGAGTTCGAGCGTACTTCGAAAGAAGGTAAGATTTACTAAATATGGTTAAAAAGATGGCCGATCGAACGGCAATTTTTTTAAAGTAATTCTTCGATATGGCACTCTTAGTATACGGCTGCAGGTATCTTATCGATTAACGCGAACTAGCTCTTCAAAGCCCATCTTACTTGCTGTACTTAGCTTGGTACTCAGGATCGTCTGGTGTCACCCCATCGACGTATCTGGACTGTGTCGCTGTGTACACTTTATTACCGTTGTTGTCTTTACCCACATATTTAATGTTGATCACTGGATAACCGCTTTGATATTCCCAATCATGCATAACAGTCTTCACATCAAAAGATGGCTCCAGCTAGAAACATTTTGGAAGAATTACAATAATTAGTAGTTTAGTATTACTGTTAACAAACGAAGGTTAATAAATCATCTTGATCAATGCTGAACATTTAAAAATATAAATGGGCGACATAGCATGATTATTTACAGATTATTTATGTCTGCTGTCGGAAAAGGGGACATTTAACATTTGTTAACTTTATATTCATCAATTTCGTTATAGCAGAAATTTTGGATTTGATAGTTGTATGGTTGTTTTAAACAGTTTTTGCATATATACTTAAAATGCATGGTCATTAAGAGGCTGAATTTACATCTTTGTATTTTGCACAAAACCGGAACCACGCACACCCCAATTAACCTTAAAAAATCATATCGACAAAGATACACTTGTAATCGCATGGCTTTAATGACTATAATGTACTTACCGATTGGAAAACATCCCATAATTCCGCAGCGTTTGAGTTTTTATACTTGTATTTTTTCAGATACCTCTACAGAATAGAGAATAAAGTATAAATGAGGTGACATTTGGTCTGGCAATCATCTTCTGTGATATATTCGATTTGACCAGTTTCTGGCTTGAAGTTGGTCCATAGAGTTATCTTGAATGTTACCGTCATATTACTCACCCTGATGCCTTCCTGGAAAATCGTCTTCTCTAAAAGCTTCTGAAGCATTCTGAACAAAGCTGCTCCCTAAAAATGAAAGAGAAATAAATAACATTAAAATCTTCATAGCTTTCTCAAGGCTGGGTTCTCAGTTGCCTGCATTATGTCAACAAATGCTGTGTGCCTCAGTGGTTTTTTATAACATAAAATAAAGTAAAGTAAAGTAAAGTGAAGTGAAGTGAAGTGAAGTGAAGTGAAGTGAAGTGAAGTGAAGTGAAGTGAAGTGAAGTGAAGTGAAGTGAAGTGAAGTGAAGTGAAGTGAAGTGAAGTGAAGGGAAGGGAAGGGAAGGGAAGGGAAGGGAAGGGAAGGGAAGGGAAGGGAAGGGAAGGGAAGGGAAGGGAATCGAAGGGAAGGGAAGGGAAGGGAAGGGAAGGGAAGGGAATCGAAGGGAAGGGAAGGGAAGGGAAGGGAAGCACAGCACAGCACAGCACAGCACAGCACAGCACAGCACAGCACAGCACAGCACAGCACAGCACAGCACAGCACAGCACAGCACAGCAAAGCAAAGCAAAATAAAATAAAATAAAATAAAAAACACTACAAAAGTCAACAATAAAACAGCTACCTTGTCCAAATAAAGATACTCTTTCGATACAGTTGTGGTATTACGGCGTTTGGGGTTCAATGCTGTTGTTGAATTTGCAGAATCTTGCTTAAGAGAAAATATGCTGGAATCTCCAACAATTAACATTTCCTACAAAAATACAAATAAATGCTTTAATAGATTATCAAAAGACTCATATATTCTATATAATTAAAACGTTTTAATAACCTGGAGCCGGTATAATTCGTGAGTGCAAATAAACTGATTGTTGTTTTTGTTGCTGACGGATAACCCTATTCTTCGTTTTCAAGTGACGTCATCAAAAGTATGACAAATTCATTTTTAATCAAATTGAAACATACCCGCTATATGTTATAGCTAACGATTATTAAAATACTTTGTAGAAATATGGGTCCATAAATGTTGTTCATTTGCGAGATATTTAGGTAAAAATTGTGTCACGCAACGCTATCGCGTAATTCGAATCGAAGGATAAATATCGCGATAAATTCATCTTTGTTATGAAACTTTGTCTCAAATAGACTCCTGGAGAATTAATTTAACTACACAATTCAAAAGCCTGATCTAAAATACTGAATTTTTCTTGTTTTGAGACCACTAAAGTTCTATCCGCCATGTGGGATGATATAAGTCATCATCCAACATGGCGACGCCATACATTTTTACCAAATAACAATAATCTTGTATCGTCAATAGTTCGGTATCTATTTGCTCTAGAAGCTTCAAATTTGGCAGAATTACATTGTTTTGAATGCTCTCAAAGAATATAAATGTAGTTTTTCAGTAAGATTTAAAATAAAACATTTTGCCTGAATTATCACGTGGTTGCAAACGAAGAATCCTAGGGATAAATATGAGCTATTCTTGGGATAAATTAGGTTCCTGAAAGCATGGATAGCGTTATCCTAGGGATAAATCCCAAGTTATCCCACCTCCCGAACCTAGGATAAATTGCTATCCTAGGGATAAGTGAACTAATTCTCGACGTTTTTGTGATACTGACAGGAGGGAGGGGCTGACTCTTTTGTATGCAAATGAGCCGCTCTCCAGACTCATCGCTACCACCGATATATCAACGCTACGCTTGACTGTATTCTAGTAAAGCTTCTAGTAAAGATTCTAGTAAAGCTCAAAAATGAGGTCAAGAAAACTATTGTGGTTTAATTTATTGTTAGTGTGTCTTTTTGTATATTCTAGTGTTAGTAGAGTGCAATTATTTTCCGATTCAAACTATTTCTTGTGATTTTTAATCTGTTTTACTTTCGCGGGACGTTTTCGGGATCAAAAGTTTTTGTTCGGGAGGAGCAAAATGTCTCCAGAAATATTTTATTTTCTCTGTCAAAAACTAAACAGATATACTTCTAAATAGGAGGTTTTATAAACATTTTCTAGGCTTTCGTTTGATGTATATTTTATCTACTGACATGGTCTCGTACTTCGCATCAATCCTTTTATTTGCGGTTAGTTCATTTTCAGCTCACTTAACATGTTTACCTCGCTATATTTTTTTTGTCAAAATTTCCTCCCCACGATAATTATATATTTATTCTTATTGTCCCACTTTTGTTTGTATATCGCTATAGTGCTATAGTGCTATAGCTTTGACAACATTTTTTATAGACATTTTGACTACAAGTATGGACAAAAAGGTCCATAAATATTGATAGTTTTGTTTCATCTTCGCAATTTATCGTACATGAATGACTGATGTCAAAAAATGATTTAAAATGATTCACATTTTAGTAATTTTAGCCTACAAGCACATCTTTTTGCTGGCATTGAATCGAGTTATATCGTATCTTGTGTTTAAAAAGATTGATGAAACGAACCAAGCGACCAACACCATTCAAATTTTACAATCAGATAGATAAACATTATGGCTATAAAACCTCCTATTTTGAACAAATAAAACCACTGTGTTCTATACTGAAAGGACCATTTGCTTGTGCAAAATTGTGTCGTCAGATCGACGGCCGACATCAGTACTCAAGCACAAGTAATAACTTTTATGTGTTATCTAAACAAAAAAACATTAAATACGCCATTACCAATATGTGCTTTGATAGTTTCTAGACATGTTTTATCCAAAACTGTAAAGAAAGTGTAGTAAATCGCAAAAATTGCAACAAAATGTGGAAGGTTTGTTGCCGCCATATGAAAATTAAAGACGCTCATAGAGCGCAATCATGTGGTTACTCCCTGTATTTGGATAATTATATTCTTTAGATGTATACATAGAAAGTAATTTATTCAGTGCAAATCAATCATTTTGGTTATTGAACATACTGTAATTTTATTGTTGACGACAGCCTCAGTTCGAGGGGTAGTCATTACATGACGATGTTGGATGAAACAGGGGGAAGTTGGGATAAGGCAAGAGCTGAAGGGCAGTCAGAAGATATTACAATTCAGACTTGGAGAATTTGATTTGATTGTGATCTTGGTTTCACATTTAAGAGCCAACAATTAACGTATATGTACAGTTTAATTCAAGTATTCTTAAAGAACGGTAACATATTTACATTTTTTGGCACCGTTTTGCTTTTTTATATAAAAAGGAAATATAAAAATTATGATTACAATAACAGGAACATATGAATAAGTTAAGTGACTTAAAATGGTTAATATCCATTTGTGAGATGTACTAACATGGTATATAACTGGTTGGCAATGATTTAGGTTATATATTTTGAATGTTAGGTTTGGCCCATTATCATGTGATTTTGACAAATTTGAAACTGATTTTATATTTTGTCAACTGAGTTCGTCGGAAATATTATTTTCAGATATCTAGTCAGGCTATAGTAAATGCCAAACTCAAAATGAACTTGTAAATGGCTAGTAGACCGAAGAAACGAAAACTTACTAAAAAAGTTAGTCAGACTCGACTAATATCATTCGTTTTTGTGTTGTGAAGGAGTCGAAAGGTCTCTTTGGGTTTCGGTAGCTAGACAAATAGTGAGTTTGCAGAATAGTTCTTTGATAACTGTGGCTACTGTTAGACGAAAGAGTCACGGGAATTCCACTGTCATTCTCCATAATTGCTATAAGCTACAAGCATTCACGGCGTCATAATTAACATCTCACATCAATGATTTAATTTTTTTAATTGCATGATTAGTTGTTTAGTTCACAAGAAAGCTGATATATTATAAAAGATCGATGAAAACACTCACCAGCGGGAATCTGACAGCTTCGCAACATGTTTCAACCCGTGGCTCTCGTATATTTTAAACCAACCAGAAAGCGACTTAGACAATAGATTTTTTTCAAAACATAAACAAACGGCCGCAAAGCATCCCGATCTCAATGGGCCTTTAAGTAATTCCGTAGAAATAAAACTAGACATGGAATTGCATTTAAACTTCCCACAATAGTATTTTTTGAGTTTGTTATTTCAAAAATGAAAAAAAATTGGGGTCCCCGAACTCGTTTTCTCGCGAAAAAGCACCATGTTTTGTATTTTGAGTAAAATTCGAAAATTCAAAAATATTTAATTACTGGTCGATAAATATTTCTAGACATACACAATTCTCTTGATTTTGCTATTTTCCCATAAATGATATAAGTGGATATAAAAATCATGTGAGTATTTGATCAAAGAAAACGTTTTTCTAACCAAAAATGATAAATTTCTAGCATAGAGTATAGTGTTCGAGGAAAGTCGAAGTGTCTATTCACGACACATTTCTTGAAATATCTCAAAATCTCGACATGGACGTTTATTGACAATTAGATATGTAAGAGAAAACATAGTTTTTGAAAAAATAAGATAACAAAAAAGATAGGTGCCCGAGTCCGTTTTCGTGCTATCGCCGTCTAAAGACCTCAAATGTTTGAAAATCTATACATTACCGGGAGAGGACTGGGTCCAGTTACAGAAATATCGCAATGTAATCTGATTAGAATCCACGATAAAATTCATAGTAGCAAAAATTTTGAAACATGCGTAGAACTGTGCGCAGTGCAAAACCACGGAATTACATTAAATCGAGTTAAGGAAATATGGGCAAATTTTCAGTTAAATTGTTAGGCAAAATAAGGCAGTTGAAGAGGATTTAAAGTTTCTGGGCAGGCCTATTATATCCTCACGGGGAAAAAAACTATTCTATTTGTTATATCGCGTCCAGCCGCTTTAGATGAAAAAAGAAATGAAAAAACAAGTTACTTACCGAATTGTATGATCTATTATACTGTTCCAAAAGGAAGTATTGAATAAATTGACTTAGTCCTTCGTAAAGCCAAATCTCGTCCCAGTCTTTTATCGTGAACAAACCTCCAAACCACTGAAAAAGTTTGTTTCAAAACACATTGGCTGGAGTACTTTGCATTTCAATCAGTTTTTTTCCATAAAAAAATCCATGCTATGGGGTGTTAAGCTAAAGCAATTTTGCCCGGAGGATGGGGGCTCCCAGGATAAACGATCGGGGATGCTCGTCGTATCGTTTAGGGGTAAAAATCGACGATTTGGTATCTTTTAGGGTTTAAAAATATGAAATGTGCCAAATTCTCACTTTTTGGTATCTTTTAGGGGTTGAAAGCCACTGAAACGCATGGTTTTGGTATCTTAGGTTAGCCCCCCCCCCCCCTCCCCCAGGGCAATTTTGTTATCCTTGTGAATAAAATTCCCCTAATTTACAATGAATTTATGACAAATTGTTATTTACCACGTGAGAAATTGCGTGTGGCATCAATGTTCTTGTATAATACTCATTAGCTTTGTCGTATTCCTTTGAATTGTTCCATTTTACAAGTCTGTCCCATATAAATACAAGACCAAAACCTTCGAAAGAAGTGAAGTGTTGAGCTGCGAAGATGTCTAAAAAACACGAGCATAACATTATATTTATTTACAAATGGAAGTTAGCGAAATGTTTGGGTTGTAGCACCAGTGTCCATTTTGTGGTTTCTGCAATTTAACATATGCCGAGTGTGTAAGTGAATTACATTAACCCATACTCCCCCTGCTATTAACATTTATTATCAAATACAGTTATTCAATTGATGCGATGATTGCTTCAAATGATGAGCTTTGTGTGTGAATCCTTTTTTTCTTAAAATAGGGCTGTTCTTTAACTCAACGCTATTTTCGTCTTATTTATCTCTATAATTTGTACATACACTTGAGTCTATCTGAGATAAATTAAAGAACTGATCATGAAGTAATTAACAAATTATATATGCTTTAAAAACAGAGTATTACTTGCCGGAGGGAACTGGGGCTTTTACGCTGCTCACTCACACTACTGCTAACTCACTGGTAGGAAAGTGCACACGTTTCCAGTCTGAGCAGGATGATACCGTACACATCAATTAGTGTAGTATGCAACTTATAACTACTATTTTTTCTCTCTTTTTTTCTTGTCCAATTGTTTTTTGTGTCCCCGATTAGCTTATAGTTAGCTAAGTAATATGACACGGTAATAAAGTTCATCATCATCATCACATATAGTACTGAATACATTCATATTATACAGAATGGATAGGTTTTCCATAGGTGTGTCACTTACTGAGTTCCTTGTAAGGATAGTTTATACCAGTATATTGTTCCATAAAATACACAGCAAATGAAGCTACCTCAAGGCATGAACTTACTTCCTTGATGACCTCTTGTTTGGCCCATATGGTTATCTATAAAGAAATAAACAACACCCACTTTAAAAAAATCATGTAGACAAGAACGTCTTGGCAGCCGTTGCATTTGGTCGTTTTTTACGGCTTTTAGAGTGCATAACATAATAAACATTAATATATAGATTATGTTAGAGTGCACGCACTAAACGTGTGCAACGTAAATATTGTATTGCTTTTTTTTGACCTATTAGTGCTATTTACTACTAAAAAGTGACAACTGCTACACAAATTTCAGTATTTGCACTTTATTAGTATTTATTGTGCGTTTCGGTTAGGATTATTGTTATAATCATTACGTTAGATGGCACACCTATCACTGTCAATACGTACTCTGTCCTTGTTGAATGATGGTTGATGATATTTACCTTCATTTGCTATTATTAACGTGTCAGTCGCTTTAGCTTTAAAAATAGTTTAAGGAACTAATTAAAACGTAAATAAACGACTGAGGATGCTGCTCACGACCACCCTCGGTGATAGGTCTATGCTAATACATACTAACTACTCTACAACTAATCAACCTCATTGACATTGGGTGAAATGTTCTGCATATCAAAAAATTGTATGCTTTTAACGCGGGGCCCCTGTGTTTTTAAATTATGGGATTTTTTACGAGATCGAGGCTGCAGAGTTCATCAACCATGAAGAACATTTTGAGTTTTTGAATTATCTACAATATTCTCCTAACTTAAGGACGTTCCTAGGTAAATGAAGTTCTAATGTCATTTTTATGAAACTTTGTACAAAGCTATTTCATTATATGATGATTTTAGAAATGCAATAAAAATGGGGGGGTCACCGAGTTTGTTTTTTAGGTACAAGGCGTAGAAAATGGGGTATTTTGATTAAAAAGCGCGCGTATTTAAACACTACCATTTTAAAAGAATAAAGTCATAAAAATGTTGTAAAACAGAAATCAACTCTCCTCAAAATTTGGAAAGAAAATTAATAAACTGTTGTCTTCCATTTTCAAGAATTAATAGGATTGTTTATGCCTTTCTTTACAAATAAATATGTTTTTAAGTTAAGCGATGTCTCTGGATTCGTTACAAGGTTAGGGTCGATTTATTTTACAAAAGTGTACTGTTCTTCGTTTCATGTAATGTCATTTTTTTGTGTTTCACATATGTTGTAGTCTTGATAAAAAGCTTCATTTCACGAAAGAAAAAAATAGGGGTCACCGGCTTTGTTTTCGAGATATCTTGCGGCGTAAATCGCGATTAGAAATAGACAGACAACTCTATAAAGATCAATGTAAACTCGTAAATTCTCTCATCAAAAGTGAAAAAGAAAATTACTACTCTACTATCATAAGTGAAAACAAAGGTAACCAAAAAGTGTTATTCAAAACTGTCGACACACTCCTACATCGCAAAAGTGAACAGCGATATCCAGCTACTTCTTCTCCTGAATTATTAGCAGAGAACTTTGCAAACTTTTTTCGTGACAAGATAGATAACATACGCAAAGGTATCTGTAAACAAGACATAGCAGTACCTAGCGTATTAGAAGAAAGACTTATCAGAGAAAAACTTGCAGATTTTAAAGAGATGTCTCAAGACCAAGTTAAGACATTTTTAAACAAGTCCAATGTAAAGTCATGCATACTCGATCCTATACCTGCCTTTATCATGAAAAGCTGTGTGTAGAGTCTATTACCAGTGCTCACCAGGATTATTAACACCTCTCTGGAAACAGCCACGATGCCTAGCAGTCTAAAAGAAGCTGTCATTAACCCAAAGCTAAAAAAGGATTCCTTAGACCCTGGAGAGTACTCGAATTTCAGACCAATCTCAAATATTAAGTTCGTGTCAAAGATGATTCAGAAGGCTGTCCTTTTTCAACTAAAAGAACACATGGAGTACAACAACTTAGAGGAGAGTCTTCAATCTGCATATAAACGCTACCACAGTACTGAAACAGCTCTTGTGAAGGTGCATAATGACATTATCCATGCCATTGATAACAAACGCTTCGTCATCCTCTTATTGCTTGATCTCTCCGCAGCATTCGACACTGTCGATCACGACATTCTTCTATCTCGAATGTCTAAACGTTTTGGTATCACAGGTAAAGCGCTGCAATGGTTTGGCTCATACCTTGATCATCGCCAGCAGAGGGTAAAAATAGACAATTTCTTATCTTCAAGGACAACACTTAGTTGCGGTATCCCTCAAGGGTTGGTTCTAGGTCCAGTTTTATATCTCATGTACACTTCACCACTTGGTGATATTGTAAGACGTCACGGCTTGTCGAGCCATTTCTATGCGGATGATACACAGATATACTGTTCCTTTAAACCTGAAGACCAGACTGTTTCAGTTTCCGTAGTAGAAGCCTGCGTTAAAGAGATTGACGAGTGGATGTCAAGAAACCAACTAAAGCTAAACAGGGAGAAAACAGAACTACTAGTAATTGGATCAAAATTTAAACCCCCCTGTGAACTCGATGGTATCCGAGTCTCGGATGAATATATTATTCTCAATGCAATTTTACATTTTATTAATTATTTCTTTTTTATAGCTATATTTTATATATATTTATATTTTCATTATATATTTTTACATAGTTTTAATTTTTTTTATTTTTATTTCTATTCTTTTAACCATTTTCGTTTTTACTACTTTTTGTAAAGCGCCATTGAACTCACGGAAATGTGCGCTACATAAATATATTTATTATTATTATTATTATTATTATTATTATTATTATTATTATTATGTTGAAAAAAAATATGGCCATCTTGAATACCGCGCGGAGACTGGGTTCTAATAATTTACCGTTTACCGCATAAAACGTTTAATATTTGCTCTTTTTGTAGCAAATTGACTTTAAACTACAGAAAAATAAACTCAATTGCTTTTCTGCGTACACCATATGCATCACACGAATGGATCGAATGGATACCCCTATTTTTTAATTCACAGATGGAAAGAGGGCCAAATATTATATATTTATTCAGTTTAAAAAAAAATGACATTTGTTTTTCGTACGAAAAGTTGATGTTTTCTGCTAAATTTCGACCCGCGAAAGCTACGGCGAAGCAACATAGTTGCGAGCGGTGCGCGTGGTATTTCCATTAAAAGAGTATTTTTTGCTTAGAAGTGATCGAGAATTTTTTGCTTTTCAAACGTTTTAGTGTCAAAACCATTGTAATTTATAAATCTTTTAGCTTGTTTGGTAATTTTTCTGTCTTCATCATCTTTCTGTTTTACCTCATGGTGACTTGTCACGCTGCTCACGGAAAATGCCGAAATGGCCGACTTCAAAAAATTGTAGCTCCGAAGATCGAATGGAAACCCCCGATTTTTTTTCGCTTATAACATGTGTTTCATGCTGTTTTATCAACTGACGTAGTTTCAAAAAAATGACAAATACTTCGCTAGTAGCGCATACGTCGTTAAACGCTTAGAAAAACAGCCAAATAGAGTTCGAGTGTACTTCCAAATAAGGTACTTTCAAATAAGATTTAACATATACGGTTAAAAAAAAGATAGCCGATCGAACATCAATTTTTCTGTAGCAATACTATATTATTAAGCACCACTTTATATTGTGTCTTGCCTTTGTTCCTCTCCTTTTTGTTCTTGTTGAGTTGGTGGCAAAATCACTGATAGCAAACGCTACATGATAAGAACTCATTTTAACACTGGACTCAAAAACACTTTTCACCATACCATTGCTTCGAGGAACTTGCTTGGCCAAAGGTGTGTTGGTGACCGCTTTAAGGCTCTTGTCATGTTCAATGGTGATCAGAAAAACAGATTTAAAGCCAGGATCGTTGAAACATGGGAAGGCTGTTCTTGCTGAGTTATAGCCGAGCATGGCGTAAACATGTGTCCTGAAGAAAAAAAAAACAATATAGGATTACTCCGAAATCGATAGTTATTTTATGTTAGGAAGGTTTCTAGGCTACCATCAATTTCCGAACATCCCTCTTTTATTCCTTACAAAAGTACACATAGTCAAGAAGTTCACTTTATCATTTTGAAACATATTTAATTTGAGTATTTATTTTTTCCTATGTTAGCAAAAATACACTGACTTCTCTTCATAAACTAGAGGTAATGTTAAAAATACTTCGATAAACTAGCTCTACAATCTATATCCACCTGGCTAAATAAGGTGTGATTTTAGTAAGTAAATTTACCTTTTTCTACCATCTGTCTTTATGTAACTCCTTCTAAAAAAGCCTGACCTTAATGCGGTATTAGCCTTGATGTCAGCATCTTTCATGTGTCCACGGAAAGACATGAAAAGCTTGTATTTCTCTCCAGAAACAAGTGGAAATTTTGGTTCAAATAGAATTTGATCATTTTTTGGATTTGTTCTGATTGAGAGAATGCCAAGTGGTTGTGATGAGCCTAGCTTGGTCAAGCGATATTTGGTGATATTCAGGTCCTTACTGTGTAGAATGACATATCTCGTCGAGTGGACGCATTTTAGCTTAATCGTTACCTCACCACTGAAATTAGTTTTTTCACCTGTGTTGGGTTTCATCAATAAATCGTACTTTTCAGGGAGAACATCTTCAGGCAGACGATCCGTTTCATAGGGAAATGGTGCAGTTTTGTTGAGCATGGGAACCTTTTGTCTCACTTCATATACTGACATTTCCGGATCCTGATAGAGTGGAAAAGAACCTATGGTAACTACCAAGGTAGCTTTTGCCAAAATCGCCAATGCAAATATGAAGGAAGAATCCATCATTTTGCCAACCTCCTTCACAGTGTCTGTTGAAAACAAGCAATGACTTTGTTGAACAGGTTATGGGTTTTATTGGTCGAAAATTGCATCTTGCTGTCCACGTCCACATACTGTATACAACAGGTGATACAAACAGACCCTGTGGCAACATTAGCTCATGAAAGCCGATCAAAAGGATAAAAAATATAAATAATAAGAGAAAAATATCATATTCTGTTGGCGGTATTCCACACAAGTTTTACGACGCTGTGTTTTTTTCAGTTTAGTTTATTAATTTTTATTTGAAAGGCAAACTCGTTGAAATTTGAATTTAAGTTATCGCCTGGGGTAATGGTAGAAGGTTCCAGGTAGACCCGTCAACACCTTCCGTTGTAAATTGGTACTTATCACTTGACCCGTATCCACCGCTGTACATGAGAACTTTCTTCACTGGCTCTTGAGCAAAACACTCACAGTGTGCGGATAAAATTCATCATTTTTCACGTCTCGCTGCAAAACTTTTCTAACGTGTTTGAAATTGTCAAAACGTCTCGCTAGCGGTGAAGAAGGACAAATTGTTTCCACGCACGGTGAGTTTTTTGCCTCGTGAGCCAGTAAGCAAATGGCTCGCGAGGCAAATTGCTCACCGTGTGCGGCGGCCTTTCTAGCGTGGTAGAAATCATCAAAACGCCTCGCGAGACGTGAAAAATGAGAAATTTTATCCGCACATGGTGAGATTTTTGCCTTGTGAGCCAGTAAGCAAATGGCTCGAGAGGCAAATTGCTCACCGCGTGCGGCGGCCTTTAAAAAAAATGACTCTAACAAAAGCACGCGCACTTTCATGATTTAATTACTTGTTACGAGTACTTAATCTGATTTTTGGCCTTTTTCTTGATCATGTGATAAAATGCTTATTTGACTGATTTAGGTTGTGGCGTACAGAAAAACAGTTGGATCTTGGTCATTTATATGGACCTCAGAGAGCTCTTTTCGCGCGTAATCGAGACAAATATTTTCTAGTGTTGACTGCGTCGGTGTCGTTTACAAACTCTTCTAACTAGAATGACAGCTAATCCCTAACTCAGGACAACGTTTCACTATTTCAAGTTTGTAAGTAATCCGATCATAAAACACGCCTTTACGTTAGCAAAAGTTACATTCGGGTTTGTTGTAAGTTATAACGACGACAAGCATTCATGGTTTTATTTGAGACAAATAAATGTGCTTTGGATTTTTTTCAAACGTTACTAGATGAAGAGCCAGTACGATGAATTTTTATGTTTTAGCTTTCTTAATTAATATTTGTCATTGCAGTTATTTCATCAAAACGTTCTGCGAAAGAAATGTCCCTGAGGCATACAAGCTGAAAACAGGTTCTTGTAGCTCTTAACACTTAGTAATTACCAGTGATTCTTTTGCAAAAATGATATTTCTTTCAAGTGCATATCATCACCGGACCCTGAAACGATTAAACTTGGGAATTGTCCTCCACTACATTTTTTCGTAACATTAACATAATAATAACTATGATAATAAAATGTTTTTTTAACAACGCTTTAGAAAAAGTGCACAACAAGTGGTAATTTTGGTTCAAACAGAATTTGATCGTATTTAGGATTTACATCTTTTAAAACAATTCAACCGGTTACGATGGGCCTTTGTTGTACGAGCTATAATCAATCGCTGTTTTTCTGATATCTGAAAGGTTTTGAGTTAATAATTATCGCAAAAGAAAAAAAGTTGGGTTCACCGATTTCGTTTTTGAGATAATTGCCCCTAAACACAAGGTGATTTTGCTGATTAAGCGCGCAAATTCGAACAATATTTTCAAAATCATCTAACTCCAGAAAGTATGTTTATTGTTGTTTCCTAATACTTTAAAACTTAGTACCACTATTTGGAAGGGTCTTTAATCTTATCACCCATTATAATTTTTTTTTGGTGGTCCATGAAACATAATTGTATTTTGTGTGGCATGAAAGCGAAGTATTCCTCCTCTAAAACATTCCATTTTAGCGCTTCTGGATGTAGTTTCTAAGTCCTAAAATTGCAAATTATTCAAAATCCTACCTGTAATTTTTTTTTAATTTCTCAATATGTTGTAGAATTTATTGTTACAAGTATATCTTTGAAATAAAATCTAGGGGTACCCGAACTCGTTACCGAGTTATTTTTGCAAATTTAGGCTTATTACTTTGGGTTACCTGTGTAAATATACCACAGGGAGCCCAAATGTTAAATTATCCAGCATGATGGCAGCCGTTCAGCGAAATAAACTCAGGGAGAAAGCGATTCAATTTTTACTTTCGTCCAAACAGAGTGGTTGGAACACCTTTTGCATCATCTGGTATTATTCCTATGTTAATGAGCTCCCGCGCGACCAGCAATTCCTTAATTGTTTATAATCTGAATCATAATATCAAAAATGCCAACTTGATTTTGATATATCCCTAGATTTTTAGGATGATATAATGGAATCTCTTTTGGTTGGCTTTTGCGGTGAGAACGTTTGCTTTCGCATGGTTAGGTTTACTGTACATGCGGTAGCCTGCGTTGCCGGCCGGCGGTCTCGCCTAAAACCGCAGACCGCCGGCAACGCAGGCTATACATGCGGAAATCACTGCTTTTTTGAAAATGCAATTTGTACTTAAATTGTATTTAAAATCAATTACATTTGTCTTTTATATGTTGCTTTTATCTTCCTTGGTTATTCCATATAAGTAATGTCTTGCACGATAAAATCAGACAAAAGTTTATATGCCATTACTAATTATAGACAGCGTGTAATGTCAGGATGCTCGTCCCAGATCTCCTCGTTTTTAGAAGCAGGTTTGTTCAGCTTCAACAAATCCTGAACATTGAGCCAATATTTATCTCCGAATTTCTTCAAAATAGCGTACTCTATTGATGAGCTTTGGTTAGGAAAGGTTTAGAGACTTGGATATAAATTTTAATGGGAATTTTATTGGGTAAGTTTATTATTGTTTATACAATTCATGTGATAAATCTTTTGAGTACTGCAGCGTTGTTTGTGTTGGTTGAATTCATCTCGTTCTTGCACACAACATTCAAGATATCCATCAAAAAACAGAAGCATCTCATTGAGTTACAGTTTTTATATTGTTAGAATAGTTCATCACCAAATGATTCAAAGCTCGGATATTTGCATGGAAGGAACTTTGCTTCCTCATGTTGATACTAAGCTTACAATGTTGATGTTGTAGATCGATCATTAACGTCTTTATACAGCGATGTCTTGATAGCTCTCTGATTATGGCAGATAAACAAGCAAAAGCCCCAAAGAAAAAAGCGTAAGTTGTAAACTGAGCTTATTGTTTTTTGTTATTGTTGTGAAATGAAGTGTCAATTCATTCAAAACTCAATTAAATGTATATATATATACATTTTAGAAATTTGATTGAATACGACAGATGAATATTAAAACTTTATTTATCGAAAAAGATTTAAAATCAATCTGTATGAAAAGAATCTAATTCATGACCAGAGGATGTTAGGGGGAATGTGAGGTGTACTGCCGGACACCTCCTTAAACCTGCTCTACTTTAAATGCCATTTACTGGCTTAATATATATATTTACTTTCATTATCATCATCATGTTCATTCATTAGACTGATTCCATAAGTTGTAGGTTTATTGGCTCTTTTGTGACAAAAAAGACTGGAAGAGAGCACAACTGGGACAAACTTATGGAATCGGACTAGTTTGTTCTGGCTACTAACCTGAGTCACTGTGAAGAAAGAAACATTCTGCATTAGTTTATTACATTTGTTGAGGTTTCAGTAGTCAAAGGAAACACTCTTTACAGTGATCAAGGAATTAGTCAAAATTATTATTATTTTTTTTTTTAACTATGTTAAAGGGGTACTTGCTTGTATAAAGCTAAATTTCAATAAAAAATCAATATAACATTACAAAACGAATACCTAAGAGTCATGTAGTAATCATTTGGAAGCTGACTAATTTTCAAATATTTCTAAGAGAAGTATTTTATTTTGAAGCTTTTTTTTTACAAATGTTGATGTTGATTATGTCATATTATTTATTACATACATTTCTTTGTAACTGTGAAGTAAAAAAATACCAACATAATCAATCCTAAGCAAAGAAAATTGATCAGAATGCGTCTTCTTGGATAGGGGCATTAAACCGCAGGTCCACGGGTCTCCACTTAAATCAGCTTGCTGAATTGGGCTAAACTGTTAAAATATCATTTAGTAAATTAAATGCAAATCTCTTGAAAAAACTTGATGAAACGTTAATGTTTCAAGGAACAGAATAATTTACAAAACAAAGTTGTACAAAAATGTTTGGACCAATGTGTGTGGTTTGTGTGTATGACATCATCAAAATGTCATGCATGAATAACCACATACATTATATCCAAGTACCCCTTTAATATTTAAATTTAACTTGTAGTTAACATAGGCACTTATCAAAGCACCTTATTATTTCAGAGATTATCTAAAAAATAAAACATTTTTTTGTTTTATGTATTTTTAGTGACCTAAAAGTTGTGATCTTAGGAGAATCCAATGTTGGTAAAACATCTCTTATTCAGAGATACATAGAGCGAATATTTGAAGAAAACAAAGCTAGTGTAAGTCACAAATGATACTATGCTAATCACCTTCACACTGTTTACGTCCTCAGCGGTTCTTTTACGTCCACCTTATAACATAGTCAGAGTGAAGGCAGATGGGACCTCCGGCTTTAAGTCCTTATCCGAGAAGACGAGGCACTGAGAGAGTGAAGTATCTTGCCTAAGGACACAACGTGATCGCCTGGTCTGGGAATCGAACCCGGGCCACTGGACCCGAAGTCCAATGCCCTAACCGCTAGGCCACCACGTCTCTCTAATGAGAATCATCATAAGGGCTAATGTAACACCATTACTTAATCATTCATTGAACAGCTGTCATCAAGTTCATTTTTGTCAATGTTGTCTTTGATTCCAGACCATAGGAGCATCATTCTTTCTAAAGCAATGGGGACCATATAATGTAGCTATCTGGGTATGTTTCTCTCATTACAAATGATTATTAACATCTCCATCACATTCTGGACTTTTTCCAGCTTCTTTTTACTGACTGAGTATGCGGATCAGGGGCAAATCCATAAATTTTGAAAGAGGGGGAGCACTAATCAAACAATGATCCAAAAATGTTGAAAGGAGGGGGGGGCACTGATTACTGATTATCAATAAAAAAATTAAAAGAACTAATCTATACAAATAAATCAAAAGGATGGGGGACTGGCACCCCATGATCCCCTCACCCCCTACCTCCATCCCCCCTTCCCTCCCTTGAATCCACCTCTGTAGATTACAGGAACTGATGTGCTCATCAACAAAATAATGATCAGCCTGGACTTTGACATTTTACCATCCATTTTGTTGTAGGATACTGCAGGAGAGGAAAAGTACTCTGGGCTATCAAACTTCTACTGTCGAGGCGCATCAGCAGCAATTGTAGCCTATGACATCACCAAAGAAGACTCTCTCACAACACTTCATAATAGGCACTTACACTTATTAGAATCTGCAGAGCCAAATTGTTTAATAGTAATTGTTGGAACAAAGAAAGATCTGATTGCGTCATCAAAAAGAGCTGTAAGTGATGAGGCTGGTAAAGAACTTGCTAAGCAACAAAATGCAAACAAAGATAGACCTCTTGACAGTCTCTCAAAAATTCCATTTTTTGAAACAAGTGCAAAAACAGGTGAAAATGTAGACAATGTTTTTGACTTTATTTTTAAGACTTGTCTTCCTTTAGATGATGAAAAAATGGCAAATATGTATGCTAAAAAACACACAGGTGTTGATTTGGAAGGCAAGTCTGAAGCAAGATGTGCATCAAATGGAAAATGCAGCTGTTAAATTTGATATATTTGCTTCAAAGAGGATATAGCTGACAGTTCGTGTTCCAGAATATTAAGCTAACATTTCAGTTTCCCAAGTAACACATCTCATATGATTGTTATGAATTTGCAATGTAATGTAATCAAATTAAATTCAATTTATGATTAATAATGATTAATGATAATATTGGTATTTTTTAGTTAACTGATATAAAAATAAAACTTTTTGCAAAATATTTTTTCCAAATGAAAATGTGGCATGTTACGTATGCATAACATGGCCATGTTTAGCATGACTGAAACAAAAATATAATAAAATCTAAAGTGAACAGTCTTATGTTTGTTTATTTTCTTAATTATTTTTCTTTTTTTGCTTATCTGTTTGTTTATTATTTAATTGTTCATTTATTTGCTTACTTTTTTATTCATTCAGTTTTTCAATATCATTTTATTTGTTTTATTATTTATATTATTTATTGTTTATTGTTCAATTTTTTGTTTTTGTTTAATTGTGTATCTATCTGTTCATTTATTGATAATCTATATATTTATTGTTAATCTGATTACTATTTTATTTTAATTATTATTTGTTTATTTTTCAACCTATTTGATTTTTGCGAAACTTTAAAGCACAGGGAACCCAAAATAAAAAACATGACTACCGCGTGGGTCTGGAGACAAGTTGTGGTTGTTGCTATGGGTCATTGGTTGCTATGTTGAAAAGAAAGCGCCATTTTGGAAACCATCTTTGTACAATTTCTCAAAATTTCAAACTTTATTGTCAAAATATATCATAATTGTAAACCAAAATGCCTGTAATAACTGAATTACCCAAAGAAGAAAAGCCCAAGGACGACTACCCAAGGTAAACACGAACAATTTGCATGAACAAAGTGCTATTTTTGAAGTTGAAAATTTGTGTGTGAAACGCTACTCCATCAGCTGTGTTGCGAATGGCAAAACACGGTCAACTTCAACAAGTGTCAGAAAAAGAAGCCCTAAACAAGAGTAAAATAAAATCAATGCAGCGAAATTTTAAGATTCTATTCTAACTTGCGTGCTTTTTTGGTAGAATGACGAAGGAAAGCTTGAAGAAAATTTGCAAGGAGAAGAAATTGTATTTGACACCACATTTGAATGACGTGTTGTACTTACATTTCCGAGGTTTGTTGTATTGTATCTTCGAATGATATTTGCACTTGTATAGTTTTTTTTTAATTTGCAAGTGTAATTGAATGTTCCAATGTTTGTGTAGGGATACGTACTGTATTCTAAAAGTCAGTTTTGTACAAAAACTTATTTCGCTCCCATGTAAGATTAGGGAATCCGGATTCCATCCAAACCCTTGCTGGATTCCCTTACAATATCGAAGTACACATTTTGTTGTGGTTTACAATCATCATCATTTTCCTCTGACAAAGTAGACATTGTTTCTTGAGATTTTGATCACTTGGTTGCAAAACAGGACCTCCAAAAATAACCCACACATTGGAAAAGAAGACAAGGCTAATAGGCCAATCAAAACAAATATTTACGAATATTTCCATTTAGATATTTTAGAAACAATAAATGATTGTGTTTTACTGTGTTTTATTGTTTGTAATTTTTATAGGATTTGCTAAAATAGAAAACTTAGAAGACTATACTGGACTGAAATGTTTATGGCTGGAGAGCAATGGTATTGATAAAATTGAAAATTTAGACAACCAAACAGAGCTGCGTTGCTTGTAAGTAAAGCGCATCACTTATAAAAGGCCCAAAATAGCTGAATATTGACCATGCAATTGTCAATTGAGATGCAACATGTAAATATGCATTCTGGCGATTGGTTGAAACGTAGACATAAAAAATGCAAATAAAATTCATACATTTAAGTAGTTCCTTTAAGTGAAGGGTTGACTTCCATAATGTCCCATGTGATGATTAGGGCTAATTTTAAAATGTTCACCAAGTCACTTAAAAAATCCATTGATACAAAGTAATCTTATCATTTATTGATCAGTTTATTGAATCCAGTGGCAGATCCATGATTTTTCAAAAGGGGGTTCCATGTTCGCCTCAAATTTTTAAAAGAGTCTTTTGCGTATTGAATAGCTGGAAATGGTACCGGCAGTACTGTAACAAATGTAATGTTGTCTTTTATGTAGTGCATTTCACAAAGTCTCAAAAGGCTTAATAATACATTGTATGATGCATTTTATTTCTTGTTATTATTGCTCGAGGGAATCCCCCTTGGATCTGCCAGTGAAATCCTGTGACAAATCACACAGCAGATCTCTCATTTATATAATGCTTACTTTCAGGTACTTACAACAGAATGTATTGAAAAAGATTGAAAATTTAGAACATCTACAACAACTAGATACCTTGAATGTCAGTAATAACTTGATCACAAAGATTGAAAACATCAGTAAGTACATACATTACAGTGCTACCAACAGAACTCAGCTGCCTGCCAACAATTTGTGATATTACTTTTTAACTGCAATCATTTTTCCAAACAAAATTGAAATTAAACGTCATGCTTTTTATAGCTAAAAAAAAAAAAAAGAAATTAATTATGAGAAGAATTAAACTGCATGTAAAAGACATACAGTTGAGGTGAAAATGAAGACTGTTTAATTTTTAGTACCAGTAAATCATTGTTCGTTCATTTTCTAGGTATGCTTCCCAAACTAAACACTCTTCAGATGGCTCACAATAGGCTGAAAACAGCAGATGATATCAGGGAACTTGCCAGTTGTCCGCACTTGAGGTACTTCACAAGAACAATAATAAATCATTACATGTAAATTATTATTATTTTTAACTTACAGTGCAAATACAAAAACCTTGACCATACAGAAATATTTCAGTTTTCTTACCCAATCAGAATTACTTTTTGGTCAGGGTTCATTATTGTGCTGTCTATTATTAGCCAAAGAACAATAACAACGTTCCTGAAATATTTATGTTTTGCCATGGTTTTTGTATTTGCACTGTAATAGAGTGATTTTTATATGACTGTGAAAACAAAATAGACCATTTAGTTGGTAGTAGTTGCTAAACAACAAAAGAAATCAATGGCTTTAGTGTTAACTACTTACTATTAGTTTGCCTATTCTTTCGCCGTCATATGAAAATCACTTTAGTACACCTTAATGTATTAAGAAGAATTTTGTTTAAAAAAAAAAAAGTTAAATTGCTTATTGAATCAATATTTTTACTGTTTTTTTTTTTTTTTCTAACAGTGTTGTAGACTTGTCAAACAATAAGATTGATGATCCCGATGTCATAGATGTCTTTGCTGAAATGCCTAACCTTGTAAGTACCAGTTCTTCTGTAAACACTTTAGACATCAGGTTGTATAAAGCATGGATAAAGCTATCCACTGGATGAAAGTTATCCGCTGCAGAGAATTTATCCAAGTGCATAAGGATTTATCCAATGGATTCAGGCTTTGTGCAACTGACCCCAGACCATACTGTCCATCAAAGTAGCAACATGCATTGTTGACCATGTTTATGATATTCTTTGATGTTTTGTCTGATGTCAATATGATTGATGTATTTGTTTTCAGCATGTCCTGAACCTGATGGGAAACCCTGTTGTCAAGAAGATAAAGAACTACCGCAAGAACATGATCATTAAAATTGTATGTTTTTAATACTCAGTACGAATGCTTGATTATTTGCTTGTTAGAAAGTAAAACAAAGCTAATGATTTTTTATTTGTGTTTGCAGAAAAATTTAAGGTATCTTGATGACAGGCCAGTGTTTCCAAGAGAAAGGGCATGTGCAGAGGCATGGTATGTAAAATATGTCATCTGTCTCTTTGTGATGTCATCAATCTTCCTGTGAATTGTCATCAATAGCTTTGTGATGTCATCAATCTTCCTGTGAGGTCATCAATATCTTTGTGATGTCATCAATAGCTTTGTGATGTCATCAATCTTCCTGTGATGTCATCAATGTCTTTGTGATGTCATCAATTGTCAATAATTGTCAGCGATGTCATTATTCATTCTTACTTGTTTAAGTTGTTGTATTCATGCTTCTTTGAGTTAATATACTATGTGATACAGTATAATGTAAGAAAAACTACCGTCTTGATAGGGCTGAGGGTGGAGTTGAAGCTGAACGAGCTGAGCGAGAGAGATGGATAAATAAAGAACACCAGAGAATCATGGACAGCGTCAACTGTAAGTATATGTTAAACGAACTACTGCAAACTCTTATAGGTTCTCCATAAAACCCTGGAGGTGGTTCTATCAAAAAGTAGTTAAAAGATTTCAATTTGATTCACAGATCTTGGAAAGATTAGAGATGAAGCAGAGAAAAAGAAAAGAGAAAAAGTGGATGATGATACTGACAAGGAAAATGAAAATGAGCAGGTAAATCATGTAGACTAATGGCTGTGTAATAGGTTTAGCGTGGTTAACCTTGTTGAGCCTATAGTCATTGGATAGGCTGCAAGCAAGAGAGTATGAGATAAGAGAGCTTATCCACCATACTTGGCATTACACTCATCAGGGGATCTTATTTCAGGAACGAAATGTGATTGGCCAGATTGCAGGAGGCGCGTTCGCATCGTCAAAACACCACAAGACAAAAGTACGGAAATTAGTAACAAGTTTCTAAAAATAGCACGGCAAGTAGTGCCACTTATAGGTTCTGGGGATGAGCTCTCTTATCTCATACTCTTGCTGCAAGAAATTGTATAGGGTTCTTTGTCACTAATATATCCCTTTTGAGCCTTTCCAGCATTGTACAGCTAGTGTTGTTATTTTCTTACCAAGTGAACAAATGGTTGAGTTATGGACAAATGAATGAACAAATGAAATATGATTGAATAATATAGCTAAACAATGAGAAAGCTGCACAAGCAACCTAAAAGTAGATACACACAAACAAACAAACAACTTAGTAGAGATACCAATGTAGCCCAGTAGGCTGGTCACTTGTTTTCAGCATTAAAACCTCCCACTCTATTTAATATTCATTTCATTTTTTTTTCTCTTGACAGGATATTTCTATTGACAGTGACTCAGAAGATGAAACGTCAAACACACAACTAGATGATAACACCCATGACCAGTCTAATGAAAAAACGTATTCAGTTAGTGCTCCCAGTAGGATCCAACCTACAGAAGAGCCAGAAATACTAACAATACGACCTAGAGATACTGTGGAAGATAGTATATTTGGATCACAGAGACAATCGCAAGCTTCGCACAGACCGCTCATAACAGAATTGTTGACAGGTATATATGTACAGAACTAAGATTCACCACAACATTCACCTGGTCTTGTGACACCAGGTTCTCAAAACACATCCCCAAAATATTGTTTTTTACTTACTCTATCCTAGACTAAAAATAGGTTGTAATAAAACCCTGTCTCAGACAAAACTCTTGTTCTGTCCCAGACAAAACTCTTGTCATGTCCCAGACAAAGCTCTTGTCCTGTCCCAAACAAAACTCTTGTCCTGGCCCAGACAAAACTCTTGTCCTATCCCAGACAAAACTCTTGTCCTGTCCCAGACAAAACTCTTGGTGTATCCCAGATAAAGGAACAGAAAAAACATGTTTACCAAGGCAACTAGCAACCATGGACAGCTGTTTCGGTCTTCTGGGCCTCGTCAGCATGTAGCACTGTAGAACTGTAAATGAAATGTAAAGGCAACAATCCAGTTAACAAGTATATAATGGTTAAACATTTCAGGACCACCAAGAGAAAGCAGTACAACTGAGAAGGTTCTCATCACAGAACTTAATGGTAATCCATTGTTTATTACACATGAGATACTGTCTCACATACTCCATTTGTACCTGTATTCGATGTCAAGTATTCAATGTTGGTATTATCTTCTTTTTAGACGAGGAGATCGAAACAATCAAGTTAAGCGCTGATAGACAACAAACCATAAACTATGATGATGATAATGAAGATGATAACGAGGTATCAATATTAGAAGTAGAGACTGTAGATCTTCATGTTATGAGGGTATTAGATCATGCTCAATTTTTGTGTCCTTGGACATGTGTCTTTTTTAATTTTGTCTGTATAGAATGATAACTTGGGGATGTACGTCTTTTTCAGGGTCTTCCTAATCTCGAGGATGTAGATACTGACGATCCTCTATTTGTACGTAGCTTTAATGCCAACTCACATCAAAATAAGGTATATATTAAACAAAGGAATAATAGATCTCATGACTGAAGAAGGTATAGCTTTCGAGATAAACATAATTGCGATTACCATGGTCATCATCATCATCATAATCATCATTTTCACCATAAATAATAATCATCATAATAATTCACAATTATTTCATCACCTTTACTATTGTCTGATATCTTACAGCATCTAATACAAGAAATCACACAACCCAGTGAACCTAAAACCAACATTAAACCTTTAATACAAGTCTTGGATGATAACCCTGAAGTCCAAGAAACCACCACAAAAGATAGACAATCTCCCGCGCATGGGTTTTCGTGGGACGAGCTGTCCAAATTGGCCGAGACAGTGGGCACAACAATTGATCGCAAGCCAATCGATATCGAGAAAGAGAAAAAAGCATTTCAGAGAAAAATGGATACTTTAGATTAATTGAAATACAACATCAATAATACCGATTTTATTCGCCCAATCAAAAAAAAAAAAAAAAAAAAATGAGTAGCTGAATTGAATTTGACTGGACAATCAAGTCTTCCGACCAATATTATAGTCAGTGCAAGCCATGTATCATATGTATCAGATACCTATATATGGCTGTCTATTCCAAATAAATTGACCACACTGAATAATCCGATTAGACAAGAACACCCCCTATCCGACCAGGAAAGAAAACCGGCCCGACTAAAGTTAGTACTTCGCGATGTCAAAGTAATTACTTCAAAGCCTGAACATCAATTCTATCCTGAATCAATGGCCAATTTTCCGGCTACTCGGTCATTTGAATACGAGAGTTACAAGTTCTTTGATAAGTCTTTTTTTTTCAAAACAAGAATGCCTATGTATCTGCAGTAATACCTTTTTAGACTGCTATGGTAGACTGTACTCTTACAATATAAAAATGTGTAATATAGACGTGTCATTATTGTCAAACTATTGGTGCGCCATTGAGTTCAACGATGTTATAACCTGAATTGTTATCGAACTTTCACGACAACACCAAACTCATTTCTTTAAAAAAAATTGCATCGATGTATTATAGTAAGAGCATAAACAAATTGCCTTTCTTTGCATTTTTCATCAAATTAATGAATGCGAACACTTTATTTTAAAATTAACGTTGCGAAATTTAGATGAATATTTCAATATCTCATCTTTTTGAGGTCGATCAAATGCGATACATGGTTAGGTCTAAATCCGGGCGTTGTAATTTTGAAAAAGACTAATTTAAGCCTAAAGAAACTCTTGACCAGTAAATGATGTCACCTTTTAATTTCCGTAGGAACCTTGCATGGGTCTTGGTATTGTCAAGCTCGCACAATTTTTACGTTAAATAAACTTGTTAAAAGAAAATGTATGTAAATATCCATCTAGCATTTGTAAAATGAAGAATTCCATTTCATGATCTCTTTTTACTTCTAAAAGGCATTTGAAAGATCAGAATCCGCCAGCATTTTAACTAGACACTGGTGGCATTAAAGTTTTTTCTTGATATTACAATCCAAGCGTTTTCGCTGTCCACAGCCATAACCAAATCCACCAGTGCCTCGGTGCCCCAAGGGTCAATGAGCTGACATTTTTTAAATAGTACCTGTTAATGCATAGACGATTACAGTGACGCAGCAAAATATCATTTTTGTTAAGTTATATTTACAAACTAATAGAGTGCACGCACTAAAAGTGTACAACATAAATACAACTAAATAGTGCGATATTATGCTAATTATATTGTTTTCTTTTGTTTAATTAGTGCTATTTACTGCTAATTAATGACAACTGTTGCACACTTTTAGTGCGTGCACTCTACCACCTGGATGCTAATTTGTTAATGGGATTGTCCATTGCGGCTAATCAAAAGTTCGAAATTTGATTCAAATAAATTTCTGTGGTACTTTTCTATAGAATAACAAATACATCATTTTGATTTGATTGGCTGAAATGTGGCGACTTTGAAAAGATCTAATGTCAGCCCCAATTAGAATAAGTAAAACAAAATTTTAAAAGTTTTAAATTGGTTTTACTATAAAATGCAAATCCTATCATCGTTTGATTTAAACAACGCTTAATTTGATTGGCTGAAACGGACTGACCTTCAAAAGAGGCTGACGTCACTCCATTAAAATAATTGGCATGAGTACTTCTCGATAAAATGCAAATCCCATCAAAGTTAAATCACGCTTAATTTGATTGGCAGATTTCAGATGACTTCCAAACGATCTAATGTCTTTTCCATTAAAATAAGGAAGTTTGCAATGCTTAACCAAAAACTGAAAAATAAAAAAATAACCAAGCTTGATCGTATTAGCTAAAATCGGCTGATTTTCATTGGTTTGCATATCCTACTAACGTTAAACCACGCTTGATTTGATTGGCTAAACGAAATGTGATTTCTTGATTGTTTCACCTGAACATTGCTCGTTCGTGCGTTCACACCACATTCACCGACAGTGATATGCAATAATTCTACCTGCTATTAACTCAATCCAAGGGAGAAGAACAGCAAGATGGGTGCGTTTAACGCTCCCGTCTTCTCTCTCATTCCCTTTCTCCTCTACATCTTTGTTACACCAAGCTTCGGCTATTTTGAGAAAGCTTTCTCATCATGCCAGCCAGCTCATGGAATGCCGAAGACTTTCCATGATTTCAAAGCCAAGGCACTAAATGGCTCCGAAATAGACTTCAAAATTTTCAAAAACAAAGTAGTCTTGGTTGTGAACGTTGCAACGTTCTGACGATTCACAATGCACTACCTTGAAATGAATGTATTACAAGAGCGTTTCAAAAATGGAACGTGCGATTTCGAGATAGTCACTTTCCCATGTAACCAATTTGGACGAGAAGAGCCGGGTTGGAACGAATACGAGATCTTACATGGCTTGAAGTACGTCCGTCCGGGGCATGGGTACGAGCCAAATTTTCTGATGATGGAAAAGATGGATGTCAATGGGATAAATGAAACAGAGATTTACACGTTTTTAAAGGTTAGCCTTTGAAGTTTATGTAACTGATGTTCGATATGAAACGAAAACAAATTGATGAAATAGATTCGGGCGGGGATAAGTTGACTACGATTGTGTGCCAAGGGAAAAAATAATATTAAAAAATTGAGGCAGAATAAAAAGGAAAACAGAAATTAATGTTACATTCGATTCAACTCACACATTTTCCTATCATTTCTCAGTGAAAATATCATCTATAAAAGTATTAAGCCCTTGAAAAATTGTTGAGAGTAAAGAGATATAACTCATTAATTAAACATGTTAAACTAGTAAGTGAAAATGTACAAGAGCTGATGGTATACAGGGCCATGGTCAAAGTTGAGAGCTCACCAGTTTGAAGTAAATTTGATTACTGCTTTTCGTAGCAAAAACTCTGGCATTGACAATAAGGGATTGAGTGGTGAGTCAACATAAGAGGGGTAAATGCTGAATAATATGAAATAATACGAAATGTCTTACTCGGGACAAGCACGTTATTAATTTCAGCAATCTCCACCATTCATTTTTTGTTTCTTGTATAAAAATTTCAGAGTCGTTGCTCTGCACCCGATGGCTTCCTCACAGATGAGGTGAGAATGTTGTTCTGGGATCTGATTCGGAACAATGATATCAGCTGGAACTTCGAGAAGATCCTCATCGACCATAACGGTCAGCCATATCGTCGTTATTCTTCGCCGACCACTCCAATGGAGCTACAAGAAGACGTGCAACACCTCATGTTTGGTTGTCGAGAAGCAATGACGGGAGAAAAAAGGCCCGACGGACAGGAGTATTGGTACTAGGTTACCATGACAACAGACGTTTTGGTTACCATAGTGACTTTTTGTTTCCATGGTGACAGGCCTTTTTTGTAGATTAATTTTTAGTTAGTTTCAGTTCGCGACCGATTGAAACAACATTTTTACCATAGCAACAAACTTGGTTAGTTTGACCTCCTTGGTTACCATTGTTTTACCATAGCAACCAACTAAGAATTTCTGGCAAGAGCAAACCATTTCTGTGCAGTTAGTGTGCAGAAAACAGAAAATCCTCGTTTTAGTTTAGTAGACATCTCTATGGTAACCAAATTCTGTCTTTCTGTCATCAAAATTGACCAAGAAACTACTTTTCTTGGCTACAATTGCTCCACAGCTAGGATCAACGGTGTATTGAGTCCATGGATATTCATTACTACTCTATGCACCATAATCATACCTGCTTAGGCGACATTGTTGCAAATTGCCCATTATGGTGCTTATAGGTCATCTGGGCAGAACCATAAACAAAAACTGCGTTCTTCGTTATATTGCCATTTTTGGTATGAAATTTATGGGGAAAACGCCAGTCTTTCCAGCACACAGTTACAGCGGACTAGTTACATGCCCGCGGGAATCCCGCGGGAAATAGCATAGACAAAAAAAGACTATCAAAAAACTGTATTATGCACCTAATTCAAAAACAGTCGGAGAGAATGCCGGCAATTCGCTGTTGAAGTAAAAAGTCAAACCCAAAATGGTACTGATACTATGATAAAATCAAGATAGTTAAAACAATTGTTCTGTTAATTGAGTTGTGTATATTTTTACCATCACCAAGACGTTTTTTAGCAGCGAATTTTGCATCCGGCATTCCGGCTATGACATTTTGTTTGAAATAGGTGAGTATATCGTAAAAACGCTTTAGATAATGAATTCGACATCGTAGCGTTTCATGTGCTTTTTGAAAATAGGTAATTTTTTTCCGTAGCAATGAAGAGCTGATCATAAACCGGTTTGACCGGTTGATCCTGTTCTGATGATAGAATCTTGTTCAAATATGGTCTTTAATACATTCAATCGTGTTTGATAATGGGTTCTTAACGGATAAATTACACTTTTTGGGAAAATACATGCATACCTCGTACAATCTAAAAAGTTAAGATTTGGTAATAAAATACAATTAGTTAGGAATAAGTCAATAATTCAACGAAATAAATTATTTGAAATGTGCGTATTGAAACTTCTGTTGAGTTCGACGTGTGCGAATGTGGTCACGATAAACGATTATAGACCAGTTCTCGCGCGGTATTCAAGATGGCCAGATTTCAACTTTGTCGCAAAATTTATCTTTTTTGTGCAATGAACATTTAAGTCTAAAACATGTGACAGACAACAAAAAAAGACATTACGTGGAATGAAGAACTACATGTTTGTAGAGAAAAATCAATCCCTGACCGCCGAACAAATCTTGCGACATCGCTTAGCTTAAAAGCGTGATTAATTATTTGTAAATAATGACACAAATCTATTACATATATTATATAAACAATAGTTTATTCATTTTTTTTTACAAATTTCGGTAAGATAATTGATTTCTGAATTAGAACATTTTTAATTTCATCAAAATATACCCCCCCCCCCCCCCCCCATTTTCTACACGTTGTACCTCAAAAACAAAGACACGGGGAATTCTTATTGCATTTCTCATATAAGGAAATAACTTTATACAAAGTTTCATAAAAATGACATTAGAAATTAAACGTTCCGTTCTTCTTCCCTCGCCGCTTGCGTCTCCGCTAATGCAAATCAGTGAGAAAACCAAGACTCAATTGTAATAATGATGCTACTTAAATTTCTATATTAATTTTTTGGCATATTACTAAGATAGCTTAGACACGTTTGGATCAACTGGAATTAGAAGAAATTTAAATGAACATGCATTTTTCATATATACTTTTCATCAAGAGATCATCACAAAAGCTCTACAGACAAAATGCATATTAATTTTGACAAAATGGTTCTAGTCACTTCCCATACGTTATTCAAAGAAGTCACTCAAGAATTGAAAAAAAAAAACACCCGCGGAGAAAATACAATAACCTCAGTTTTGCTCGTTTTCAGTGTAATTACCTTCAAATGACAATTGCTTGCTTTAATGGCGAATTATGAGCAGAAAAGGCAAAGGTGTAAAAAATATGCTATAACGCGGCGTTAATGAATCGAAAAGTTATTATTCTGTTGCGAACTGCATGGGACTGGAAACAAATTTGTTCCATCTTTCATATCTAATAGTTTACTATGGATATACTTTCCTTTGTTCCTATTTTTCATTTCCAGCATTCTTTTGTTTGTTTGTTTGTTTCTCACTTTCAGTCTTTACTCAGAGTTGACAGCTGTGCACGTTTATTCCTTGGGCTGGTGGTACGAAGCCTGAATAGCGCTATCCACCGGATAAATCCCTATCCAACGGATAAATCCTAAAGAAAATCTATGGAGTGGATAACCGGCCGGGCCCTGCATATGATTTACTTGTTTCTATTGTTTCCACCCTATTCCCCGTAAGTATATTTTAGCTTATCACCATCTGGCCGGTTAGAAACACTAGAAATTTTCAAAAAATCGCTAAAAACATATCTATTTGTAAATACGTATTGTTAATTTTTCAACTTTCACTATTTTATCAATTTTATCAATTATCAATTTTCTAATAACTAATTATCTATATATAAATAATATTATTAGGAATTTATTGTAAAGCGCTTCGAGAATTTTAGGAAGCGCTATAGAAGACCACATTTATTATTATTATTATTATTATTAGAAAGTTGTGCTATGATCAATCTCTCGCGAAATCTTTGGCTATCAATTTTTTGATAATTGTTATTTTTGCGGTATAAGATAAAGTTAAATTTCTAGCAGATGCACAAATTTCGAAAAAAAAAAACGCTTTATATTAGTATAATCAATGAATAATTAAAAGGTAGGGTTTATAACTTTAATTTAAAATTTAATCACAAAAATAACAATTGTCTTGGATAAGTTAAACATAAATAGCGCTTTATCTTGAAAACAGCACTCACACAGCCGTGAGTGCGAGCTTTGCTCAAGTAAACGTTAACGAGCAGTTGAAGAGCTTTTCTGGAAAATACATGATGATTTATTTTTCCATTTTGGTGTTACAGCTCCATTATATTTTGGCTACTGTCGCTTTTGACTGCATTGGTACCTGCTATTCTGGACAATTTTTACCAGAATCTCAAGATATCTTCCATGGACATCTCAATGGATTCTCCTACAAGAACATTACAACTGATGATCCAAGGAAGTGCTACTCATCTTGTGCCCAAGATTGTCGTTGTAAGGCGTGTCAGATGAAAGATGCAAGATGTGAGCTGCTGGATGAGGACAAGACTTCCAAGGCTGATAACTTTGTGGCTGAGTCAGAATACGTGTACTATGATCTCAAGCAGACAATGTACCAAGGGGTACGGTCTTTTTTTGCATTTCTTGACATATATATATTAAATTTATATTCATTTTTTTGATAAAAGTAATATTCTTGAATTAAAGTAACACGTCCTTTTTTATATTTCTTACAGAAAGGTGTTTGTCATAATGGCTGCTGTCAATCTCAACCTTGTATGAACGGAGGAACATGCATCGAACACTGTCAGTCACCAAAAGACAAGTTCACATGCAACTGTACTGAACAATATGATGGAAAACTTTGTGAAGATCAACTACCTTTCACATCGTGCCTGCACGTTTGGACGTCTTCCAAAGATGGAGAAATGCCAACAGATGGAAACTACACAATTATAGACTATTCAAACAAAATCAGAACAGTGTACTGCTCGTTTGAGAAGCCGAATCGTGCTTGGACACTCATTGAGTCGTTCTCAGTCTCAAACAAAGAATACCATAAAATTAGGGCATTCCACCAAAAAAGCAGTACTTTACTGAATCGCAATAACCGCCAACCAAACTGGCTGGATTTTTTCGAAGGTCGAAAGTTTATCGAGGATGTGCGACGCACATCAACTATATTCCGCATCACCTGTGACTTTCCCTACCGCTCTTCACTCCTTCCCGACTATCTATTCGGTTACCTGAGAGACTATGACATCATCAACTATGGCAATACCGTTCTTGGTTGTTTTACGTTTGCTCACATCAATATCAGAGGTCATGATTTTTTCAATACTAAGGCGGGAGTAACTCAAGTGGCGAACAGGTTTCACTTTTTCATCGATGGTCACGGTAAGACTTGTGCGTTTGAAGTGCCTGGAAGCTCTAAGGGTGAACGTAATTTTGGATACTATAATCCATTGGTCAGGACCTCTGTGTGCACCGCAAGAGATAATTCGACAACTCAGTACTGGCTAGGTGTAGAATATACTGGATACGTTACAAAATATTTACGTAAGGATCTTTGAATAATGAACAAACATTTCAAATGTCTGTACACCTTTTTCTGTTTATTAACAGCACTGAAACGTTCAGATTCAAGCGAAAGAACATTGTCATTAGCATGATGAGGCAACACTCAATGAGAGTATTTGCTCAAGTTATTGAATGATTCTTCCAGCTAATGATAAGGCGGCTCTTTCGCTTGATTGAATGTTTCATTCCTGTTAATGACAAGCAAAGCTGTAAAGCACAGCAGGTTTATAATTCCCATGCGTCTTCGGGGATTGAGAATATCGTAATGAGGATTTAAACCCAATAAAGCTCGGACACAAAGATATTTCAAGTTTAACTAATATATTTTGAACGATTTGAATTGAATCATGGGATAAGGCTCGATGTTAATTTACGTGATAGTGTTAATAAATACTCTATTAAAAATTTGATCAATTGTTAAGCGTACAAGACGTACAACATTCCGATTTTTTTTTACAGTTTTGTTTTTATGTTGATCAATCTAGATAAAATATCTCAAGTTAAACCTCTAATATCAACAACAAGTTCATATTATGTATATGTTATTATAGCTGTTCATCGGATCAATTAAGATGTCCAGGTGAGTAATGAACTATTGTATTTACGTTTTTTTCAGTTTTTTGAAGAATAGCGTACAGAGTGAAAACACTAAATCATAAAAAATACACTAAATAATGCTAGTTTATGCTATAATTCTCTTGTTGTTGTTGTTGTTTTTACTAGTGCTATTTACTGCTAAACAGCGACAATTGTTGCACATACTTAGAGTACTTTTCGCATGACCGCGAAAGAAAATAGACCATTCAGTTTGTAGCAGATGATAAAGAACGAAAAAAATGACATTAGTTTTACTACTAACTATTGTTGTACATATTCTTTCACGGTCGTATGCAAATCACTCTGGTGTTTGTGCTCTAGTTATCATTATTTACTAGTAAATAGAGTGCAAACACTAAATGTGTTCAACAGTTGTCACTATTTAGTAGTAAATAGCACTAATAAAACAAAAGAATACAATAGAATTACTGGTACTTATGTTGCTCACTTTTAGTGCGCAGGGACGAATAATTATCCTCAAAAGTTTTTTTTTTTTCTTCTTTTTAATATTATCATTTTTTTAATACGGGTGCATACCGTGGATGTCTTGTTCTTTGTGAACTAAGAAAAAACGTTTTTATCATTTGGTGGTGATGAACCATACATACTCCGCAGTCCCTGGTGCGTGCACTCCGGCACTATATATTTAAGAAGAGCGCAATAGAATTAGCACTAAAAAAATGGGTGCTAAATAGTAACGCAGTCAATTTATTAGCCCAATTTTTCCCGTATGGGGGATGGGTGAGAACGAATGCACACAGGCTATCAATTTATATATGGCATGTGTATACACCAGGCCGAACCAGTATACTGAAATATTGATAATAACCAGCGGGATGTTAGTTGATGATTTCCATGTAAATAACATACAACATACAGTAATATGATTAAATTATCGTTTGAAATCAGTTGGACTGCCGAACACTTTGTGGGCACACAGCCGAAAACATTTAGAGAAACCAACGTTTTTTAAGGCCGGTTTTCGTATCAGCAAAGTAAAATCATATCCACGTTAGTATTCTAGTTATGGGGTAACCAGGTGAGTGGATAAATCGGAAGTGATAAGTTCATTTTCAGTAATATTTGACACTAAAATCATTCATCGCAGTCTAAAAATATAACACAAATAAAGTAATCAGTATGTACATTTTTATACTGAAGATTCGCTGTCAGAAAGTACACCATTATTATAATTATATAAAACGTCCATATGCCAGATATTTTGCCAAATATTTTGCAAGAAAAATACTCTTAGAATATTCGAAGCCTCAAGGTGTTCAGGACATGACGGAAAATCATGGTGCATTAAATTTTCAACTAATATGAATTGAATTTGAATATTTGCAATCGCTCTGGTGAATTTCTTAGAATGTTAAAAAAAGGATTATACTATACAGTGCCAAATTCAGTATGATTTTCGTTTAATTAAAAAAATATATGTGAAACGCTTCCTGTGAAGTTGCATGTTGCTGCTGTTCAGTTGATTGGTAGCCTTCTCGATCTTTATCGTTTTGCAACATAGTGACGTCCACTCGACGTTAATCATAGCAACTCATAATCAGCATTTTTTTCCAGTTTAAATCATGAAATTAGTCACTCGACCTGTCACTCTTTAAATAGTCAGTTGTTAGTCACATCGCTCAACAAATCCACCAATTAATCAGCCATTTTATTTGTCAGCCAGTCAATCAGCCAATCAATCAGTCAGTCAGTGAGTCAATCAGTCAATCAATCAGTCAGTCAGTCAGTCAGTCAAACAATCAGTCATCAACCAGTCATTGATTCAAAGAATGACCCTGGTAACTGGAGCATTGAAAATTCACTTTAATATAATTAAAAACAATTTGATGTTTTTGAAAATAAATTGCACTGATACATAACACATAGGACATAAGGACTTGCATCATAACATATTCCATAACAAACTCCATAATGGACTCCATAACGTACTCCATAACAGACTCCATAACGGACTCCTTAATAGACTCGCAAATAAATTTGCCACGGACCATAACCTGCATTACTCTAAAATTTTGAATTGTATTTCTAAAAAAAATATCAGCATATCCAGTAATCACTCTTCTTTTCTCCTTACTTCGCTTCTGTTCTCTCCTTTTCCATGACCCACTATTTTTTTTCTTTTTAAAGTTTTGTGAGTCAGAGGTGAACTAGAAGTCTCAGTAAATAACGATTGTTCTGAATTTCTATCTATCATTTGGTAAATTCAGATATGTAAGAAATATTATGATTGCATATTTGTTTCGAAATATACGCTCTGAAATATCAAATAAAATTGTATTGTTAAAGCCATGCATCGGCAAAAATCTGTGAATAAATAAAATAGAATACTGAAAAGTGTATAGACCTCCGCCAATATAAAAAAAAACATACTCTTGGTGAAACAAACTGAAAAAACGCGATGACAGAAAAAAAAACTTTGATACAAAAAAAGATAGAAAAGTAAAAAAAAATGAATGATTAAAATAATAATCCTGCAAAGTTAAAGACGCATTTTTTCACGCTTTAAACTATCAGCACAACGTGAACATTAATCCCATCCTATTCTTCTCTAATCGCTTACTGCCACACTGAACATGAACAATGACATTTTTGATCCCTTGCTTTGCATATACCGGTTACCGACACTGACACTCGTGAATACCACTTCAACGACTACACTTGAAACCTTTGCTCTTTATCCCCCAGAACGACCTGAGAATTTCGTGGCTTTATAAAGACTTCTCGAATATGCAAGAGAGAATTTATCAGTTAATTTCTTCACATAAAGTTGCCTGCATGATTTGAAGCAAACCAAAGCTGAGTTAAAAGCAGCAGTCGCGATAATTGCTGATATTAGAAGTTGTCGAACAAGTTTGTTGGCTTGCTGAGGCTTGTTTATCATTATGAATAGCCGAAGAACATTCAAACTCGACCATGGAAACAAACAATCAGTTGCACAAGCATTGAGAACTATAGTCGAACAGACTTGTGTTCAAGAATTGGACAGAGGAGAGAGCTATTTTGCTCGAAGAAGTGTCAAAGAAGCTCAGGAAGAGAAAAACAACGAAAATGTTTCAAATGGACAAACGAGCTGGCCGAAAGTTGCTGGTATTTTGGCTGCAAAACGACAGTTTATGAGGAAAAAGGTATCAAAATTATGTCAGTAGTGTAAGTGTTTGTTTTGTTTGTGGGTCAAGTGTTCTCACTGTGTAACTTATTACTATAATTAGAATATTACATGCACGATTTAGTTCAGGTTTGCTTGCACCAATACTATCCATAATATTCCCTAATTCTAATTATGTATTTTTGACAAGTTACTTGATCATTTTTATAAATATGCAGGAGTTTGTCAAACTCTAGGTACAACTCAATTTTTGCAAATTTCTGTTTTTTTAATTAAAATACTGAATTAATGTTTAATTCAGATCCATAATTCATAGCAGCATTAATTCTACTGTTCACATTCTTCGATATCTTTGGTAAATAAATCGCTTCAACTGCTTTCTGTATTTCGTATTTTTTCCAAAACGATTTCAAAAGCTCATATACGTCTTTCCATCTTCCGTTTGTTTATTTCTACCAATGTTCTACAACTTTTATAAAATCATGGATTGCAAGTACGCAACTCTACGAGTTAAAAAATAGCAATTTAAAATGTTCTTCATAACAGTGTTTCCCTTTCGTTAAACATAAGTACTATTTGAAATTATTTTCTTTGTACTGATATTGTTCAAGTAATTTGAAATCAAAATAAAAGTTATTTAATCTTCTTTTAGTCATCCGTCCATGAGCTAAATGTCGCCATCTTCCAAGGCAAGGACGTCAATGAAATCAAGCGATATGGTATATTCGACGGTAAGTCATATGTGGGCTGTTTGTGTTCCAATCCCGCCTTTATCAATAAACTGCTTGCACGTGCATGCGCGCGCGAGTCGAGAGAACTACTCGCAAA
Source organism: Diadumene lineata (assembly GCA_918843875.1). Taxonomy (NCBI): domain Eukaryota; kingdom Metazoa; phylum Cnidaria; class Anthozoa; order Actiniaria; family Diadumenidae; genus Diadumene; species Diadumene lineata. The sequence goes on from OU974080.1 coordinate 12,854,213, forward strand.
AGATCTTCCCCTGCGAAAAAGATCGCTTCTAACCCTGTGTGATATATGTATATATTTTTCACTTTCAAAATATTTTTTATAAAAAAATTAAATGTATTTACTCTTTCCAGTGAATTCCGGATAACTGCTTAAGACTTATGAATATGTCGAGACCCTGACATATACAAGTATATAAATTGTCCATTAGACGTCTTCTTTCACGCGCATAAGTTCACTTTTTATTCGCATTTTTCCCCTGTGGTAATTCGAAGATTTCCGCCGTTTTAATGATGGTAAAGTTTATTAGAAAATACAAATAAATAAACGTGAAATATGTACAATTTTCAACATGCAACTCGTTGGCGAGACAAAAAGATAACATGGACATCTTCTGTGGCTACTATGATTTATCGCCTTTTATACTTCTGTTTTTACAATTGGTAAAACTCTTATTGTTAGACTTGGTCAAGTTGGATTTGCACCTCCAATTTCTCGCTATTCCTTGTTTGCGTGAAAGTGAAGGGGTATAGAGGAAGAGTTTTTTCTTTGTACTGCAAAAGATTTTTTTAATTTTGCATCCTGATGCGAATTCTTTATTTCTTTCATCCTTTTTTCTCTTTTGTCTTTATCTGCCCACGCGCCAAACTTCTTTACAGCCAGATTGATGAATAATCTGTTTTTCGTTTTGTTCTCTTAAAGTAACATTTGTTTGTTTTTTTCTTTCGTTTGTGTTAAGATATCAACGGCTGTGGTGAATTCAGCCCACGCTCCAAACTTCTCTAACAGTCAGATTGATGAATAATCTCTTATTCGTCTTGTTCCGTTAACACTTGTTTCTTCTTTCGTTTGTGTTTAGATATCAACAGCTCTGATGAATTCGGCCCACGCGCTAAAATGTCTGATGAATAATCTCTTTTTCGTCTTGTTCCGTTTGTGTTTAGATATCAACAGCTCTGATGAATTTGGCAAGGCCCCTCTACACTGTGCCGCTGCCTCTCAGAACATAGATGTCGTCTTATATCTTGTTGAACGTAAAGCTAACGTCAACGTGTTAGATGACAGGGGCGAGACGCCCTTGCACTATGCAGTACGAACAGGGAATGTTTCGCTCGTTAATGTACGTATACATAGAATGACCATCAACCCCTTGCTTGGGGGGGGGGGGGGGGGGGGAGGGGGGGGGGGAGGAGCAATTATAGAATACCCCGTCACATGACACAGCTGCACTCTTTGATAAAGACGAATATACCAACAGATTCCTATTATTATGGTAATAAGTGACGGGGTATTATATTAAGCCATATAATCGCTACGTCGCCGGATCGTTGAAATTACTGATCGATGCGACGATCCGACGATCATGAGCAATTATATGGAAGCCATAATTCTCAAGGTTGCACGTTACGTCGTAGCCGACGACGATGACGATACAGCAAAGCACATGGCGGCAATAGCTTTGTTCTTTATTCCTCGAGGGATTCTTGGCCATGTGCATGGTTGCAACCCAAGAATCTTAACTTTTTTAATTTTAAAATAAGAACGGCAGACTTTAGTTTGGACATGTTTCGGTGATGCTCTCGCCATCACCAGTGCTTTATTACATGATGAAATGCTTGTATATATATACGGTGTGAGATGACAGAAAGAATCTTAACCTTTTTGTCTTCGATTCGTGTCAGGCGCTGGTAAAATGTCCTAGAATTGACATAAATCTGTGTGGTTCTACCACTAAAACAACTCCATTACATCTGGTTGCACAGCTTGAACATCATAACAGTGTTAGGATCTGCAAACTATTGGTATGTATTCACTGCGATGTGCGTTCAATCTTTCATGTTGTGGATGCTCACACGCATGCGCTGTCTTTATCAACAGCCTTGATATTTTATCCCCGTATTCAATTTTTCATATTCCCAGCTCGAGAATACAGGAACAATAGTCATAATTAGTGAACAAAAGCAATGTGAAAAGTATTCTGATCTAGAGATAGTGGTAAAACGTCATCACGCTTCAGGCTTATGGATTGGTATTGGGTAAAGGCCGGTACACACTAGGCGACAAGTCGCAGCGACTTGTCGTCACGACATGTCGCCTCAGTGTGCATTGGTTCAATATTTGTCGCCAATACATCTGATTTTGTCGCTGCGACAATTTCCGCCAAAAATACCTAGCACACACGGGGGGAAATTGTCGCTACGACCTATCGCGGGAACAAGTCGCTGCGACTTGTCCCCGCGACATGTCGCCTCAGTGTGCATTGGTTCAGCAATCCCAACCGGTTGGATTTCATGCTGCAAGTCGCCGCAACAAAATTCTGTCGCGGCGTCAACAATTTTTGCCAAAAAATGTTAAGGCCGGTACACACTAGGCGACAAGTCGCAGCGACTTGTCGTCACGACATGTCGCCTCAGTGTGCATTGGTTCAATATTTGTCGCCAATACATCTGATTTTGTCGCTGCGACAATTTCCGCCAAAAATACCTAGTACACACGGGGGGAAATTGTCGCCACGACCTATCGCGTGAACAAGTCGCTGCGACTTGTCGCCTAGTGTGTACCGGCCTTTAGTACACACGGCAGGAAATTGTCGCTGCGACATGTCGCGGGGACAGTGAAAGACCGACGTCTCGATGACTGTTTGATTAGAAACACAGAATCAGTCACAAGTCATCGTCTACTTGCTGTGACTGATATCGATGGACTGAATTTAATTGTCTTGTTGATACTGATAGTTCTGATGGTCACTAATCTGTTTTACAAGTTCTCTTAGTATTTCTGTCATTCAAGTCTTTGTGTAATTTGCGGGCATACTGATTCAGCTTTGTTTTAGATAAGCAAAGACGCTGATTTATTTCTACGAGATAACAACAACAAGACCGCCATTGCCTATGCTGCACAACTTGGCAATCATGAACTAATGAGGTGCATTCTAAAAGGAGGTAAACGAACTATATACAATTCTGTATTCATTTAGAATCAGTACAATTAGATTTAATGGCCCTAATTCACTATGACGTCATATCAAAACAATTTATTGTTTTAAAAACACAAAGAATCATGAACGTCGATGAGGATCGAATAAACGCAAATTCTCCCTGAATATCATTTGGAAAATATAAACTAATTTTATATTCAAGACCAGGCTATTTTAGATTAAACTATTTTGATGGGAGCCGAATTTTTCTATTGAGCGATTTTATCTTCCACGTAAACAAGAGGTGGCGTCATAGTGAATGAAGTATTTTTCTCGATCCACAGCTGAGGACAGAAAAGATGAGCTATTGTATGATGTTGATGAATTTGGTAATTCGTTACTCCATCTTGCGGTAAACAGTCGAAACTCGAAGGTAATGCTGTGTTTTACTTACTTTATATCAACTTAAACAAAGGAACGAAACGCAAAAAAAAAAAAAAAAAGAAAAAGAAAAAGATAAAAACCGATAAACAAATAAACTGTCAAACGGACGGGCAGATAGATCTGGACTGACCCAGTACAAAACTGGGAGAGCCTCACAGCACTCATTTGTTCTAATATATTCATAAAACGACAATACAAATTACAAAACCCATTATTCAATAGAAAGAAAGCCTATATAATACAACTGGTTTTTATTACATTGCCTACATGAACAACATGCTATTTACGTAGTTTCTACCGTACAACAGTTCATTTCTGTTAATTTTTACAGGCTGTCGAGTTATGTTTGGAATTCAAATCAGACGTGGATCGAATCAAGGTAGAAGTGTTTGTGTGTCATAGTTGAATTCAGTATTTAAGATTTAAGTTATAGCCTCGCTTTCATGCTAATGTATCTTGGTGTACCGCTGGACTGCTAGCACGACATGCTCAACTGACATTGTCACCATTGTCAAACCATGGTGTCATAATTGTGCTTGCAAACTGATTGCGGTCTGATATTTTTCCTACCGACCACGGTATTTTTCATTTTACAAGCATTTTTATTTTTATAGTTTTTTTTTATTCGATCACATTAGTCCAAAGAATATAAATTGTTTACTTCAACTACAATAGTGATGGTCATTTATCATTCTTTTCTTTCTCAGGCATCCGATGGAACTACCGCTGTCCATACTGCTTGCGCTCTCGGTCCGGTGGAGTTAGTGACAATGATTCTCCAGTCTGTTTCATTCCAGTTTGACTATTCAATGGCGGATAAGAACGGCTTAACGTGTCTTCACTTGTAAGTATTGTAACAATTATAGAACAGCATCAGAGCAAAATGAAACCGAGGAACAGGATACAGTGTTGTTGAAATATAAAATGTTGAAAGGAGAGTGATTATTGATGCACATTAGCATAACAATTTGTTTGTTAGTAAACATGAAGTATAGCTATAATTGCTGTAATATGTGATTGACGTTATGGCGTCATTCTACTACCACTACCAGCATTCTTTGCGAAGTCTTTTTCGTATTCTAATTTTTAATCCCTTTGGAGATTAACAGAACACTATTTACGCTACAAAAGAAAAGTCAGCAAAGCATCTTCGTAGTGGTAGTAGTATTCTACGTCATTATGCAGATCCCCTCTTCTCAGCGTTTCAATGACACGTGCGCCTGTTTCAGAATACTGAATTGAATTGAAGGTAACTTTTGTTTATATCTTATTTGTTTAGGGCAGCAAAGCACAATCAAGCTGAAATAATAAAACTGCTTCTTAAACAGGTGATCGAATGAATGAATGAATTAATGAATGAATGAATTAATTAATTAATCAATTAATTAATTGATTAATTAATTGGTCAGTTAATGACCGAGTGAATGAATGAAGGAATGAATGAAAGAATGAATGAATAAATGAATGGACAGTTGAATGAACGAATAATTCTATCAAATTTTACATTAAAAAATGCAGCATTAAAATTTACTGTTTCAATTCAATTTCATCAGCTTATCGATGTCAATGTCATTGATAAAAATAACAAAACACCTCTGATGTGGGCCGTGTCCCGAGGCTGTAACGAAGCCACCGAAGTCCTGTTACATCATGGAGCTGATGCTGGTTTATTGGATCGTCATAACAGAACTATTATCCATCTTGCAATAGGCAGCTTTACAACGCTGAACTTGCTGCTGCAGGTACATGCGAAACGGCAAAGTGAAATAATTTGGCTTGTTCTTGTGGATGTTAGACTAATTCCATAAGTCAGTCCCAGTAGTTCTCTGTTAGTCTTTTTATCGCTCCGAAACCAGCCACCTCTCAAGACCTATTACAAAAAAGAGCGAAAACTACGACTTGTACAATCGCTCTATAAAAAAGTGTGATAACTTGAAAGCCCAGTTTCTTCTTTCGCCAGACAGTTTCTTCTATCGCCATTTTTATTCACTTTTTTGCTTTATGTTGATTGTAGAATTACGAAGTTCGAGCTCTCATCAGATCCAAAGACAATACAGGATCCACAGCGTTACATTATGCTGCTAAAGGAGGTTATCCATTAGTAAGTGATTTTCTAAAAGTTCGAAAGACTGGTTTCCATATAATCGTTAGAGTAAAGGTTAAGTTCTTTTTGGTATAGCTGGATGGTTTTTGTCCGGCTTGTCCAACGTTTCTATCTCATCCGTAGACGGTCGGCCTGCGATTCTTATAGAAGAGCGAATAATAGCCACCAAGAGAGTATGAGATAAGAGAGCTTATTCCCCGTATGGGATTTTACACTCATCAGGGGATCTTTTCATTCTATTTTCAAACTGAAGTTATTTCGGGAACGAAACGTGATTGGCCAGATTGCAGGAGGCGCGGTCGCATCGTCAACTCATCTCAAGACAAAAGTGCGGAGATTGGTAACAAGTTTCTAAAAACAGCACGACGAGTAGAGCCCCTGATGGGTCCGGGGATAAGCTCTCTTATCTCATACTCTCTTGCAGCCACTGTATGTGAGATTAGGTGATAAAAAGTCAGAATCATCACGACTCAACCATGTGTACACTATTGCCATTCATTCATTTGTAGGACGTTGAATTAATCTTGTCCATTCAAAGCTCCTTGTCGGGAGCACAAAATATCGACGAAGACACACCATTACACTTAGCTATCAGGTAAGAATATTTTGTATTTTGTGTTTTCTCGTCCTTCTGGTTGTGCAGGTATTTTTTGTGTTGTTTTTTCTTTTTTTCTTTTTTTCATGGCGTCTTTTCTGTATTTTCTCCATTTTCTTCACCTTCACATTTATTAGCTTTTTGGCAATGAGATAAAACTTGCAGATTTACTTTTATGACCTGCAAAAAAGCATTAATTTATATCTTAAATCTTTTGTATTTTTCTGTAGTCATGGATGGCTAAAGATAGTTCAACTGCTTCTCGATGGTAAGAATTCTCGCATGGTCAACAGTTTGGACAAGAGCGAGCGTACACCGCTTCATCTTGCTGCCAAACATGGTCACGTCGAGATAGTAGAATTCCTACTACAGACTGGAGCCAGTATACAGCGGTGAGTACAAACACATAGACAAAGACCCAGTTGTTTTAGACAAGCCATGATGCTTTGCGATTTAGTTTTCATTTCAAACGACTATACAGCAGATATACAGCAGATATACAGCACTAGCTTTTTTACGACGTCTGGCCGAAATATCTAGTTAGATGCATTTTCTAAGCCAAGAAGCGCGCGCGCTCCATGAACTAGTTTTACAAACCGTTTTCTTTACCGTGTAAAACGGCTACGTAATTGCATTCTGTTTTTACCATATACGGTAAAATGACGTAAAAGTCGTATAATATGACAACTATTGTACACATTTAGTGTTTGTATTCTAATTTGATGGAAATAAACGCAGCGCTCTTTCATGACACTCACACTTTCGCCTGACAGCTCGTTCTAACTTGAGGACACGTGTGCAAACAATAACAACAGCGTGCAAAGCATTATGGATGATAGAAATATGTCCATAACGTTGTTTGTTTGTTTGTGTATTTTTAGAGACAGAAATGGTCAAACTCCACTCCATTTAGCAGCAAGAACGGGATCCCTGTCTATTGTCAAACTGCTACTAGTCGATAACTCATTCTGCTTGAACCAAACAGATAAACACCAAGTACTGATGCAATTATTAGAAAACTCTGATGATAATGATGATAGTGGTGATATATAAAATATCTTTTAAATAATTATACAATATAATCTTTTCATCATTTTAATCTATTTTATTAATTTATTATTATATATCAAGCTCAAATTTTATTGCTTGTAACTATATGTACATATTTATATTTTAGTTTTATATTATTTGTTTATTTCGTCTGTTTTGTTATGGCGCAAATGGTCATCTCGCCATGGAAACTTGCGCCTTATAATGATGATGATAATTGTGATATTATGGTCATGTCATCTGGTGATGTTGGTAGATAATGGTGGTGGTAATGATGGGGATGATCGTGATGAGGATGATTAAGATGATTGTGGTTCTCATTAGCGATTGATTACTGAAGTGGTCTGTGTGTATCTTGTGTGTGTTGCGTTACAGGAAACTGCGTTACATCTCGCTGTCCAAGAAGGTCACGCAAATGTTGTAGAATACTTCATCTCCAATAAAGACCAAGACCTGACAGAAAATACACACAACAAGAACATACTAGATATGGCTATAGATCATAAACAACAGGCTGTTGCCATGGTATTGGCTAGTCATAGAAGGTAAGACAGACAGACAGACAGACAGGCAGGCAGGCAGGCTGACAGAAAGACACAGCAATAAACAGACAGAAACAGACAGACAGACGGACGGACAGAGACAGACAGGCTGACAGATAGACGGGCAGACAGAGAGACAGATAACCAGACAGTCAGACAGACAGACACAGGTAGTCAACACAGGAAACTTAATAGTAAACGTAACAGAATACGTTCAATCAGAACATACTAGATTTGACTATAGAACATAAACTACAGTCCGTTGCCATGGTACTGTTTGGCAACAGAGGATCAGACAAAGAGACAGACAACAAAGGAAGCTCAAATTGAAATCGTCAATAATATTTGCTTCTGCAGATGGAAAGAGATGTTCAAGCCTGCAGCTAAGAACTGTCCCAGTCAGATGGAATTACTTGTTGAAAAAATGCCTGGAGTAGCAGAGGTGAGAAAGTGATCAACGAATAGAATGAAATAAAGAATAAAAGAAAAATATCAAATACTCCTGGCGGGATTCGAACCAGCTACGTTGTCAGCGTGGTTGGTCTTGTAGTGCAGTGGTTAACACACCGAAGACTTGGGCTCGAATCACGCCAAGAGCATATGATATTTCTCTCCTATTCATAATTTCATTTATACACTGCATTAATGAATACAATGGTATTACCATCAGTATTATCGACACCATCACCGTTATCACCATCATCATCATCATTTATGGAATTGTTCTCCTCCTCTTTGCCTGTCACCTACAATATCTGTAGCTTCGAACTTTATGTACTGTCTTCATCACCACAATTCCATACATATGTATTTTTCCCCTTCTAATCTAAATTCAATTTGTTAACTATGATTTGTGCTTTTATTTGTAGCGTTTTCTTGATCGCTGTGTTCATCGAGAAGGACGAAAGGACACACGCGACTACAAGGTATAATGTTCACAATCCTATCGATTTCTTCATGATATCGATTAATATTATAATTAATTTGAGAGCTTTAAACGGTTTTGAATCCATGCGTTTTAATGTCGACAGAAGGCCTAAAGGGATAGATGACGTTGCGTTTTCAAAATTATCAAGGTTATTTTGGATGTGTTTGTGGAGAGAAGGCTTCATCGCATAGAAAAGGTTTCGTTTTCAACATTTATCCGAGTTAGTAGTGTGGATATGGTCTGAGTGAGTCATTAATATACTCTGTTATGCACCCTAAGCACGCTTTACATCAAAACTGGATTCAACTGTTTTACCGATCCGAATGAGGTTTCCTTCTTGCAGTAATAAGGTTCCATCGTTTTGTTATTTCAGATTACCTACAATCTACATTATCTTCAAGGAATGCCAGACTACGAGAAATGCAAACCAAAAAACTCCTTGAAACCCTTATACGTAAGTACAACCGATATAGTCTTTAGGTTTTTTGTGTGCATTATATCATGCAAATCAAAACTTTCTGTTCCTTTGGTATTTGCCCTCATGCTTAATCCACGCTATTTCTCATCGAGAACATCACTTGCCCTACATAGTCTTTAGGTTTTTGTGTCCATTTTATCATGCAAATCAAAACTTTCCGTTCCTTTTGTATTTGCCCTCATGCTTAATCCACGCTATTTCTCATCGAGGAAATCACTCGCCCTTTTTTACGTTTCGGTTACTTGTGATAGTCTTCATCGTGTATGAAGGGGACTGACGACCAAACACTGTTAAAACTTGTAACCACCCAGACTGCAAACTGCCAGCCTGTTATAAAATAATCATGGTTTGAGTGCTATCAGCTCTGATTTGTTATTGTTCAGGCGATGGTAAAACATAAACGACTGAATTGCTTACAGCATCCTACCAGTATCGCTCTTATCAGTGTTAAATGGTAAGGAACTCATCTCAATTCCTAGTTTCTTATATTGTTCAGATAGAGTGCAAACACTAAATGCGTGCAACATTTGTCACTATTTAGTAGTAAATAACACTAATTAAACAAAACAATATAATTAGTGTAAATTACATTATTTAGTGGTATTAATTTTGCACACTTTTAAAGCTTGCACTCTAATATGAATTGCATTATTTAGTGGTATTAATTTTGCACACTTTTAGTGCTTGCACTATAATATAAAATAGCATTATTTAGTGGTATTAATTTTGCACACTTTTAGTGCTTGCACTCTAATATAAAATTGCATCATTTAGTGGTATTAATTTTGCACACTTTTAGTGCTTGCACTGTAATATAAAATTGCATCATTTAGTGGTATTAATTTTGCACACTTTTAGTGCTGGCACTCTAATATAAAATTGCATTATGTAGTGGTAGAGTGCACGCACTAAAAGTGTGCAACATAAATACCACTAAATAGTGCTATTTTATGCTAATTCTATTGTTTCTTTTTGTTTAATAATATTAGGGCTATTTGCTACTAAATAGTGACAACTGTTGCACACTTTTTACTCATCTTCTGCACATGCTCAGTCCACATTTTTCATGAGTCCAACCCACATGGGTTATTGTCTTTACATTAGACTTAGGCCTCAGCTCAGTTATATATTTCCATATACATGTATTATCAAATTTTAATGCGTGTAACTTTTTGTATATCTTTGAAAGTTCTTTTGGGAATACTAGGATCGATAGCCATACTTCATGTTTTACTAACACACAAATTCTTATGCTAATGTGCCAACCAGAAGTACAATAAGCTCTATTGACATAACAGCCAATTACTGTCTGGTTGGCACATGAATAACAAAGGCTTACGTTAGCTCAAGTATCGCTTTACTAAGACGTGTAGATTTTTTAGGGCCAGTTTTGTAATAAACACATAGTTCGTGCTTTCTTTTGTTATTTTTTAGTTGATAGTACGATTGTCATAGAATGTCTTTTATACACTTAGGTCCTGTCAGCCACACCGCAGCAATCAAAACTCACCACATCAACATTTTGATATTTTATCTTAATGTTAGCTATGATTCGTTGCCTCTCCAGGAACCATAAGGTCCTGTCATGCTAACCTCAAAAATACTAGGCAGGACTGCGTCTAGAGAAACAGTTATTAATGCAATGATAAGTTGGACACCGTAGAATTATGGTAGAGAAAACTATTATTACTATAAATGGTTTTCAACCATTCCCAGGAGGCAATTTAAACAAAAGACATGGCAGCCATGCTGGAGGACTTTTTAAAAGAAAACCACTGGTGTGACTGGTGGACCCTTTTGTTGCACTCACTCTCCTGGGAATGGTTGAAAACCACCACCGTGACTGGTGGACCCTTTTGTTCCACTCACTCTCCTGGGAATGGTTGAAAACCATCACCGTGACTGGTGAACCCTTTTGTTCCACTCACTCTCCTGGAAATGGTTGCAAACCTTCAATTATTATGTATTACTCCGACGAAGGACTAACGTCCGAAACGTCAGTTTTCTCTACCATCATTCTACAGTGTCCAACTTATGATTACATTTGCAATTCTAAAGTACTTATTGATGTTTTGTTCCAGGGACAAATACGGTCTAAAGATGGTGTTTATTAATCAGACGCTGTCTGTGCTTTACTTGTGTATGGTAATAGGACTGGTGTCCATGTTGGCAGACAACCCTTGTTTCCAGGCAACCAATGCTGTAAGAATATAGTTATGTTTCTTTTCTATTGCCTGCTTGCAAAATTGTTATGCCAAATAAATAAGAATTTTGAACTGCGCAAAACTTTGCATTAAATCAATTTCTATAGAGATTGCCATCGTTCAACGCCTTCCTAGTCATCAAAATCTTCACCATCATTTTCATTATCATCAACACCACAGCTGCTACTGCCGCCACCACCACCATCACCATGGTGACACTAAGAGAACGATGATGATTACTATCGTCATGAACTATTACCGTCATTGCCACTACCACCACCGCCATCTTTTTCATCATTATCATCATGTGTAAACGTAAATCCTTACCATTGTTTTATCATCATCATCATCATTACTTTGATTACGTCCTAAATGGACACACTCATCGTCACACTAAATCACCATCGTCGTCACTATTGTTATCGACATCAATAAAAATAACAAACGTTGACATTAATCCCCACAGGCCAACTGCACTGCAAATTCTGAACTTCAAGGTGACGCTGCATGGGTATGTGTTTATGTTATTATAACAAGACTAAACAGGAAATACAACAACAACATCTGTTTATCATGATCACTTCAAGTTTCATTTTCAAAAATTCTACGAATGTCTTACAAGGTTGTTATATATGATAAATAGACAGAAATTAATTACAGAAAAAAAATTAATGTTTACAATTAACTGGTGAAGGATAATTCGCCGGTTTCATATTGAAAAAGGGACTGGGTTCTAGTTAAGAAAAATGCAAATTATTGAAATCATTCCTTATGTTTTTAAATCATCAAAAATTTGAGAGCATATTTCATGAGAACATGTTAAAATGAATAAACAATGATAGTTTTGTTAAGATCGGATAAACACAGATAAATTTATTGGGACTTGAATATTACAAGAAATGTAATGGACGGACAGTGTCCTTCCAAAATATGTTTCCTTCATGAATTCAATAAAACTAAAAAATATCTATCAAATGAACTAAAGTAGCATAGTAATGATGTTTATCTTTGTGTTTTTGTTATTTGAAGATGTTTTTTAATGAATTATGCTTTGTTTTTGAAGACTAGAACCCAATCCCTTTTTCAATATGAAACCGGATAATTAAAGGAGGTACATGTGCTTTCAAGTTAAAGAAAACTATAGTTATGCAGGACACAAATATAAACACATACACAATCACAGGACAAATACAGAACACTTGCATAGAATAATAGAATAATTGCACTCTAATGGCAAAAAAAAACTGTATAAATGTATTATGAATGAAAAAGTATATTACACTACACCATATACCGTATAATTTCCATGAGGAAATCCTTCGTCAACAACAGCAACATCATTCGCCAATCTTTTTCCTCAGATTTTGTCACATGCGTAGCTAATTTATATTTATCTTTTCAGCCGAAACGACCAACAGTCCACGGATATGTGTTTTTAAAAGTGGCACTGATTGTTCTCAGTATAGTGAAGTTATTGAACCAAGTGTTAGCTGTGTATAATGAGGTATGTTCGCTGTATTATCGAGCGAGCAAGTGAAAGAATAAATAAATAATAAATAATAAATGCATGCATAATTCAATGAAGAAATAAATGAATGGATTTATGAATGGATGGATGGATGGATGGATGGATGGATGAATCAATGGATGGATGTATGCGTGAATGAATAGATGGATGGATGGATGCGTGAATGAATAGATGGATGGATGGATAAATGAATGAATGGGTGAATGAATGAATGAATAAATGAATGAATGAATGAGTGAGTGAATGGGTGAATGAATGAATGAATAAATGAATGAATGGGTGAATGAATGAATGGATGAATGAATGGATGAACGGATGAATGAATAAATGAATGAATGGTTGAGTGAATGTATGCATGAACATTAAGAACTGAATTCTTTGATTAATAATATTGACGATGTTCAATGGGACTTATCAGACGAGGGCATTCATTTTAGATAGTAATTTTATACCTTTATAGGGCTTGCACTATTTCAAGAAGTTCAGCTATCTAATAGATCTTCTTCTCTGTATCACCATGATGGTCTTCCTAATTCCTACTAACTGCAGTAGCTGTTTTGGCGCAGGTGCAATAGCTGCATGTTTAGCATGGCTAAGTCTTATGTCACGCATTGCAAGGTATGTAACGCAATACAGCTGTCTCGTAACCGTGCTTTACATCTTGGGCCGGTTGCTCGAAGAAACTGTGCAATCCCCTGCTACCCCCTTTTCCAGAAGTCAGCTTCAAGTCTGCCTTACATCATGCTAATAATCTTTCACTAGCAGTTCTTTTTCCCTCATGACCTACATGCCAAGAGGCAAGACGTATCAGGAGAACGTTAACCAATAGAAAAGTAATGGGGAGGTGTATGGAAGGGTAGTGCAGAAACGGTATAAGACAAAAAGACGGGAAAATTCGTACAAGGAAAAAGCTCATTTACAAAAGGTATTTTAACTACGAACAAACCTTGCACGACCATGAAGAAGGGAGAACTATTCTTGTCAAGCATCTTTCCATCAATTGTTGGTTTGTTCATTGAGGCCATATCTACACTATCCAGAATAAAGAGAGACGAAAACACAACTTTATGTACCCGGTTAAGCCTTCTGTCCACAATAAAACGCATGAATTCGAAACAATTTTGTGCAAACTCTATTGTTCATTTAGACATTATTTGTCACGGTTTCGTTATAAATGTTGCGTTTTCAAAATTATCCGGTAGACTGTGGGCACGTCCTCTCACTATGCCGGATGAATTTGAAAACGAAACTTGAAACTTTCACACCAAAATGATATTGTTAATGACAGTTTTTTATCACGGTTTTGGAACGAAAGTTGCGTTTTCCAATTTATCGGGCATAGTGTAGTTATGACCTAAGGGACCGTTCATTATTTATGGCAGGGGGGGGGGGGGGGGGGCGGGCTGGGTGATTAATTACCAAGGAACCCATTTTTTTAAAGACCCCCCTGGCAAGAACAAAATAAATTTCAGGATCCCCCTCATATTTACCTTATCTGTCTTATGAAATTTCAAGACCCCCCTTCCCTGATAGCCAAAAAATTATTTCAATACCCCCCTTTTCAGACTTGGAAAAAATTCAAGACCCCCCATTTAATCACCCAGCCCCCCCTCTGCCATAAATAATGAACGGTCCCTAATTAGTTTTATTTTCTGTGGTGAACTAACTGGTTATGCTTGCTTTAATTAGAGTGTCTTTTCTTGGTATTTATCTAATGATGCTTGAAAGAATCATCCTAACGGTGCTTAGGGTAAGATTTGTGTGTATTAAGTCAAAACAAGCAATACAGCTCATCATTTATACACACTCTACCTCGACACTACACATAATTTAGACGAAAATCGCTCAATATTGTTCTCAAACTCTAACCCCTCCCCCTCCGCAATGTTGGCAGCCTCCATGTAATGTAATGTAATGTAGAGCTTATATAGCATTAACATGTTACAACAAGGCAATGCAACATTGTATCGGGGAAGAGGGTTTTGAAGCGGGTGAAAACGGTGTATACGGAAAAAAACTGTTGATGTCCCAACAATTTTGCAACTGAGTGTGGCTTCAACTCAGAGAAAGTTTTTATAGGGCTTTTGTAATGACAACATGTTTTGGGATTCAGTCCTTTTGTAAAGGTTTTGTAATTGATAATATATTGGTAAGATTGTCGCACAACAGTGTTTTTTATCAAATACCACAGCGATCATCGCTTTGACCTGGAACAAGTGACGTATGCTGGCATAGGTTTAAATGAGAACAGAGTTTACTCAATTTACAATATAGTGAGTGAGTGATCGAGTGGCATAGGAGTCCATATGTAAACTCGTAGATTACTTATACAGTTCAGCGACAGTTAAAAATTGAAAATTATCATTATTAATTTCTTTTTTTCAGGTGTTCGTTCTGATGCTGCTATTTCTTATGTGTTTTGCATTTTGTTTCTACGTTGTGGATTTCAAACAGGTATATTTCCAGGGGCGAATTTAGGGGTGGTGACAGGGGTCACTAGTCAGCCCCACTCCCTTTCAAAGTTCCTGGATCCGCCGTTAATTTCTGAATGTTTTGATGACATTCATAATTAATCTTGATAATGATGCTACTGATTATAATTATGCTGATGAAACATCGATGAAACTAGTTTCAGGGTAGAATTGGATATCCTTCTGTTGATAAACCATTCCTTGTCCAGCGGATCATCCCTGAATAATCCACTAACAGGAGTACCCCTCATCATGAATGTCCGTGTATGATTATCTTTACGATACATCCTCGATTCTCTTTATTTTTTAGGTGTTGTTTAAAGACCTGTTTCAATCGATGGTCACCAGTTTTGTGATGTTAATGGGTGAAGTGAACTATGAAGTTATATTCCTACAAGATCGTAGTCTTTATCATCCATATCTACTTTATCCTCTATTTATCTTATTCTGTATCACGATGCCTATCATATTCCTCAACTTACTGGTGAGTAAGCTCGTTATTCTTGAGCAGTTGATTGAGGGAGGGAGGGAGGGAGGGAGGGAGAGGGAGGGAAGTAGGAAGGGAGCAAAGAAATAGATCTCTAACGTCAGAATCTCTCTACCGGTATTATAACTGTTATTGTGTCCAACGATAGCCATCTTATTCCTTAATATATTGGGTCCAGTTCTACGAGGACTGGATACCGCTTCCTACCAGATAAATCCCTGTCCAACGGATAAATCCCTATCCAACAGATAAATCCCTAACCAACAGATAAATCCCTATCCAACGGATAATTCTAAAGAAATTCTATAGAGTGGATAACTTTGTCCATGCTTTGTACGACCGGCCACTGGTAGGTAACCTCGTGTATAAAGGGACAGAACTAGGGATAGGTGAATGCTTGAAATAGATATGCACCATCTAAATCTACTCTTTCCGATATGTTTATATTATAACGATGACTCACTTAATTCATCGTAAGTGACACATCACCAAAACCAACGTTACGCTTTTTTGCATCATTTTAATTCTATTTGCAAATTGGTTTCAATCCGATATTTATGTGTGTGTTCTTTGTTATCGAAACTAGATTGGTTTAGCTGTCGGAGACATTGTCAGTATTCAGAAGATAGCAGCGTTAGAGAGATATTCAGCACAAGTAAGCTATGTCTTGGATATGGTCTCTTTTCTCCATGTTGTTTTAGATAGGTTTTATATTATAGTTTTTCTCTTTTTTTAATGTCTCACCCCGTCAGAATCCAGACCAAGTGCCGTGGGTTTAATTTTTTTTATTTCTCATGCTTAGATGCAGTAAAGACCATCCAGCTTGACAAATATGAAAGTGAAAATACTTGTTTCGATCTAAACTTCCGAAACTTACTAACTATTTTTCTCGTTGCTCTGTTTTTTATAGGTTGAACAGTTGTACCATATCGAGCAAATGTTTCCACGTTTTATACTTAAACGATGGCAGGTTAGAAAACATATGGAACATCCAAACCGACGGAAAACACTAGCTAGAAGGGTACGTTTATCTTAATACATATAGCAATGTCAAATAACGTTGTCTTCATTACAAGACAATAAGGACCTTAAGCATGAGAACGAGGGATAGACGACGACGAGTTTGGACTTTATTTTTGCTCAAAAAAACACATGTAAAGAGTCATATTTAGTCAAAACGTCTTCAATGTTGACAACAACTACTAATAATGCAATTAATACTTCAAAAAAAGACTCAGGGCACATATAAATCAACTAAGTTTATAGCAACTCGTTGTCGTCATCGCCTCTCGTTCTCATGCTTATTAGGTCCTTATTAGGCCTTTCCAAGACCACTAGGAATGATGGGTAAAAGTCATGACAGAATCTAGAATGACATATTGGACATTCAAAAATATATGTATTGACCTTTTAATCTATGGAGCTATCAGAAAACAAATCAAGTCATATAACTACATTGTGTGGATTTCTTGATGACCTGTTGACCAAGATTGCTCACTTGTTGATATTTGCGTTATTTTTAGATGTATGACGTCATTGTCGGTACATTGACAATGTTTGGGTATGAAGAAGAGAATAAAGAAAATAAGATAGAACAGACTATCAACGAACAGGAACGAAGGTAACTCAGAGGCGGATTCAAGGGGGAGGGGTGGTATGGTGGGCCGATCCCTCTCTGCTTTGTCTGCTTTGATTGATTTTTGTTGTTAACTTTTATTTGTGCCGCCTCCTTCAAAATTTCCGGATGATTTTTTGATTAGTGCCCTAACCCCTTTTAAAAAATTCTGAATCCGCCCATGGAACTATATGCTTATTAATTGCATAGACATTCAGTTTATTCCGTGCTGGTATAGAAGGGTTTTTTCTTGTTTGTAACTCTTAGGATACAAACTGTTTTCTTTGTACTTCTCAGACTTCAAGCTATAACTAAAAAGTTAAATCACCAATCAAGTCAACTCGATCAAATGCAAGAACACTTAGAACGAATAGCTGTCAGGATTGTTGGGTCCAAACCTCCTCCAGTTAATCCTGAACTCGATGTGGACAGACGAACACCTCGCGAGCACAGTGTTTAAGAAAAATAATCTTACTGAATTGTAATTTATAAAATATGGTCACGAAATTATTATTTATTCATTCATTCATTTATCAATATAATTATTCTTCCATTTATCCATACATACATCTTAGGCTACCGCAGCAATTCTACGGAAATCGCTAGCCAATTAATTTATCTAGTTGTATTGCGAAAACTCATCAAAACGACCTCATTAAACACCCTCTTCCTTGACAAGACAAATTAGAAAGCTTCTTTAAAGGGAATCGTGACTCTCTCTCCTGTATTTGCAATATTGATCGCTTACTACTGATATGGCGCCTTGCTGTTCTTTTATTGGATATTAGCTATTTCAGCACTAACTATTTTGTTATTGCCCCCCTACGACGTTGGATAGTTTAATTGTGAGACGTTATAAAGCCATTAGAGAGAATGTTGCTAGTCTGATATTTTCCACAAACTTTTCAAAATAAGGTAAATTAATATAATTGGCTATGACGTCACGCGAAAACATCGTCGAAACGCAAAGGATTATGGTCACCCAAGGGGACCATCTGATCATCGTAAGTTCGCAGAAAATTAATCTTAAACACTTCTTAATCCTTCAACAGAGAGAATATTATTTTATAACTAGCCTAAGAGACCTCAGAATGCTGCCTTTCATTTAGTTTAATATTTGGCCTATGAGTGAGGCACGCAAGGTCGACGGCAAGTCGGTAAAAGTTCCAAAAAAAAGTTAAGACACTATTATACGTTATGACTAAGTCTCTAAATATTGCTTTCTGGATTAAAAATTCAACTTTAAAAATTAACATCTTAGAAAGCTCATTATTAACAATAACAGCTTATTTTTAGAGTATAAACCTTCTAATAATTTCACGTTTCACAATAACGCTTTATAAGACTTTTGACTTTTGACATACAAGAGATTTTTAACCAAAATTGATTCAATAAAAACAAAAAGATACAAAGAATCAACTATATACGATTGCTCAGGCTCGTTTCGCTGCGGTAGCAAGATCATGGAACTGAAGTATAATCCCTCAAAGAAACTCGCAAAGGATCCTGGAGGACTCAAAATTAAGATTTCTGCTCCCTTACTACTCCAGTATAATGCCTTGTACCTTCATGTACAGCACTCTCTCTCATTCTGTTAACTTACAATAATTTAATTGAAATATTTTTTTAATAACTTTGAAGTATTTTGATCTGGTGCAGCACAGTTATATCAAATTTACTCGTGTAAACGGTGCCAATTCATTTTTAGAGCCAGTGGGATGAGTTAAAAAATAAATAAAATGAACAGTTGCTAAGGCATTTTTAGATTTTAAAATGCGCAGTGTGTTGTATTTGATAATAACATTTTAACTTTTGTTTATAACACTAAACAAATAATTGGAGAAAGTTACTATATTTTTTACTGAAACTACAGTCTTCTTCAGAGTGTTAGTCATGGTCAGACGATGCAGACTCGTAGGGGAACTTATTTGTGAGATCGTCCTGGGAGTTTGTGGCGCCTGTCATCGCGGTAATGTTTATAGCTGAAATTTACATGACACAATTCCAAAGCTTTGTCCGTTATCATGGAATTTTTAGGATAACTTAATTTTTTTCTCTTTAATTTGTTCATTTATATTTTATCAACCTTGATATTTTCGCCTGAATTATTCATTTTATTGTACAATTTTTATGCAATTTTCTGGAAAAAACAATAATTTCAAATTGATTTAAAAAATCGTTGATAATTATTGTAAACGATAAAAAACTTTTTTAGCTTTTTAAGTTTTACCGTGAATATGAGCGTGATGTGCGATGCCTTCCTGAGTGTCGAAGTAACAACAATTGATATAAAATCTAAGCTCGGTTGTAATTTTGAAAAAAAGATTATGTTGAAGAAACTTAAATCTATGAATAATTTATATAAAGTCATAGCACAATTTAAAGGTATAAAACAATCAACTCCCATTAGTTGAATAATATTTGCATAACACCATAAAGCATAAGCTTGAAATGAAAGAAAGACATGTTTAATTCATAGTAATCAATTTCTTCATAATTCCATTTGATTCTGGCTTGTTCCGACTATTTGCTTTTCGTATTGTCGTCCATTACTTCGTGCAAATAACAAGTCTCTCATTTGATTTTTAATATGATTCAGCATAATACAAACTAACGAATCTACTATAAACAACATCTTAATTCACGACCATTGTGAATATGAATGTAGCGCAATTTTCACATCTCTTGAATGACATTCTGACTTGAATTTTAGCCCAAATTTGACATAATCGTGAATGACACTGTAACATTGAATTTGGTGGAAATATCACGTTTTTATTGTTTCTGTGTTTTGTTTATATTATTACGCTGTACATATAATGAAACTATTATTTTCTATTACAATCAAAGTACAATTTTTTCAAACGTACACTTACCAATTTATGTGTCCAACGGCGGTGTTCTCTTTTGTTATAATAAATTTCGCATGCATGGCCGGATTTTAATTGTAAGAAGAATTAAATAAATCTTTATTAGATTCGCGTTATCTTGTTATAGGCATTCAGCTATTTCAGATTTGGTTGTTTGAAAGTTAAATGTATGTTGACTTTCAAATTGCGATAGAAATCTTGTTGGATTGCTATGTTTTAATTCTATAAGGGATAATTTTGTTTTTCTTAACTTTTCAGCATAGTAACTTCTGTACTGTCTTCCTGCGCGTTGAGGTTTCCCTCGCTCCTCGCGTGTTCTCTCGTCATCCCGTGTGCATTGGATAAGAGTATCAACTACGAAAAACTGTTTTTGATGCGTTAAACTAATTGCAAACACGATAATCACTTATTGCTCCGCGATCATCGTCAATTATATTTCATCGTAATAATTACACTATCGTAATTATGATAATCATCGTTATCATCAGTACAATCATCGTTATCACTACTATCATCGTTATCATAATTATCATCGTCATCATTACTACCATCATCGTTATTATCATTACTATCATGGCTATCATCATCATCGTTACCATCTTCACATTATTCAAAAATGAGAACATCAACCATACATCATCACATATATATGTAAGAACATTCTGAAAATATCGCTAAAGTAATTAACATCGATTGGTAAAATATCGGTTCTGACAATACACACTCCAGGAAAAACATACTTGCTAGGTACAATCAGCACCCTCCAAGCCAATCACAAACAATATCCGGGAAGGCCGATCCGGGGTTAATGAAAATAAAAATATTGAGATCAGTTAAAAGATATTAAATTAAAATTGCTACAAAACGTATGACTTTTAAGTTCTTAAACTTGACTGATATATATATCTATTTGCCGCGAAAAAGAAAATTATCAGAAAATTGTATCTACCATACAAGCAACAGAGAGTCAAAAGAAAAATGTGCATTGAATTCGGGACTTCTCTCGCCGAATACGTCGCCATACTCTAAATAACTGCTTCATCCTTGCGTCTTTGACATTTTTTCATTGGGTTTCTTCCAAATTAAAGGTGACATCCTTCAACTCCAAGAACGTTGGACACGTAAGATTCTAAGGAAAGTTTTATTTTGGGTAAGTAAACACGCATACTTTAAGAAATTGATCGAGAACTCTCGGAAAGCTTTACCAAAGCAAAACAGATGTAAGATATTTTCTAACCTAGTCACAGTGAAGCCGGCCGGATCAATAACATAGCAAATCATGAAGCAACGGCTCATTTCCAAAAATATGACGCAAACACAAATATCAGAATTAACATCGATAGGATCTTGTTCTAAACAAAAGCGATTTAAACATCAGTTTGAAAAGCTCAAATCCAGGAATGCTTCTTTTATTGATATTTTAACATTTTACATTTTTCTATTAGCATCCGTTCGTATGTACATATGCAATTTCTAGACTAAAAATTCCAAAAAGTCAAATTATTTTCTAGAAAATGTTTCGGGTTGGAAGCGTGGTGATCAGTTAATTTGTTTTCGACGACTAATGATTGTCCCCTGTTGTGTTCTTGTTTTAATTTTTTTCAAATATATAGTTCAATAAACAATAAAACATGCACTTTTAACAAAACTGATCCGAATCGTAAAATGGCATCATTATGAAACATTTTAAAAAACTGAATGAGGTCAACAATTGCAAGTTTTCAACACAAAATTATTTATCGCATTTTCGAAACTTAACCAAAAAGTTTTTTTTTTTTTGTGAAAAGATAAAAATGATTTCTCATTTTACTCCACTGTGCCAGCTTTTTGCTATTATGTTTATACTTCGAAAGAGGGAAATTAATAAATAAATGTAAATTCGATTTACATTATTCTTAACACACTTTTATCCCGTTATGCTTTGGATCAGAACTCATTGACTGTTAGAAAATTTAGAAAAAGAGCTTCATTTTCAGAAAAGATTTTCAATTTGTGTTACTGTCATAAACACAATACGATTATATCGCTGTCTTTATAAATGAAAAACAAATATATAGAGTGGGATTATGTGTGAATAAATTTCGACCGTTAGAGTTTTGATAAATCTAAACAAAAATTAAATCTGCTTTAAAATGCTATTGGGCAAAATTATTGAGTCACAAAAATATAAGCGGACCGTAGGAGATTTTACCCGACACTAAAAACGACTGCGAGTCTATATTAAAGAAATATTTTTCATGGCGTTTCTGTATCTTTCTATGGATAAAAAACTTACGATAATTCGGAAACTTCAGTTGCAGCCTATTTCAATGGGCGCCTAAAATCTAAGCAATTACAAAGTCCGGTTATTTCAGTTTTTGTCATGGCTTTTCTGTATCTTTCTATGCTTGAAATATTAATGTAAATCATATACAAATTATATAAATTTTTTGTAGATAATTTCTGATTGGGCTAAAATCTAAAAAATCACAAATTTCGGTTATTTCAGTTTGTCAATTGCAATGCATAGGTATACTTGAAATTATCGTTATGTAACTTATGCCTACATAAATAATTTTTATTTCAAATTATTGCATGTTTGTATTTTATTTTATTTGCATAATCAAACAACGTCCGTTATTCTATTTTATAAAACCAAACTTTTATTGTGTTTGTAAACACCTTTTTCAAAAAAACTCCATTGTCGGTGAGAAGGACCAATTCCGGATTGCGGATGTCCATTACACGACTGAAAAGGTCTATAGATAATGTTTTTTTTTCCTTAACGAATAGCTACAGAAGATACGCATATATACTATTTTATCGACTATTGGATCTTCAATTTGAGGAAATGATGCTGATCTGAATAAAATGATTGCTTATTTCTTATCATTATTGGAAGTCCACAGTACCTTTCAGTCGTTAACGTTTTTTTAAATAGGAACATGAAAAATTAAGCATCTACGATCATAACATAAACTTGCGACATTAAAATAATGAGCAGTCATAAAGGTGTGCTTTTATTAGCTGATTTCGAGCCTCGATCTCTTGCACTCAATCACGGGCCTTTAAAATTTCCAGCTCAATGTTAATCGAGTTATTTTTTATGTATATTATTATTTTTTTATATTCTTCATATTCATATGGATTATCTTTGTCAGTATTTTTTTAATCAACAGATTTTATTAATATATATGTAATTCAAGGGTAGATATCGATGAGCTCAAATCTAAAAGCCCTAAAAAAAAAATAATAGTAATACTGAATAGTGCATTTTTATCCAAATTCTATTGTTTTCCTATGCTTAATTTGTACTAGAGTGCAAACACTAAAAGTGTGCAACATAAATACCACTAAATAGTGCTATTTTATGCTAATTCTATTGTTTTCTTTTGTTTAATTAGTGCTATTTACTACTAAATAGTGACAACTGTTGCACACTTTTAGTGCGTGCACTCTTATATTTGTTAGAATACTGGGCTCTATAATGACAAAAAATGTAATCAGAACATTTCTCATTTTAACATGCGTGATATTCGCCCTCTGATTGGACTTAACCAAAGTTGTCAGACGTCGCTATCGTGTTAACGATTTCCTGCTAAAAACTTCCAGTACTGTATATATCTGAAGTGCTTATCGTACTTGCCTGTCCACTCTGTTTTCTTCAAGGGAAATAAGTGCCATCTCTTTGCTGTCGAAAAGACAGTTGATCTTCCCTTTGATTGGTTCGTTGTCAATAAACTTGATATTACACTAGCTTTAGACTTCGTCATAACTATATTTAATGCCATTATGCTAGTGTATTCTCAGTGGAGATGTATTTTAGCAACTGAAATTCTGCCAAAAAATTTGCCAATTATAGTCGGACCGTAAGCATTTGGGGAAACAAATTAGTAAGTAATAACATTATTCAATTATTAATTTTAATATTTTTAGGATGAAAAAATTCCTCTACAAACGTTAACTTTAGAAAGAATTGCTTTTGAGAATCTCAGCGGAGACTTGTGAGACAACTTGTTGTTTTGGAGTGACTCCGAAAAAGTGGGGACGACTCTCGTATATCGTAGGGAGGGGTTCATGGTCGTTTCAAAAATACACCTAAACTGAAGATACCGGTGTCTCCCGTCTGTTGCCGACTGGAGTGCCTCCCCCGGAAAAGCAGCATTAGTTAATAGATAATCACTGAGGCACACAGCATTCGTGGGTATAATGCAGGCAGCTGAGGGCGCAGCCGTTGTCTTATTCGTTTTCGTTATATTATAGGTGGAACTAGGTGGAACTCGCTGCATTATTAAAAATAATGCTTTTAGCTAGAAGCATTATTTTTGATAATGCAGTTTGCTGTTTGTTGAAGTGTGACCTAATGCATTCGTTGAGATAATACTGAGTAAAAACAATGGGTTGTGATGAGAACAGTGATTATTAACTTACTAGTTTTATCTCTTATCAAATTCAAAACCGGTTGGTAATAGACCTTCCCCGCATTCGGTTGACTGGCCACAAAAGAATAGATTTACGTCGAGGCTGGAATGTATAAAATACAAGGAATGTATGGATTTTTACACTCCAGTCTCGATTTAAATTTATTGTTTTGTGGCCAGTCAAGCGAATGTGGGGAAGGTCTATTGAGTGTAAAATTGCCCCTGCACCTCCCCCTCGTGTTACCATTGGAATCATTTACGTCACTTCGATCGTCATATCGTGTGAACATCGGAAGCCATTTTTACCTTCTTTTCGATAAAGTCAAAACTGTTGAAAGATATGTTCGATCTCGAAAATCCTTGTTTCCTTTTTGAAAGATTTTGTTCAGTGAAATTGAAATTATTGTTTATTCATTATTTATTTGCTTATTTTCAGACGTTATTTTGTTTAAATTAAGCACTAACATTTGCTCCCAATGCATCTAAAATGACTTGCGCTTACGATTTCAATCTAAGGGTTTTTTTAATTTCTATACATGAGATATGGTGCCAAACAAAACTAACAAACGTGTAAAGTACTTCATGGAATGGTCCCTGATAAGAGCTTAGTATATTCGTTTTTTATGAAAGCAGAAGCGAGATGTTGTAAATCACAACTTAAGGGTTTCAATACTTCACTGATAGTTACCGCTTCCTAAAACAGAGAGATGAAAAAAGCTTTTTATACGAAGGGGCTAAATAATGGAATAATCTTCCTAAAACCCTACCAGAAGCTTGAATTCATTTCAAAATCGTATTGCTATTCACACCCAAAACTGCATTTAATTGTTTAGTTAACGTTTTCACTGGAAAAATTTACAAAAAACCAAGTGTGTTTATTTCCCTGATTTTGCAATATCCAAATAACATGGAAAAAAGGCTTTTTTTTCTGAGATTTTTCAAAATAAATGCCTTTTTTCCATGTTTATTTATTTGGATATTGCAAAATCAGGTAAATATACACACTTGTTTTTTTGTAATTTTTTCCAGTGTTATACATAAGACATACACACTTAAAATTCGTAGAGTCATAGTTTTGATTTTGAGAATAGTTTAGATTTATGGACGTTGAAATATTCCACATATTTATATACATTATGTCTTTCAAGACACGTTATTGCAAATTTGTCATTATGTAAAAAAATAAAAAATAAATAGAAAAACGCTTAATTGGGAAAACGGGATCAGTTCACATCAACAAAAGACTGGTCACGTGGTGGGTGAGGGGGATGATTCCGAGGATAAGCGTGATCGGGGGTGCTTGTCGAAATTTTTCAAAAAATCCCCCTAAAAGACTCCGAATGTTTTCCAATAGGACGTGGCTGCACAAATTTTTATTCCCTTAATTAAATATACCAAAAACATGAGTTTCAGTGCTATAAATAGATGGGTTCAACCTCTAAAAATACCAAAAAGTGAGGATCGGTACATCCCCGATCGTTTACTCCCGTAGTATTACCCTCACCCTCCAACGGGAGACTGGTCCAGACAGCTGGTCACCAGCTAAACAAGCTCTACGCCTTCCGTGTGGGCATGATGTATTGTTTGGTAAAGTCAAAACTATCATGCACGAGTCAAAATAATATTGGTTTTGAAGACGATTTGTATTTTTAGCATATCTAGTTGCTATTTTTACTTTAGGAGTTTTGTACATCCAAGCAATACTCTGTCTCGATTACTGGGTTCTCAAAAACCTATGATAAAATGCAATGTATTTTGGCTGAAACCACGCACGGGTTTAACTGCAATTAATTTCATGAGGTTAATTTTCTCAATTGACTTTTCTATTTCAGTAGTTAATTCTCTGAGGCGAAAATCTTCGCTGTCACATTTACGGTATTATTTGTAGTTTCAAAATACTTTTTTCATTACTGTAGCAATTCGTTTTTCATTTGAATATCGTTTATGTTGATGCTTGCATGCCTGCGTAACCTTGTCAAAGTTGTGGCCAATAATTAAAGAAGTCAAATTCCCATTGGCCAGTCCACTTAAATAAACATAGCTTATACCCTTTTCTGCAACATAGCTAGACCTATGTGTGCTGATTCGCCCTGTCACTTAGCAACTAACAACTAGGAATGTAAATATTAACTTAAACTGATCACAGGCAGCCCAACCTCATTATCTGTCAATATTTATAAAAATCCTTTCAGTATTAAACTTGAAATAAATTACAATTACAATTCAAGGTCATTTAAGAACTCTCAATAAATACAAATAAAGCCTTTTTTTATTTATTTATTTATTTTTTTTTTTTAGGGTAAAAATTAAAAAAAGTTCATTTGCATTGATTGAGACTTCTTTAAGTATATACCTTGAATTGTATTTTTAATTTATTTCAAGTTTAACACCGAAATACTTTTTTACAAATATTGACAGCTGATAATTAGCTTGGACTGCCTGTGAACTGATTAACACAAACCTCTGAGCTCGGCCTTTGAGTTTTGCCGGTCAAGGGCTGTGACGTATGTCATTTGCTACAGTTCGTTGAGTTGTTCTGAGCTCTTCCTGATTCTTTTGTGTATTCTCTATATTGTGCGTTAAGAGCCTTTCATTCACACATTCAATAATTAAGTGTTTTCGTGTCCTTGTGCGGTGTCTCATTTATTCAAATGTTCATTCAAAAGGTAAGTGGTGCAAAATTTTATTTGTTTGTTGTTTTTTTTTGCTTGTTTTTTTATACATCATGTTTACGATAAATCTTCACGCTTTACTTTAAAAGGGTTACTTGTTCATCTTTCTTTTTCCCGTTGTGTCTTTCTTTTTACTCTTCTTCTGTCAGTGATAGTTTAATAGCTATTTTAAAATTATTTGACTTGCTATCTTTTTTTTGTTTGCCTGTTATTCCCTGCTTCTTTTTTTTCTTTTCCTTTGCTTTAATTTTTCTCTTTTTTCTTCAAATTCATCTTCTAGTTGTTATTTACATTCGTAGTTTTCCTTGTCAGTATCTTCTTCTTCTCCTTCTTGTTCTTGTTTGTTTCTTCGTCTGTTTCTTCTTCTTTATTATTATTATTATTAATTGTTTTTGCTCAGTTGGAGTTCGTTCACTTTTACGTTTATTTCATCTCTATTTTTCCTTTTACACTTAGTACCTCCTCCTGAAAAGGTTATTTTTTTCATTTAACAAATGAACATATACTTTAATTACCGTGTTTGTTTTTGCATTAAGTATGACATAAGAACGGAAGGCTTTAATTCCCTTCTAGCTTTGTCAATACTAAATGTGCTACAAGAAAAAGCAAAAAAAAAAAAAAAAAAAAAAAATCCGTCACAACTTCAGTCGTCTGGGTGAACAGTTCACCCTTGGATTTTAATTTTGTTGTTGAAAAATAGTACAAACTCATAGAAATCACTCTAACCGAAGTTAAACTATAATATAAGGATCAACACAAAACACTCAATGTACGACGACTGACTACTGGCCTCGTTTCTGTGATCTCGTCCCAGTACAGTAAGACACCAAGTTTAAAAGTTTATGAGTCGGAGCTCTGCTGTGTGGAGTTTGAACACACTCAAGTGAGCTTGCTTGGATTAATTAAGTCAGTACATTTGATTGAAAGTTTAGAGTACAAACACTTTTGAGTGTGCAACAGTTCTTGCTATTTAATGGTAAATGGTACTAATTAAAAGTTAGAATTAGTTAGATTTAGAAGAATGTTTCTTGGTCATTCCACGTATGATGAAACCTTTGCAAAAAGTAATGGTGTCTGGCTCCTTTGAATATACTTTACTGACTTTGAACAATTTTGAAAATGCTGCGAGTTTTTTTAAGCGAAATGCGCATTATATACAAAACCTACCCATTAGCAGGACTAACTACAGCTTTATACCCCACCTAGGTGTAAAGTGGATAGTTTAAGGTGGCTACAGCACATACGACAACAAACACCATTGGGTAGGAAACAGCACTGTATCGTATTGTAGTCGTAGTTTCTCAGAAAACAATCGAATTTTCTGCCGTATCGTAGCGGTATCGTAACCGTACCGTTTACCACTTATGCGAAAATGACTCTATGCTTTTAAATTGCGCATAAAGTCTTGAAACAATACTGTATCTTATCGTAACCGTAGTTTCTAAGAAAGCATTAGAGCTGTTTTCGTATGAGTGGTAAATGGTACGGTTACGATACCGCTACGATACGATAGATAATTCGAATGTTTTCTTAGAAACTACGGCTATGATACGGTGCAGTGCTGTTTCCCACTCATACGAAAACCACAATAATTATTTTATAAAAATTTGAAAAATATATGGATTGATGTTAGTTTTATTTTTGATATATCTATGTGTGTCAAGCAGACCTCATCTATCAGAGTCCAGCTGCGAGTCGTGTTACAAACTTTGCAAGGCAAATTGCCCAGGGGTTTCATTTTTCCGCTCCCCTTGTTTCTAGGAAATAAGTCTCTTGCACTCTTACGGTAGGTATTGCAAAATAATTACTCATAAATAACACAATGGGGTAACTTAAATAACTCGAGGACTTTCAATGTTATTTATATTCTCAACATATATATGCTGCAAGTGAAAATTGACTGTTAATTGAAGCTCTTGAAACATCCGTCATAGGGTTTAGTTAAACCACTTGTGGTACTCCATTTGAATATACCTTAATGGTCTCACCAAAATGCAATTTTTCGAAACGTTTTGCAGATGTTTTTTGATGATGGTAATGATAGTACTATTTTAAGAAATACTTAAATCTGATTATATAAATAAATGAATAAATAAATACTGTAAATGAATAACTAAATAATGAAATAAAAAATACAAAACCAAATTTATAAATAAATAAATAAATAAAAAGTGAATGAATGAATGAATGAATGATTGATTGATTGATTGATTGATTGATTGATTGATTGATTGATTGGTTGATTGATTGATTGATTGATTGATTGATTGATTGATTGATTGATTGATTGATTGATTGATTGATTGATTGATTGATTGATTGATTGATTGATTGATTGATTGATTGAATGGACAGATGGATGGATGGATGGCTGGATGGATAAATAAATACCTAAATAAATAAATTCTATAACCCTAGTCGTGATAATCCAAATGACATGATATACTTTGGCCATTAAGGAACAAGTCAAACGACCATGAGAACAAAATTGTAGTGTATTATATTGTGATAGTAAGATGATCATAACCGAACACGAATTCGATTCCATAGTTCCGACTATTATGTATATTTTAGTGGTGCATAATTGTGTTTCTCATCACAGACCAAATTAGCATAATAATATTTGCTCCTTTTCATGTTTTTCCTTGTTAAAGATCTCGTCTAGAAAAATAGAAATAAGTGGTTCGAGTCCCATGCGAACTACCCAACGTGACTGAGGCAGATTTTCAAAATCTGTCATTACACCGGCAGTCATAAAACATTAAGTAAACTTCCAACTTTGTCAATTCTTAGACACAACCCGGAAAAAATTTGGCTTATACAACAGCATTTGGCATTACCAAAGGAAGTCTAAAAATGTATATTTTTCAGATGGGAACGTATATTGGTAAGTTTGAAGATAAAAAAAATTATTTGGTATAGTTTATTAAAATAATAACATTGAGATTTATAATGCGAAATGAGCAATTTTAACACTCAAAAACAACTGTTTTATACTTTGTATGATGAAACAGTTAAGAAAAATATTTTTTTAAATATTCATTGAATGAAGCAAACAATAAATAAAGTGAGTTTTCTGTTTTGCGTATCATTAAATACCGAATAAATCAGATATTTGTATAAATGTGCACTATATACAACGTTCTTGCAAACAAGTATATATGTAAGTTTGAATAGACGGGGGAGTCATATGAGTTGGAATGCAATTATGTTCTCGATCGTTGCGCAGTGCTCCGATTGCCGTTGTTTTTGCAATAGTTCGTTTAGGGGAATGGGGGAAAGAAGAACGTGTTTGAAGGAAAGGAAAAAAACAATCCCAATCCCTTGAATTATTTTTGAAAACACACTGCGCGTCGATTTGATTATCTATTCCTCTCGTGTCCTGTCAACTCATCCCGAGTGTTGTTATCAGTTTCAATCCTTGACCTGAGATAGATTTGAAAACTAGCGACACAAGTTGACGTTAGAGTGAATTTAATATAAAGTTGAATAAATTTAAAAAAGTAAAATATGTATTGATAGTTTGGGACGTTAGTACTTCGTCGGAGTAAGATCTTTGCTCAAGATCACCAATTTATTCATCCATCAAAGGTATTTATTTTCTAATTATTTTCTAGAATTGCATTCGAGTTATTGATCCTTTTCAATTTTTAATTTCCTGAGAAAGTCCATTTAATTTTTTAGTCGTGCGTAAAAAAGTCCATTTTCGCACGTCACCGTTTTATCAAAAACTCCATTTCCTTTTTGCTTTAAAAATGTTTTTGTTCTAAATTCTTCATTGTTCATAGATTTCACACATAAATGAAAAAACAGTATATACTAGTTAAAAGAAAATGAAAGCATCTTTTTTCCTTAAGCTTTTAGCAAAGCTTTTATTTCGGGACAGGCGTTTATAACAGACTATATTAATTGCTTTATTGTCTTTTCAGCTTATATAATCTGCTGTATGTGAAAAAAACATCTAATGCGAGCATTTGTTCAGGCCAACGTCAATTAGAATAAGCAACACGTAATTCGTGGCAGACTTTGGAAAGTGGTTTGCGCAAATTGGATATTCATTCATTTTCTCGTGAGATTCTTTCTGAGAAAGATGTCTACTGCTTGTTTGTTTGCTGTTTAAGGAGAGAGAAAAGGTAGTTTATCCCCTTTTGACGACTATTGCAAATGTAAATATTGTTGCACGTGTAACGTGTCAATTGCGTTTTAGTAGTCTATATTGCTCAATGCCAACAAACATACTTTATGCTCTCATATATAGCTCCTATTTGCGTACATTTCAATTATTTGTATTTTCAAGTTTGTTTGTTTATTGGTTGATACATTTGTTTTGCTTTATTGAACAATATTGTTGTTTGCTTTTTTGTTTTTAATTTGTGTTTATTTTCAGTCTCTATTTAATTAAACTCTTTGAAAAATAGAGTTTGCTCGAGATCTTCGTCTCTTGACCAGAGAAGAAAATGATTTACAATTAACTTCCTTTTCAAACCAGATTGCAAGTTAAAACTTTTGTTTTGCTGTTTTGGCATGTATCATATGCATTGAATCGAATCTAGACATTCTAAGAATTGGTTTTAAATATTATCTAACTTTATAATTTAAAAAAATCATTATGAGATGTAAAAGAATATTTTCACTTCTATTAAAACTAATCAGAGAGTCCTCAAAGGGTAAATTGGGAAATGGAATTTGCCTTTTTTTCAAAGCTGGGAATGGGGATTTTTTCATTGGGATTGGGAAAAAAGCTTCAAAATCTGGATTGGGATTTTTTGTTTGTTTATATATTGTCCAGTTTTGGCCTCTATAAGTGCTCAAATAATTGTAGAAATTATGTATTTTAGTAATTTTGTAATCATGAAGATGAGACCCGATTATGGCGTATTATCAATCAAATAGCTAGTGTAATGAATCGTTTCTGCAATTTAAAAAAATTCAAATTAAAGTTTAAATTGACCAAGAAATTTTAAGGCAAACCAGTTATGCAAATCAAGTCGAATTCTGTATTAAGGTTTAAAGATGCCTTCCTGTTGGAGATTTTGTATTGTTTTTTTGGGTCATGAATTCTTTTGATAAAAATTCAAAAAAATCTCTGAATGATCTTTAAAAAAATTGAAATGCAAAAACGGATCAGTTTTCGAATGTGATAAAAAATTAAAGATAATCTTAAGTCTCGACATTCACAGTGGATTATAAGATTCTTGGAAAGCCAAATTAAATGTGGCTTAGTTGGGCTAGCATGACTCAAAATTGAGTAAAATCGTTTTGCTATGAATAGTCGAACGGTAGGTGGCCTTGTGATGGTTGCCAATCTTCACCTCTGATCATTTATAATTACGAACTGTACAGCATGTGACGTCCGTTCCCTTATGCACTTACTTGCTTAGGTTCCTTATATTACCGACGGTGCTACCAGACCATAGTTCTTAGGACTATGATCACAATGGCAGAGAAACAAGCTAAACAAAGGCAGCAACCTTTCAGTTTTGTGTAATAAGTGGTATAGTTTGTTATGTACGCAACAAACGAACAAACGAACGAACGAATTTGGAAAAAGAAACAAAGAAACAAACAAACGAACGAACGAACGAACGAACGAATGAATGAATGAACGAACAAACGTTTGAGTTTTTACACCCTGAGCCGGCATAATGTTGATCATGATGATCGATGATGATGACAGCATAACAGTTGGGTGGTTGTTACAGCAAGCAGAGCCAGCAGCCAAGATCAAGCCTACAAGCTTTTTGTGTCGTTTGTTTGCTCATTGAAATCGATTTCGTCTGTCAATTTAATGTCAGTATATTTACACTAAATTAAGTACTTACGTATAAGCGAACAAATTAAAATCCTACGCAATATTATTCTAGCTATGCCTTTGCGCGTCGTGGTTTCCTACGCCCCTCTTGAGTTCTATCGAAATCCCTCGAGTTTTGAACAGAGTATCAAACATGGAAAATTGTTTTTGATTAGCGGCTAGCTTTGTTAACAAGTGCATGGACTTTAACAGAAGTCTAACCATATTGGCAGAGCAGGGTATAACCTCTGTTTCATGATAGCCCAATAATAAGTATCGGTCTTGTAGACAAGCTCACATACACAATGGTAACCGCGCATTCGTTCATAAGTCATCACACGACTATAGAAAGTACAATTAATACCAATTAATACCATGTAATAGCGTGAACGTGTGCTCGGTTATGTAGGTTACCGAAGCCAAGCAAAATGCTAGATAAACGTACGTCGCTAAAACAAAGTTTAATTGTCGTTAAACATCTCAGTGCGGGTACTCTTTTTCACCTAGTATGCTTTATTTAAAGATCGATGTGATGATGTTTTTTATATACAAGAATTTATTAAATGTCAAAAACTGAAAACATTTGTCAGGATGTTTTATCATCAGTTGAGTTTTTGTAAATATCTTAAACATTTCCACTTTTACCTCGTATATTAGATTCTAGATACTGTTTTATATGACATTTTAAACGATGGATGTGCAAACAAAAAAAAGTCAGCAAGGAAATTGTTTCAGCATTGGTAATTTTTCTATGGCTACGGGCGACGAGCCTGATTCTCGTATTGTATGGTAAACCAGTTGCTTTATGCCCTTTTTTCACAAACTAACTTTTTGACCTCAAATAACTTTTAATTTCTTGCCATGTTTATGCTATTGCTAAGTAAGATCTTTGATATTACAATTTAGTTATATGGCATGGACCTTTGTTCTGAGTGCGTGCTTTGCCTGAAAATAGATAGGCATATTCAAGTAGCTTCCTATTAATTTTTTTTCATTTCAGTTTCAGTCGTGAATCTACAAAAATGACACGAAAGAGTCTGCTGTTTGTAATTTTGGTAAGCTTGATTTTTTATTTAACTATTATGCGAAATTATTCGAATATAGATAGAGAGTTTTGCCAGTGCCTCAGGCAGTTGTACTGTAAAGGAAGATGAAATGTGTTCTGTCGATGTTCTGCATGTCAAAATTCATATGCAAAAAATATCCACACAATATTTTTACTTATCCTGCTTATTTATTTATTTCATTGATAATATGGCCATTGGTTCAGCTCAATGATTAAAAAATTGATTAAAAAAAAAACTTATAAAAGCATGTTATAGCACAAACATCTATGACGCGTGGCTAAGCTTCTACATTAATCTCTGGCTTTAATCTGATATTGCTCTAATCCATTTTTTGTGGACATTGACTAAACAGTAATTTTCAATGTTCGTTTATATCATTTTGTTTACTAATAACATTCTTGTTTACTCTAGTTTCTTGTTCTTGTGTTGATCTGCGACGTTTCGGTAGGCAGCAAAGGTACTCATTCATAACTTGTACGAACAGGTTTTTCTTGTTGAAAACAAATTTGACCAGTTCGCTCGTTTAATCATTTGTCTGTTTATTTCTGCTTTCTATTTACAACCGAAACAAAATCTCGTTATATATATAAAGGCTGATTTACGGTTTTTGTGGTATACGACTAGTCGTGAGGTTTAAAACCACTTCTAAAACTAGTTGTAGGACATTCTAAAACACGTTTTAGAGCGCGTACGACTAGTTTTAGAAGTTACGACTAGTCATATAGAACAAATCGCACCGTGTAAATGGAGCTTAATAAACAGAAAACCACATAGAAATAGCATGTGTATAGTTTTTGTTCACTCGTCGTTTCGCATCATCAAATTCGCTACAATCTTAATCGTTTGTTTTATAATACTTCACGACTGGCATGGACTGGGTTGTTCAAAGCACGATTAGCACTAATCCAACCCTGGATTAGCACTAATAGAGCTTTGAACAACCGATCCCTGGTGAATGACAATCGCACGCACGCATTTCCCATGGAGTATTAGGTCTAGATCCTATTAACGGAAATTATCATAAGTTCCCCCATTTTACATAAACGTACTGCCATAGCCTGTGTAAATCCGTTCCCACCTGTCCCCCCTACGGGGAAAAATCGGGAAGAAATCCCGATTTTTCCCCCATGTGGGTGGGGGGTGGGAACAGATGTACACAGGCTAGTACTGCCATTACTTATTCGTTTGCTTTGTTTCTTAGAAATCAAAATAGGAGTTCTCCTTCCTATCACTGGTTACTGGCCAATTGGGACTCGTATCGCAGGCTCAATTCCTCTAGCTGTCCATGACATCATGACCAACTCCTCGTTATTATCAGGGTATAATGTGACCTTCAGTATTCATCGAAGTGGCTGTATAGCAGAGAAAGGCATCCGGGGAATGGTCAAGTAAGTGCATTTATTTGCTCAATTCATCAATTATTTGTGACTCTAGAACTACAACAACAAAAAATCATTGCGTGAGGGCATCTTTAAGTCCTGATACAGAACTCGTTCAGATTTGCATGAGGGTAGCTTCTAAATATTTCGAGAATCGAACCGGGGTCACAGCTGTAAAATGCCCGGACCTCAACTCTTGGCTCATCATGTGCCACCATGATTTTTTTTGCCGCTATGCAAGAGAAAGATCGACTCGCTATATGACTCAAACATTTCTCTTCTATCCAGGTTTCAGTACATGGACATTATCATTGGTCCGGCATGCTCTACGGTCACCGAACCAGTGTCTCTGCTTTGTAAGATCTGGAATAAGCCAATCATAACATACGCAGCATCGTCAACGAAATTCATTGACAAAGAGAAGTTCTCTACCTTGGCTACTGTAACGGCGTATGGACGGAGAAATGTAGAATACACTACAAGTACTGTAAAACAAATGATGAAAGATTTCAACTGGACAAGTAGGTAGTCACGCAAGACGA
Organism: Diadumene lineata; assembly: GCA_918843875.1. Classification (NCBI taxonomy): domain Eukaryota; kingdom Metazoa; phylum Cnidaria; class Anthozoa; order Actiniaria; family Diadumenidae; genus Diadumene; species Diadumene lineata. The sequence continues at coordinate 12,890,273 of OU974080.1, forward strand.
ACGTGACGTGTTGTGATATTTTAGAGATTGATGTACAATTCTTTTCCAGCTGTAACTTTTGGTTTTGGAGATGGATGCGTGATTCTTTTCCTACTTAACTCTCAATTACTCTAGAGTGCACGTCACATTAGTGTGAAACAGTTCTCAATATTTAGTGGTAGATAAGGTTTAGTTTTACACTAACTAAGAATTCACCGAAGTATTAGCCTGCGTGCTTTTATTTCAATGTTGTCTTGTTTAGCCATTGCTTTAATATGATGTCTTTTTCTAGCTTGTGGCATCCTTAGTTCGTCTGAGGTGGAATGGAAAAATCTGGCTACAGAACTCAGTAATGTGCTGCTCAGTGCAAACATCAAAATACCTCTTTTTGAAACGTACTATGTTGACATGAAGAAAGAACCTTTATTAATGAAAGTAAAAGAGCGAGCAAGAGGTAAAGTAATTGTAACAAAAAATCACAAAATCACAAATTTGTTCAAGTGCTTATAACCCCTAGTAGAACATTAACAAGAAACATTTAGGATAATGTTGGTAATTTCCAGAGTATGTTTTCAATGATTGAAGTTGATTATACTTCAAAGCCGAATATATTATAGATTTGTAAAAATTTTTAAAGATTTTTTTTATAAAACAAGAATGAAAACGTGAGATATGCAAATGACATTGTTATTCGATAAATCAGTATTTGAACTGGACAACCTTGTTTCGTTGAGTGTTTGTCTCTTTCCTACCGATTAACAGGGTAGCTCAGTTGGGAGAGCGTTGGCTGTTAACCGGGAGGCTGCGGGACTCGAACCCTCAGCCGGACCATCACTCATTGTCTTTAAATAATTGAGGAGAATGTTCTTCGATTTATAATTGTAAGGGTTCGCATCTTCTCGGATAAGGACGATAAACTGGAGGTCCCGTCTCGCCACACTTCACATTAACCATTAACGAGGGGAGGTAAAAGAACCACTGAGGACGCAGGTAACGACCATCCTCGGTGATAGGCCTACACTAATACATACTAATTACTGATCAAAACTCATGCTTGTAAAACCGGATTACATACTATAAATATTAAAGATTGTAAAGCGCATATATATTGAGACATTCGTGAAATGCGCTATATAAGCACTACATTACATTACATTCTTGTTGTCCCCAGTGATTCTTCTTCTCGCCTATATCAAAGACATCACCGAATTCATGAGCATCGCCAAAACCCTGGGAATGACCGACGGTACATATGCCTTTGTAACCATTGACCTCAATACGGACGTCTTCTACACAGCAGGAAAATGGACTGGTAATGAGGGACCCGGGACCCAATTTAATGAGGTGCTCAATGGCATATTGGACTTGAGTGTCCAAAGACCTATTTTGAGCTCTTCATTTATGGACCGCTACCGTGGAAAGATTGCGATGTTACCTGAAGAAATACAAGCTGACCTGATACCAAATGTGAGTTATTTTTTGCAGTTGAAACAAAAAGTAAGATAGAGTGCAAACACTAAATGTGTGCAACTATTTAGTAGTAAATAGAAAATAATAGAATTAGCATGCCATAGCACTATTTAGTGGTATTTATGTTGCACACTTTTAGTGTGTGCACTCTACCATAACCCGGTAATTGCACTATTCTAAAATATAATTTTTACATTGTTATTTATGTATCCCTTCGCAGATATCGTGGTACTCAGCGTTTTTATATGACTCGATATGGCTGGCCGCTAGAGCACTGGACGAAACCATAAAACAGGGCTACAATATCGCCAATATAACTGCTGTGGTTAGAAATATCTTTAATAACACTTTTACAGGTAAGCTGCAATTGTCTACTTGGGATGTACAATGGCGCAGCGTCCTATACACATATACGCACGTGCGCACTTGAAGTTACCGAAGATTTCATGAAAAAAAAAACCACTTGAATTAAATTGTAAAATTGAGTCTAAAACTAAGCACGACCCTTTGTTTTTGCTTGTATTCACACATCTATTTCGAGCACGAAAACAAGCACGCAGTATTTTTTGTTCAGTTTACGTAAGTTCTTTTTAGATCATATGTACTTGTGCGTACCTAAAAAAAGGTCCACGCTGCGCGCCCGATGTATATTGCAGGATTGTAGGATTCTTAAGTTGTGCAGTAGTTAGGTGTGCGGTCGTCGACAGGAGAGGTTCAAAATTGAATTCACATCAGCTGAAATCCTAGTTTTGATTTTTTGTGGTATATGTATCTTGTAGTAGCTTTGAAACAAATATGGGTTTCTTTTCTTATCTCCACTTGCTCGGCTTTTTACTGTTAATATTCTCCATTTTCCGTACAATCTTAGAAGGCGAAATGATAACGGCAAAACTATTAAGTTAAGAGTACCTGTTTACCATGCAATAGACTTAAAATGATTTATTTCAGGAGAATCTGGGGATGTTATCATGCGAAATGGAAACAGAGTACCAAACTTTGTTCTTGGCAATATTCAAAATGGACAGTACAAATACCTGTTTAACAAATCTCGCGAAATCACCAAAAAACTATTGTTGGACGTACTTCAATTTGTAATATGGCCTGGAGGATCCAAGAACCTTCCCCAGAGTACCCCAAAGTGTGGCTTCAATGGAGAATTATGTAAAAAAGAATTAAACCATTCAAATGATAATGGTAGGATTATCAACTTTTCATAATATCGACCTAAACGTGCTCGTGTAATAGCAACAAAATCATTTTTCTGCTTTCAGTGTTTCAATTGAACAGTTTGCTAAATTGTGTCTTTTCAACACTTTGTTTCTTTCATTGTTCTAGATGTTCTACTTATCTGTCTGGCTGTAACTGGTTTATTTGTTGCTGTCATTGCTCTTTTATTAATGAGGTAATTGGTAGTTTCTTGATGTAGAATGCATGGTTCTCATAAACCCCTAAACGTTTAGCATCGTAGTAACCCCTGATGTTAAGCTTTTGTAGATATTCTCTCTTTAGAAGTATTAAAAGTATTAGTTGTTTCAAAGGTTAATGAGAAAAACTCCAATGTATATCCATCTGATCAAATATCACACTGATTATCGATCATGGTTGGTGCAGCTTTCTGTGCGGGTATCGATGACTTGCTTCTATATTAATCTTTCGCAGGAAAAGGTATCTAAACAAAGAAACCATGTATAACGCATGGTTGATTAACTACAGTGATTTGACAGTAACATTTGAAGAGGAAGAGATGAACCAACGATCTCATACTAGACTTTACCAGGTCAGCTTTTAACAACAATAACGACAACAACAACAATAATAACAACAATAACAACAATAGCAATAACAAATACAATAACAACAACAATAACAACAACAATAACAGCAACAATAACAATAACAATAATAACAACAATAACAACAATAGCAATAACAGCAACAATAACAACAACAATAACAACAACAATAATAACAACAACAACAATAATAACAACAACAACAACAATAACAATAATAACAACAATAACAACAATAGCAATGACAACAACAATAACAACAACAACAATAACAATAGCAATAACAACAACAATAACAACAACAATAACAACAACAATAACAGCAACAATAACAATAACAATAATAACAACAATAACAACAATAGCAATAACAGCAACAATAACAACAACAATAACAGCAACAATAACAATAACAATAATAACAACAATAACAACAATAGCAATAACAACAACAATAACAGCAACAATAACAACAACAATAATAACAACAATAACAACAATAGCAATAACAACAACAATAACAACAACAATAATAACAACAATAACAACAACAATAACAACAACAATAATAACAACAACAACAACAATAATAACAACAACAACAATAATAACAACAACAATAACAACAACAATAATAACAACAATAACAACAACAATAATAACAACAATAATAACAACAACAATAACAACAACAATAATAACAACAATAACAACAACAATAATAACAACAATAATAACAACAACAATAACAATAATAACAACAACAATAACAATAGCAATGACAACAACAATAACAACAACAACAACAATAACAACAACAATAACAACAACAATAACAACAACAATAACAACAACAATAACAACAACAATAACAACAACAATAACAACAACAATAACAATAGCAATAACAACAACAATAACAACAACAATAACAACAATGACAACAACGACAACAATAACAACAACAATTAACAAACAGAGAATTTCCGATAAGTTTATATATATACGCTTTTGTTGTGGTGCACGTCAGCTGGAGTCTGCTGACTCTTCATTCTGCACTGTCTTCTCTGCAATCCTTCACACGAATATGTTGCTCTAACCTTGAATGAGTTGCGCGCTGTCAAGAACAACAGGAAACGCTGAGATGATTTTTTTCATGTCAACTCTTTAGACAACGTCCATCGACACCAATTCTGGTTCTATTGGCAAAGACTTCGATCATCTTAGAACTGGATGTAGATCTACATTCGATATTGCATTATATCAGGTACCAAAACATCTTTATAAATGTACGAAATGTGTGTATTACAAAAAAAAACAATCCCTTGCATGCGTCCACAAAATAAATTGGACGCAGTGGGAGATATTGCAAGTTACAACTTGTGACTTTCACGAAAAGAAACCAATACAGAAAAGTCCTCATTTGCAGGTAACTTATTGTGAGTTTCCTGTGTTCCTTGATTCAATCTTCCTTCTTGGCATGTTGCTAAAGAAAACTCAAACTCCATTTCATGGAAATCCATATGAAATGGTAGCACTTGCAAAGGACATTTTAACGTCCTTAAAAAGTGGTTTGCAAAAAGCGTTAAATCTCTGTCTCTGTCTCATTCCGGGCCTAAATTGAAAAAGTTTGAATATCGTAGGGCAAAAAAGTTTATGTGAAACGTCTGAACCAGGACGTTATTAACGTAACAAGACAAGTGAAAACAGACATCAGACAGGTAAGACCGGTATATTCAACATAGAACGCTGTCAAATAAAGAGAACCAATAAAAAAGAGGACCATTCGTAAAAAAGAGAACCATAAAAAAGAGGACCATTCGTAAAGATAGAGGTCCATACGTAAAAATAGAGGGCCATTCTTAAAAACAGAGGAGCATATGTAAAAGTAGAGAACCTTTAGGAACAATAAAGAACAAATGAAAAGTATAGAAGACCATTAAAAATGAATGCAATGACATCGCCAGCTACAAGGTGTTGGAAAAGTCTATTTCGTGCGGCAACGTGTAGCCTATTTGAAATCATTGTGAAACTATTCATGGACAATTCTACAGTACAACAGTGTTCATGTATGGACTGTAATTTATAGGCATGCGAGCTAAGACATGTTAACATCAACCCATATATTGGTGTGTGCATTGAGCCTTTGGATCTTTGTATCATATCAGAGTACTGCACTAAAGGACGACTTCGGGTATGTGCATATTATTAATTAATTTTATTACATAATAGGTATTAATAATTATTGTACCAACGAAAAATATGTTGCGCAACAAAATGTTTGCTCACGGGTTTCGCTCCCTTTGTTGCGCAACATATTTTCGTTGGTACACACGAGGGAGCCGTTGCGGGAGCGTGTTGCAGGAGCAATCTCCCTCGTGTGTACCGGCATTTAGCCTGAGCCATGAAGAGCTCTCTGAAGAACTTGAAACTGGTCTATTGTCTGTCAGCGTTCTCGATTTCTGTTTGGCTAGAAATCCCAAGGTGGCTTCGATTGAAGTCGTCACACTGTGATCTAGTATCGACACTAGTAGAAAAGCTATATCACAGGTAGCCCAAGCTTATTAACAGTGTTGTTTAGCAGCAGTGTTGTAGCTAGACAGACAGACGAACAATATATGGGTATTTGATGTGGATTGCATGGGTACTTTTAGGTCAACTTTTTTCTACTTTAAAATCAATATACTTCAATAAAACTGCGACACAAGATAAACAATACTGTTAATAAGCTTGGGCTACCGGTGGTTATATCAGTTATATGATGTTGTTTTATAGGATATACTTCTTGCTGATGACCTCAACTTGGACTGGAATTTCAAGATGTCTTTCTCTATGGACATAGCGCGGGTATGTTATCAGAATGACAGACGATCTTCCGATCAACTTACAATAGTTTCAATTTGATATATACCTATGCATTTCGGTCTTTGAACGCAATATTCGGTACTCAATATTCGGTAATCAGCATGCGGTATTCAGAAAAATCCCAGGACAACCTTTTCTGGAAATTAGTATTATATGTAGCGTACTTACAAATACGGGGTTCAGCCATTTTGTCAGATAGGAAATGAATTAATGGCTTACAGATAGATCTTACAAATAACTGCTACTGATTCGCGAACAGCCATTCAATTGCTCAGATGAGAGTGACAAGGCATTCTAATGTGAAAATAACGTATATCCTCCTTATTTCTTGTTTCCTTTTCAATACTTATGGATTTCAGGGAATGGAAGAGCTCCACAAGAGTCCGATAAGTTTCCATGGCAACTTGAAATCAACAAACATAGTTGTAGATGGTTATTGGATATGTAAAATTGCAGACTTTGGACTGAGAAACTTGAAACCACCGGGAAGTCACGTGCCAATGCTTGAAGAGGAGGGCAAATATGCTGGTAAGCGATGACGTCATACGTCTGCTCTATACAACAAATGCGCACATGCTTTTAGTTCTTGAAGCGCTCTTTAGGAAACGCCGAAAAGTTCCTTAATCCACCATACAAAACAAAAACAACAAACATACAAACAAAACACAACAAAAGGTTCAAGAGTAGACTCGACAATTTTGATTGTCCTAAAAAAAAGATCCCGAATTGATTTAGAATAAGAATGGCTTTGCTGTGGGTGATGTTGAGATATAGGTATGTGTCATATCAAGCTTTTCCCTTAAGAATGTTGTCGTTTTCTATCAAGCCTCACAAGTTCCCTTATAAGGATTGTACCTACCATATTTGGGTATTGGAGTATTTCAGCAATGCGAAAAAAGCGATTTTTCTCGCAAAATTAATTCTTCAAATTTTTGAATTTTTTGAGTGAAAGCGCACACAGCAATTGAAATTTTGATTTCTGACCGAGAAGAGACTGCTAAACCTAAAACAGGACCCCTGGGTATTTCACCACATTTTTGTTCGTAGAATTGCTGTGGACTGCACCTGAACAATTACGACTAGATGGCAACACAGAGCAACAGCAGGCTGGAGATGTGTATAGTTATGGCATAGTATTACAAGAGATAGTACTGAGAGAGATGCCTTACTCCACTGGTCTACTGGGACCTAAAGGTAATCCTGAATCACATGATATCAATAAGTCGAATTTAACACAACTATAACAGTTTAGTTGACAGTTTATATTCAGTGTTTTGGAATCTGATATTTGGCTTCACTTTAGATCCCAAGTTCAATAGTTGGAATCCGAAATCCAGACCCTTGGAATTCTGAGTCAAAACCATAACGGAATTATTCTCTTTGGATCTTGAAGACACACCTCCAATTTCTTAAATTATCTAGAATGAAATATTTAAAATAACAAAATTTTAAATAAAATTCGCGCACATAAGCGTAAAACAATTAATTCTTAACTATTACGGTGCCAAATAAAAATTAGATATACGCACTAGTTTCCTTTTTGGTATCGTGTTTATGCCTCGGTATTTAAAGGTAAAGGTACTTATATTTAACGTCGGTAGTTCCTTCAGCTTGAAGCTGGTTTCCCAGGAAGCCGACGGTGCGCACTTTACCCCCTCTTTTCATCAATGCTCCTTTTTACGGGTATTTAAAGCTACTACAAGCTACACAGAATAGAAAGAAGTCGAAACAAGGATGTGAACCTACTGTGAATCGAACTCGTGGCCTCTCGCACAGACGGCCGCGCACTAACCAACTGTGCCATCCTTGCTCCTTATTTCTTAGTTAGTGGATAACTAAATCTCATCTGGCACAAAATATTTAGAACTATTTCACGCTTATGTGGCGTGCAGTCTATAAATGTTAGCTATATAATCACATTCACAATATTAGTTTACAGGGATAATCTAGCGTTTTGTCGTACAGCTCTTTCCTACCGACTACAAGCATCATGCATCATTATCACCATCATGTTATTTTCTTATTATTATTTTTTTTGTTATTGTCTAATTTTTTTCAATTTTAGAAATAATCCATCATGTCAAGAAAGGTACAAAACCGTTATGTCGCCCAACTGTCCCCCCAGATAGTGCCCCTTTGGCCTTCAGGGAGCTTATGTCTGTCTGCTGGGAAGAAACACCTGAAAGAAGACCTACCTTCTCTGGAATCCTTAAAATGTTAAAGAAGATCAACAAAGGACAGTACGTACAGTGAACGGCATAAAAAATACGAGCTGCCAATTTCACAGGCAGCCCAAGCTATAGAATGCTTTGGGTTGTCTCACTATTGCTATATAGTATAATAAAAGGTTCGAATTACAATAGTGAGATAACACAAAGCATCCTTTAGCTTGGGCTGGCTGTGCCAATTTGTGTGGGATTTGAGCAATAGATACATATAGCCTCCTAGCCTCCTCCTCTTTACTTCCTCTGAAATCCTCCCCTGGGTTTCTTTTTCAACGGACATTTTTACCGCCAGGGACTAGTGACGAAAAAGTAACTTCTCGCCCCATTCTCCATTACATCTCTCCCAAGCAAAGGCAGCCCGTGGGAATAACTGATGTTTGCAGACTAGGCTAAGATACATATTGCATAAACAGCTGTGCACGCTCAAGTCAGAGCAGCGTTTTCATTTCGATGATATTGGTTCCCGATGGGTCTCTAGTTCCTTGTAGACACTGTTCTTATTAAAATTGTGATTCCCAAAATGTTTCTTTTTGGGGGATTTTGTAGCACTTTCCCAAAGATAACCCAAAATAAACCCATTTTGGCAATCACAAATTTTTTCCTGTGTTTTGGCTTTTGTAAGTTACTTTGCGTGTAAATATAACTATAGTATTCTTGCTTTTCATACAAGCAAAAGACTCATATGTTAGATAATTTCATATTCAACTTGCAAGAACAAATCTACGTTTTTCTTGAGCATCGGCATCTTAGATTTGCGATTTCTTGTGAAAACAATAACACTAGGCACGAAAAGCATCATGGGTGTTACAGCTCCTTTCTGTTTCAGAGCATTCAACATAGTCGATAATATGCTGACAATGATGCAAAAGTACACAGATGGCCTAGAGTCACTAGTGAAAGAACGAACAAGACAACTAGAGACGGAAAAAGCAAAAACAGACGAATTGCTTTACAAGATGATGCCAAAGTAAGGCATTAATTTGCGATGATAAGGACTGATGATAATGATGATGGTGATAATATGATGAAAATCGATGATGATGATGATGATGATCACAATTTATGATGATAATAGTGATGATTATGATGATGATTGATTATGATGATGGTGAAGACGGTGTTGATGTGTATGATAATTGTGATGATGATGAAGATGATAATGCCGATATATGATGATGATAATGATGATGATGATGGTGATGACAGTATAATAAAAATCGATGATGATCATGGTGATAATGATGTATGATGATGATAATGACAATATATGATGATAATGATGATGATGATCAATGATGATCGATGGTGTTTATATTATTGCTAACAGTGCTGGTTGTGATGGTTTTGTCCTTATGTTGTTATTCCAGGAGTATTGCAGATAAATTAAAGACAGGTTCTCAAATGAAGGCAGAGATCTACGACCATGTGACTATATTCTTCAGTGAGATCGTCGATTTTACAGGAATAGCAGATATGAGTACGCCAAAACAGGTAGGAATTTGGGGACACCAACAATTGTGAAAGAAATATTTCAGCTGCAGCAATATCAAGTTGTGATGGCTTTACAGTGAGGATACTCGAACTGTGAACACTTGTCTTTATTTGGCTTTTCATTTTCTGAGCTTTCTACTGCTTCAAATCATCTACAAAAGTACATTTCAACTCAAATGCATTGAGTTATCAAAATGAAAACGTTTTCAGATTCATTCACTCAAAGGAAGCTTAGAAAATGTATCAAAAAAGCACTGTTCGAGTGTCCTAATTGTAATACTTTAGGGCAGCGTCTGAGTGTTCAAGTTTAAGTTTATTCACAATTTGTGTTGCAATCAGTTGCATGTCGCAGTGATCTGCAAATAAATTAAAACTTTTCAGACTGGACTAAGAATAACAGTATTGCATGCGTTTCAACTTGCATCCCCCGCAAATAACGCTTATCTCTTCTTTCCTAGTTCCTTAAATCTTCATTTATATTGACCGTTAAGAACTATGAAGAAGAGATGTTCTTCACTCTCAATACAGAAACCCTTCTGACACACAATATGCAGTAACTTATCTCAATATCTCTTATTTCAGATAATCAATCTTCTAAACGATTTATATTCATTGTACGATACAGTGATTGCTCGATATGACGTATTCAAGGTAAACTAGACCGGGGTTTATAAGAACCATTCTATCGGCTCTTTTTAATCGCTGCTAATTTTCTAGGTTATGACGGTTGGTGACTCATATATGGTAGTCTCTGGGTTACCAGAAAGAAATGGTAAAAAGCACGCAGCAGAAATAGCGTCGATGGCCCTACACCTCTTATTTTACTTTAAAGATTTCAAAGTCCATCATCTACCCAATACAACGTTGTTGTTCAAAATGGGAATACATACGGGTATGTTTCAATAAAGCCAGATAATATAATACCAATGTTTGTATCAAGGATAGCATTAATCAATAGTAAAACCCTACTGTTTGGGGAAACTTTCTAATACTCAGTATCCGTAAAACCTGGTTTTCATAATAATATTTCCCGATCGTTGGATCACTGAAAATGATGCCAGCGATCGTCAACGATTATATGGAAACACATTCCATCGATCGAAACACATGGAAGAAATTGACAGCGACCGTGAGCGATTCTCTCATCAGTAATTTCAGCGATCGTGAGCGATTATATGGAAACCAGGCTTAAACACAAATAATTGTTTCATGCTTATGTGGCGTGCATTTATATTCATCTTGCTGGAATTTAATTTTAATTTATGTGTTTTTGCATCCAGGACCCTGTGTAGCCGGGGTTGTAGGACTCAAGACACCTCGATATGACATATTTGGAAATTCTGTAACAATAGCAAAAGAACTGGAAGCCACAGGACAACGTATGTCATTGCTGAAGATTTGTTGTTTCTGAATAGGGGATTGCATTATGACGTCATATACTACAACTACCAGAATGCTTTGCTTACTTTCTTTTGTATCACAATTAGCACTAATTGCTCTGTTAATCTCCAAAGGGATTAGAATTTGATCATGGAAGAGAATTCGCAAAGAATTCTGGTAGTCGTAGTAACATGACACCATAATGCAGATCGCCTATTAAATACGTATATACGTATATATACTAATGAAATATTCAAATATTATCAGTTGTTATTTAAAGTTGTCCATGCAGATTAAAGACAATTTAGTCAATAACAAAGTTATTTCAAGATACCATGTTATTGATATGACTGTGAGAATTAAAAAAGATGACGCCTGTAAATGACTTTGTTATTGACTGAAACAGTATTTTGAAACCTAGGCGTTAACCTACTTAGACTAAAATTTTAAGTTAGATTGTTATCAGTCAATGTTGAAAATGTAAGAGGTGTTTTTGTATGAATCATAGCTATAATTATAGAAACCTTGTCACCTGTTACCTGTTTAGGCTAACGTAAAATGATAACATTTAACATTCATATGGCGAGATGAACAAACGCAGTTTCTTAAGCCTGGTTTGCATATATTCGCAAACGATCGAAAACGGTCGTAGACGATCGGAAAAAAAGTGATTTTGGGGAACCAAACCTTATTCAATCCTACGACCGTTTTTGAACGATTTCGATCGCGATCATGTATGGATCGAAAACGGTCGTTGTTTCAGAAAAACATGGGTTTCCCTATAATATATATATGATCGGGTTTTTTTTCTAGTGGACAACTTTTGAATAAGATTGGCTACAAGGCATCTATTACTAAACATGACATTATGCTTTTGTTTTCAGCACAAACTATCCATATGAGTGATAAGTCTAAACGATTCCTGGAAGAAATCGGTGGGTTTGAGTTTACAAAACGAGAAAACATGGTATCGATCAAAGTAAGTTTGCTATCAGTTGTTTGCTCCCCGGGGGGGACTCCGATGGTAAATGATCGATCGGGGATGCTCGTCCTGTCTTTTAGGGGTAAAAATCAGCGATTTGGTATCTTTTAGGGTTTAAAATATAAAATGTGCTAAATTCTTACTTTTTGGTATCTTTTAGGGTTTGAATAGCACTGAAACTTCTGATTTTGGTATATTTTAGAGATGAAAAAATTTGCGAAGCCACGCCCTCTTGAAAAACGTCAAGTATCTTTTAGGGGTATTTTTGAAAAATTCCGACGAGCATCTCCGAGCGTTTATCCCCGAAATCCCCCCCCCCCCCCCCCCGGGGGTTTGCTCGTTCATTCGTTGATATCTAAATGTTGCGAGTCGAAGGTCGCGGGTAAAGTCGCGGGTAAGGAAAATGTAGAATTATGCACTTTAACTAAATCTAATTGATTATTCTGTATTTTCCTTGTCCGCAACTTTACCCGCGACCCGCTACATTTGTATACTCTCTCGTTCGTTCGTTTGTTTTCTTGTTTGTGCATTCTTCCAATTCAACTGCCAGAATTCTTTACAAATTCTCTTTCATATTCAACATTGATTTTGTTCCAGGGTGTTAGTATGACGTATTTTCTAACTGGCAAAACAGCGTCGACGTATTCGAAAGGAAGACCATCCTTTAGTGAAAAAGGTTCAGGATAGCTCAATTGTACTGGTAACATCGAAGGTGTCACGATCACTACGTAACACAACGCGCAAGCATCTCGCGTGTATTCTTTATCATGTCACGCAAACATGTGCAATACTGTAGCTAGAACTGGAGCTGTATTACTGCATCTGACATGCGTCATACTTTCACGATACAAAAGTATAACATTATGTCGCGCACACTGAAATTTGATGAAAAAGTCGCACATCATGATTTCTGTCACGGTACAATTGACGCGAGTTGTCACGTATTGTTTTAACAGTAACGCAAAACATCAACTAACTACTTATAACGATAAAAGTCACGGTAAAAGTAACGCAATATCATAGATGCATCATGAGTCTCAAGAAATTCAGCTTGCGTGACATTTTCCTGAAAGTAAAGAGTGACAGACAAAACTACTTTCCAGTAGATTTGCACTAAAACGTGAAAAAATTGTTCCACTCAAGAAAGAAAGCATAACAGCCCGCAAGGAATGTGTTGCGTAACATTGACCATTGCATACATATTGTAAAACTCTAAACTGTCACTAAAAATCATATAAACTTACAGCAAGGTGGTTTTCAAAAATCCGTAAAAATACATTTTAGTGATTTACGCTTTGATATACAATTTTTCGTGAATTTCGGTATATTGCAATTCATATTACTGTAGCTATATATTATACACTTTCTTGGCGGGACGCGGGATCGGCCTTATCTCGTAGACGGGATATGTAATTTGAGACAAAAAAATAAAAACCGGGATGAGAAATGAACCTAACGTTGTCTTTCCCCCCGTGTCTAGACCAGAATCCTTTTCACATTGCTTTTGTTCACTAATTATGACTATTGTTCCTGTATTCGCGAGGGAATATGAAATTTGAATATGAAAGGATTTTAAAAACTACTGCATGTGGTATAGAGACGGGGGCAAAACGTCATCTTGCTTCAGGGCTAGGTGACTAGCGCGTTGGAACGGAATCTATTGTTTCACGAGTTTTTGAAAACCAATGTTTGAAGAGATAGTCATTGTATCTAAAATAAACTTTCCGAACAGCATACTTTTTATAACAAATTCATTAAAGAAATAAGTATATATAAATGCTTAACAATTATTAATTCTTACTGTGATTTCAACATTTTTTTAAAGATGCTACAAAAATGCTATTAAAATGTTTTTGTTGACAACCCCTTGAACAAATGTTTTGTTGTCTTTACTATTGTAACCTAAAAATGAATACATTATGAAATATGAAAAGAATAATTATCGTGAGAGGAAGAAATATTCAACGGACGATTGATTTTAATCCTCCTTACCTACGTACGACAAACGGGTCAAACAACGCTGTACACCAAGTCAAAAGCGGCTAAATGAAACACCTACAAATAAAATACATGGGACTCACTTCACTCACTTACTAGACGAACAAATCAATGAATAAATGAATGAATCAACGAATGTTTGAAAACGAACGAAAGAGCACACGAACGAACGAGCAAAAGAACGAACGAGCAAAGGAAAGAACAAGCAAACAAACGAACGAGCAAACGAACGAACGAGCAGACAAACGAACGAGCAAACGAACGAACGAGCAAACGAACGAACGAGCTCACGAACAATCGAGGGAACGAAAGAGGAAACGAACGAACGAATAAACGAGCAAACGAACGAACGAACGATTTGAGCGAACGAGTAAACGAACAAACGAGCAATCGTACGGAAGGAATGAATGAATAAATGTAGGCAAGTAAGCAAGCAAGCCAGACAGCATGGAATTATTTTGCGTGTGTGTAAATAAGGTGTAATTGAATGTGTGGGTGCATGAAGATGATGCTGGCCCAAACAACAATTACACCATGGTCAATAGCTTCCTACCACATCCCCCAAGTCCTCATTAAAGCTTAGTTTCCATATAACCGCTCACGATCGCCGGATCATTGAAATTACTGATGCGAGGATCCCTTGCTGTCAATTGTTCTCATGTGTTTCGATCTCTGAAAAGTGTTTCCATATAATCGCTCACGATCGCCGGATCATTGAAATTACTGATACAAGGATCCCTCGCTGTCAGTTGTTTCCATGTGTTTCGATCTCTGAAAAGTGTTTCCATATAATCGCTAACGATCGCTGACATCATTTTCAGCGATCCGACGATCGTGAACGATTATGTGGAAACCAGCCTTTAATCGCCCGCCCAGTTATTTTCTGTTCCGTTTGTCAGTTTATATTGAAACATTAGATACGTGGTAGGGCTGTCATTTTAAAGCAAGAGCTTTAGAAATTAAATGCGATATTCATTTGTTATAATCATAAACGTAGTATAATAAAGATTAAAAAAAACGCAGATCAAACAATTAAGAAATTTTTACGATGTCAAATCCCACGTACCTCGCTTTTTAGGAATGATAGATTTTTCAGCACTCATTATAGATTGGACGTCGTCGACAAAACAAAGCTTGCATGAACATAACTATTTATTCTCAATCGATTTAATATTTTTATCTCATATCTTATGTTTTCATGTTTGTCTAATGTTTTTTTTTTTTTGTTTTGTTGTTGTTGTTGTTGTTGTTGTTGTTGTTGGAATGTAAAATAACCTGATGGTTTGAGCACAAATAAGACTTTTAAACCTGATCCAAATGACGGAATTGTAATTTGGACAATCGTACTTTTGTTATTGCCCAATTAAAGCTAAAAATAAGTAAATGATGTTAAAACGGGAGTTAAGGTGAACTCGACATAAACAGCATTGACGTAACAACGTGGCCAAGTAAGCTATTATAAATATACATCAAAACAAATGTGGCAAAAATAGTGGCAAGCAAACTTGACCAAATCAGTATGCAATCAGATAGCTGGAAACAGCGACATGTGAAATCCACAAATGAAATTTGAACAAAATAGGTAAGGAAATTATTAGACAAAATTAATGTAAATATCGAGGTAAATAAACAAACAAACCAACAAACAACGAACATGCGAACAAACATATTAGCAACCGACCAACTGCTCACACAATTGTGCGCAAAAAAAATAAAACAGCAAAAAAAAAAAAAAAAAAAAACATAAATAAACAAAGATAAATAGACAAACAAATAAGTAATCATACAATCGAATAAACGTAAAATGAGAAAATAAAGGGACCTAAACGAGCTAGCAAAAAGCGCAATTATAACTAAAGCAATTCCAGACGTAGACTGATTCCATAAGTCTTAGTTTTCGCTCTTTGTATTTGGTAGCGCGCTAAGGAACGACTAAAAAGACTGACGGAGAGCGACTGGGACCGACTTATGGAATCAGTCTATTCCAGACGCACCGGAAAGCACGCAAAATTGGGTTTTCAATAACCCTGGAAAAGCTAATCTTAAAATCTCAGTCCTTTAAGACCTTTAAATCCTTTTAATTCCATAATTACTCGTGCCCAGGCCCTTAGGCCGAGGGCACGAGTATAGTTCTGCAGACAGTTTTTTTTTTTTTTTTCGCTGTTAGAAATTTTGGCAAGTTCAGACATGTTCCATCAGGTCTGACCGAATTATATTAACTCACAAAGAAAGAAATTCTAATGCGCCAGCGCCAGGATTCGAACCTGTGCCCTTAGCATCATTGTTACTTCGTCTTAGCCGACTTTGCCATCGTGCCAAATACGTTGTTAACAAAACCCATTAGGCTATATATACGTAGTTGGGTTCAAGTCTCCGAACGGCCAATCTTTTTTTTTTTTTTTTTTTCACTTTTTTTTGTTTTCAAGTAATCCTTCTTTTGCAATTTTATCAGTTATTTTTTAATAAACAATTTTTTAAATAATTAAAACGAATGCTTCCATGTCGCATCAAAACAGCTAAAAAAATAATTAAAACCAATGCTTCCATGTCGCATCAAAACAGCTAAATAAAACTTAATTTAAGGAAAAACAATTCGTGGAATTGTTAAGAAGAATTATTAGAAGTGAACAAGATCAAAAAGTAGCAAGAAATTCATTGCGAAAGTGACAATTTTCGAGCTTGTAGACGTATACATATCGAAGTTCGCTCACTCGACTTGAAGAACGATTGTTTAGCGATGTGTATTAACAAAAGCGAAAAAAGACAAATATTTCAAAAGGATCTTTTGGTATCTTACCCAAAGGAGACTATTTGGTCACTTTTCAAGTCTAAAAGGATCTCTTTTTTGGCTGAACTTTGCGAAATTGAGAGAAACATAACATTAAAGGGCAAACAACGAATAATGTCCACTCGCTATGGTCCACTCTTCAACTGATTGGAAAATCTGCCGAATTTTGAAAGAAAAAGCGAAAATGTGCAGTATTTTTTCGTGAAAAATTGAAGTAAAGTGCAATTTATTGAAATCTTGTTTATTGAGCTTTTATGCTGATGTAGTTTTTGTGTAATTCTTGTTGATTTTGGAGTATTTTTTGCCGTTAAAGAAGATGTGGTATGGATGATAGTTTCCTGCCTTCTAGTTGCTGCGAGCGAAGCGAGTAGATTGCTTGGGCTGCCTGTGGTATTATAAGAGCTTAAAGGCAAGTTCGAGATGTCGCAAAGAAACCGTATTGCATATTTTGTGTCGTTTTGTTTCTTGTTTTTTGTTTTGTTTTGTTTTCAGTTTTTAAGAACCTCCGTTCTTGGGCACGAGTAAACCCTGAATTCAGGGTCTAGTTTCAAAAAGACAAAAGTCTTGATTTTAATTTAAATTGCTGATTGATACAGTGCAATCGATGTTGTTCTTATTTTTGCTTGCACACGTCACATCTTACACAGGGATCCCAATTCACTTACCTATACAGCATACTTGTTTTATTTGATAGAAACATGAAAGTATATAAATAGAAGCCAGATAAACAACTAAAGCAAGACAAAAACAAATTTATTAGTCTCTTTATTACTCTTTATTAGTATTGATAAATAAGCGAACAAGCAAACAGGAAATGTGTATATAAATCAATAAACTGAATTGAAAAATAAATAGAAAAGTCTTAATGCAAGTCAAATAATACACAATTCAACGCCTAAATCAAGGAATGAAAGTTTGAAAGAATGGTCTTTTAAATGAATTTAAATGAATAAACGAACGATCGATCGATCGATCGATCGAACTAACGAACGAACGAACGAACGAACAAATGAATGAACGAACGAACGAACTGACGAATGAATGCATGAACGAATGGATGAATCAATGAATCAATGAATCAACTGAAAAATGAATAAATGAATGATTGAATTCATGGATTAATGATAATGGATAATTGAGCAAATAGACAACTGAACAAACAGCAGCAGTAATCAATAGATATTTTTCACCCCAAATTCAAAATAGATTTGTTTTGCACTTGACACATGTTACGTTACTCTTCAAAATGACCCATCGCCGGTTCTTTCTAGTCGACATACACTTTCAAAGCTAGCGAATAAACCAACAACGATTTAAGTGCATCATTCTCAATTTTACAAAGGATTTTACAAGGACCCTAGGAACGCGCGGATGCATTTGGCATGCGTCAAAATCAGTAACAAAAAAACTAAGCAGGTCAAAAGAAATTATTTTTAATTGTTCCTGCAAGAAGCCGCAAAACAGTGGAGCCGGAGTTGTTGTGTTGTTTATCTGACTACGTGGACTTTTCTCTCACAGCCGGAGTTTGTCTAATACATCTGCGCCAACATCACGCTATATTTAAAGCAAGAACAGAATCGACTTCAGACACAATTGAATGAGAACAACTGAATCACCGGCGCTATAGAAAGCGCTATTTTTCCACTGAATGATCAGACAAACCGGCAATTAAAAACAAAGTAGAAGCGAAAGCCAGGATTTGCGTTAATTGGTTTCTAGTTCTTGGCTATCAATTTATTTTTCCGAAGAGTTCTTCTGCCAATGCAAGTATTTTATGTAAAAAAAAATCATGTAAGTAAAAACTAATAAAATTATTTAGTATCCTTCAGTAACTATTTGTCGCTGTTTCGAACAGAACAGTAGTAATACTATCAAGCAGGTAATATTTGTTACAAATTTGCAATATTTGTAATTAAAAAAAACGAACAGTCGTCGCAACAGCAATATCAACACGTATGTATTTAGTGAAAAAAAAGTGCTTCAAAAATATTTATTTTTCTCATGCTTTTTTTCATTTTTAAGAATTGATAGAATTTTGACATTTTCTAAAATGCTTCCAAGTTTTCTTTTATGGATTTTATCTGATTTTTTTTTATCACTGAAGCTGTTATTGTTTTATATAGCATTTTGATTGTACTCTGTTTTTTTTATAAATTCCCTTTCGCCAGTTTTGATAGAAACGATTGATTATATTATTTGTTACCTTGTTTATTTACTCAAAAGCTCTCAAAATCTCAATTTTTCAGACAAAACAAGAAAAGGGAAGACCTTAGGACAGATTAGTGCTGAGAAAATTATTGGTCAAGATTTTATTCAAAAATAAACTTCACATCCGCGCGCTTATATTCGATCGAATTATAAGCCGACTTGATATCGGTTGGTGAGACACGTAGACATTTTATTCACTGAAGACAGAACTGGACAAGGAAGGTCAGTTCAAAACAGGTGAATATAAGGTACCGTTTTATATTTGTTTAATTATTAATCAATATTAGTTGTGATTAATTGACATTAATACTACTACTTAACCTTATGTCAATGATTTTGTTATCATTTAGTGTGGGGGAGGGGGGGAGGGGGTGTATCTTATTTAATGATTTCATTTTGTCAACATTTATTAATTTTAAAAAGCATGGTTACTTCATACATGTTTTTAATTTTTTTTCAGTTGGTTTAATTTGACTCTGTTTTTGTTTGTCGTGTATATGTACGTGTATATAGTATGTCTTATTTTGACTTTTTGACAATTTGATTTTTGTACGATTACAACAGCTTTGCTTTTTGGATGACTCCGAGTTATGGGCAATGATTTTCTACTGCATTTTGGATTTTGAATTCCATTCAGACTTCATTTCTTTTGGATGGGTATTTAAGAAGAGAAAAGAGCTAGATAAGCTGTTTTTTCTCTTTCAGAGCCCCCAGGCCATTTTTGTATGTTCTTTTTATCTTGTAACTCGAGTTGATGATGTATATGAAAATCCATTAATTGACAGCATTCAAACGCTTATTTAAAATACGTTTTGTTTATAGCTAGCAATTAAAAAATAATTCATTCATTCATTCATTCATTCATTCTTTCATTCTTTCATTCTTTCATTCTTTCATTCTTTCATTCTTTCATTCTTTCATTCTTTCATTCTTTCATTCTTTCATTCTTTCATTCTTTCATTCTTTCATTCTTTCATTCTTTCATTCTTTCATTCTTTCATTCTTTCATTCTTTCATTCTTTCATTCTTTCATTCTTTCATTCTTTCATTCTTTCATTCTTTCATTCTTTCATTCTTTCATTCTTTCATTCTTTCTTTCTTTCTTTCATTCATTCATTCATTCATTCATTCATTCATTCATTCATTCATTCTTTCATTCATTCATTCTTTCATTCATTCACTCACATACTCACTCATTCATTCCGCCAATTCATCCATCCATCCATCCATTCATTTATTCATTCATACATGTATTTGATTTACCCACTTATCCGTTCAGTTGTTTTCGCTATTACTGTGTGAAAATAGCGTTATTTGTTTCGGGATACGTGCTGCGTATCTCGTTTCCGCTCTCGTGCATTTTTTGTAGTTATGCAACACAAGCAATAGCTTTAGCCATGTTAGCCAGCTGTTAACAAACGAACAAATCTAGATATGCTTTTAACTCCACTGGATACGTATCCCAAGATATTCGGTATTGACGAAGGGATCCTTTACCACATATTGATGAGATCATTTTCTTGCATTTGATATTTGTATTTTTAATGGTTTTTTGCGCATTTAAAATTAAGAATGTATGTACATTCACATCTTTTTTACCATCCATCCATCCATGGGCATCAAATAAAGATGTCCAGTGTTTAATTCTCTTAAATGTATTTTGTATAGACATATATTTTATTGTATAAACCTCTATATTTTTTAAAAACATTTGTTATATGATACACGCCTCCAGGCAGAACAAAATCAGGTTTTTATTTTTAACTTAATACATAATATTGATAGAGCTTTCGTGTTCAGTGATTGTATGAAAATGTTTGATACATGCAGTAGATCATGAAATTTTACTCACCAAACTTTCCTATTTGGGATCCAACGACCAAGTTATTGATTTATACATCCGTGGTTTTTGCATTGTGCTCACAGTCGTGCGCATGTTTCAAGAATTGCGATTTTAAAGTCGACTTTTATTATGTAATCTAGTCAAATTATGTTTGAAAAGGGCTTTGAATAAGAATAAGAAAAAGAAAGAAAGAAAGAAAGAAAGAAAGGAAGGAAGGAAGGAAGGAAGGAAGAAAGAAAGAAAGAAAGAAAGAAAGAAAGAAAGAAAGAAAGAAAGAAAGAAAGAAAGAAAGAAAGAAAGAAAGAAAGAAAGAAAGAAAGAAAGAAAGAAAGAAAGAAAGAAAAAAAGAAAAAAAGAAAAAAAAGAAAGACATAAAATTGAAGATGTTGTAGTCAGGTTTCATGGTATAATTTGCATATATCCATCCACTGAAGAAGATTGTAGTAGCTCAATCGAAACGTCTGTTAAATCCTTAAAGAATTTATACCAAAGAAAGACATTCATAAAGCTAGATTGGGTATACCACTTAACAAATCAAGAGAAATTGACAAAATTATCATGATGCATACTGAGGGTCATTCACAACAAAGCTCCAATTTACCTAAAGGAAATATAACGGCAGTATGACACCTCAGTTCTATAATTTGCATGAGAAACAAACCACACAAATCAGAAATTAACGTGACAGTGTAGCTGCCTTTACAGCTTTGAAACAATTAATCTAATCATTCGAAAGAGATCGATCACTTGCTAGGTGTAAGTCAAAACTAAATATGATTTTTCCATCACAACTAATTTCCATGTTGCTTTTAACTACGTATTAGTAGAGTTTTATATTATTGCAAAAGAGTATGAGATAAGAGAACTTATCGATCCCCGTATTAGGCTTAACACTCATCAGGGGATCTTTTCATTCTATTTTTAAACTGAAGTTATACGGGATCGGAAACGTAATTGGCGAGATTGCAGGAGGCGCAGTCGCATCGTCAAAACATCTCAAGACAAAAGCTCTCTTATCTCATACTCTCTTGATCATTGTTATCATTGTTACTTTTATTCCAAGTACACGGCTTCTAGGTAAAACAAAATTTTTTTCATTTTTCAAATTGGCATTTTCGTGTTTAAGTATAGTATCCATCCATTCAGTCATTCATTCGTTCATTAAGAGGGAGAATGTTGATTTTCAACACATCGAGAAACCTGTAGTCTTCCGACAAGCATTAAGGGTTGAATGAAGCACTTCAAGATCATCTAAAGACTTTTGACGGCCGGAACCAATTGCGCAAAATGTCTTGTAAGTGCGTTTTAAATCATTTTAACTAGATGTTATCAAATAGAATTTTAAAGAAAACGTCGACGTCGAATTTGTTCATTTTAAGGTCTGTTGACCAGCGTAAGTGAATCTGTATTGACATCAGTTGGCTTCGAGTGTTTGATAGCGTATCTTACATTTTCACAACAGACTCTTTAAGAAAATAATGTATTTGATTGTTGCTGTTTTACAGATTATTTTTTTTATAGATATAATACATGTACGAATTTCTTTACGGATTCAGTAATGCAGTCATCTTCCATCCATCCATACATCCATCCATACATCCATCCATACATCCATCCATACATCAATCCATACATCCATCCATCCATCCATCCATCCATCCATCCATCCATCCATCCATCCATCCATCCATCCATCCATCCATCCATTCATCCAGCCATCCATCTATCCGTCCATCCGTCCGTCCGTCATTCATTCATTCATTCATTCATTCATTCATTCATTCAGCGTTGTCATATATGAGTTTATGCACCTTCTTATTTCTACATTTTCTTTGTTATTTATCCGTAGCGTGAAGCTCAAGCCAAATTGGTTACGTGCATAAAGTATAGTGCCAAGGTTCAACACGATGCAGAAAACTAAAGATACCAATATCTCGAGCTCTTCCAAGAGGCCTTACTTCAGTGGGAAAGAGGTGGGTGCCACAACGTGAGCCTAAGATTTTCAAAATTAAAGTTGGTACGTTTTAGGGTATTCACGGATATTCAAAAACAGAGTCTCGATTTTACGATCATTATATCTAATCGTTGGTATTTGAGGTGGTATCTTTTAGGGATAAAAGTCATGTATTGCCACGTACTTCTGGATAGAAGTTTGGTACCTTTTAGGGGTCATTTTCAAGCATTCCGAGGAGCATTCCCGCGCGTCCTATTCCGATCGGAATCTGTGTAATGTTGATTTTCTTGTAAAAACTTCTTGATAGGAAAATAAATAACTAATTCCGAGCGGTACGAATGCACAGTGAACATTTAGTGGATTTGATTTTGGCGTAACAAAATTGCCTTTAAAACTGAAGTAATTAAATTTAAGTAGCAGAAGTACAATTTACTAATGCATTGGGTCCTTATAATATACATTATAAAAAGAATGTCAGGACCAGTATTTCATAAAGTATGAAAGCAATTTTGTACGATTGAATGAATGAATGGATGGATGGATGGATGGATGAATGAATGAATGAATGAATGAATGAATGAATGAATGAATGAATGAATGGATGAATGAATGAATAAATGAATGAATGAATGAATTAAATGAATAAATGACTGAATGAATGCACGAATGAATGAATGAATGAATGAATGGATGGATGGATGGATGAATGAATGAATGTATGTATGAATGAATGAATGAATGAATGAATGAATGAATGAATGAATGAATGAATGAATGAATGAATGAATGAATGAATGAATGAATGAATGAATGAATGAATCCATCACCAATGAATGAATAAATGATCGAAAGAAAGAACGAATGAACAAACGAACGAATGAAGATACAAAAACAATATAGATAAGACAAGCGTAGTGCAATAACCTTACTGCAATGTTTTCGTTTTCCGGCGAACTCAGACACATTTGGTGGTTTTTGCTCATGTCAATCAAAGCTACCATTGCCTCACCAATCAGGATTCATTTTGATTATGTTCGTATAGACTTCGGTCAGTATGAATACGCGGGTTTGGGCAAAGTTTAAGGTAACAGGGGACAAAATCAACGTCACTTTTTAAAAGTCACGTATCGAGTACAGTTTGAGAAGTTAACCCTAGAAAAGTATATATTTTCTGAAAGCTAAAAAAAACAAAAAAATGTGGCTGTGCAGTTTATATGATTGATAAAGTTTTAATTAGTAACTTATTAAATTTTGAATAAAAGAGTGGTCATATTTAAAAACTTTATTCTCACTCAAAAATTACTTAATCATTAAGAAAACTATTTTAGCCTGTCACCAAACTCATCAACTTAAAAACCGTGTCTCACTTTTTTGATTTAGGTAGTTAAATTTTAATTGATTTTTAAACATTTTTTGGTGATTTTTTTCCTGGAAAAATCAATTTTTTGAACATTTTTTATGTTATCTCTAAAACGAAAAACCATTTTACAAAAATGAGACACGGTTTTAAGTTGATGAGTTTGGTAACACGGCAAAATAGTTTTCATGATGATTAAGTAATTTTTGGTGGAGAATAAACTTTTTAAAAATGACCGCTATTTTTTTGTTCATACTTTAATAAGTTACTTATTAAAACTTTATAAATCATATATATAAACTACGCAATTACATTATTTGTTCTTTTAGCTTTCAGAAAATATATACTTTTCTGGGGTTAACTTCTAAACTGTACTTGCAACGTGACTTTCAAAAAGTCCGCTAGATTTTGTCCCCTGCTACCTTAAAAGCAGCTCGTTGAAGATCTGAGTTTAATTTTGGTTGACGATTTGCGTTCAGTTCGAGTGCGATCGCACTGAAACCTGCATGCAGTAACATGTACAATTTTTATTTTTGTTTTCAAAATTTCAATTACTGAAGTTTTATCCACTTTAATTTCCAAGGACATTAGTACCGATGAAGAACTAAATAAACCAACACCACGGAAACCAAGAGAGAAGAAGATAAAAGAGCGCACAAGCCCTGCAACCACTGACAATGACGAACAAGACCACTTGGACGATAAGTCACACACCAAGACACGGCAAACTTACACCAATACAAAATCAGATTGTAATCAAGAGCTTGATAGCATTGTCAAATCTACAAATAATGTGTCTCTAATGCCAAACAAGAAAGAGAAAGAAGAGAACATAGACGAGGGGACGGAAAACATCATTGACGAAACAAAGCAGGGGGGGCCCTCTACGTCAACTCGCCATGATGATACTAATGATGACGATAATCGTGGCTACGAGTCTGGCAAGCCAGTAGACGATGATAAGTTTGTGAAGAAAGAAGAAAACGATGAACAAGACAATAAGAACGAAGAGAACGAAGCAGAAAAAGAAGCCAGGATGTTGGAGGAAGTTAGAGAAACTTACGATAGAAGTAAGTGCTATTGATCGATATATATCGGGACAATGTAAATATTGACTGTAATGTAATGGATCAGTAATGTGATGTTATCAATGCGATATGCAATCGTCATACACGCATTTCAAACGTTTGTTGTGTGAGAGAATGCCGGATGCCCAACGCGAATTTTGGTAAACTTGTAACAAGATATTCACAAATCGATTATGTAACTATAATAGTTAAATTACCGCGTTTTAATGTCATAATTTTGCTTCAACGTTCTGCAACTATTCCTCATTCGACAACCGACATTTGGCATTATCTCCGAAAACATTTTTTTGAAATAGGTATGTATATAAAGTGATGTGATGCAATAAGCCTCGTCTACACCGACAGTGTTTATGTGGCAATTTCCATGTGTTAATTTTTATTTGCCCATGTTCATGAGGAAAATCGTGCGATTTTTTGTGTGGTAACGATGCTGGAAAGCTGGCGTCCTAGCTTTTGTGTGCCAAATAAAAATTGTCAAATGCGTAAAATTGCTCGTGTAGACGACTCGTCAAAGAAAACTTACAGGGACTTCAACGAATTTTCCCGAGGTATTTGAGGAAATTTCATCTCTAATTTACCGAGTGACATGGTATTACTTTGTAATACCATGATTACCGAGGAAATAAATAAAAAAAGTACGGTTTTAGTCGTGCGTGTTTGAAGTCACGGAACTATGAACAACGAAATTTTTCCAACTAATTTGCAATTCACAAAAAAAATATAAAGGGAGATAAAAAGAAAGAAAGATTCAAAGAGAAAAATAACCTTATTAAGTTATCATTTTCTATTTATTTTGTGATCGAGCATGTGCACATTTGCGAACACCATGCACAAGAACGGAGCAACACGTCCCACATGGAAAGCGAGAAGCAATTTCTATGAGTAGAACGCAATTTGCTCTAGTGACTTTGAAGTCCCTGCGAGCTGGAAGACAAGGCATTGTCTTCTAAATTTCGCTAATGCATATAGACATGAAGAATCCGCGGTTAGAGTGCACGCACTAAAAGTGTACAACAGTTGTCACTATTTAGTGATAAATAGCACTAATTAAACAAAAGAAAACAATAGAATTAGCATAAAATAGCACTATTTAGTGGTATTTATGTTGCATACTTTTAGTGGGTGCACTCTATCATGGTATTACAGAACATCAATGATTAGTAAACTAAATTAATAATATTCCCTTGTCATTTATGAAATATATAATCTATGTTTTGTTTATTCAGATTGTAAAATGCTGAATGAAGAAATCAACTTCATCAAACAATACTGGGAAGAAGTGGAAGGCAAGGAAGTCGGCATAAAGAAAAGACGTAAGAAAAACGTTTCAATTCAAGTGACAGCCAAGAAAGAGAGAAAAAATACCAGAGGGGGATCCATGGGGGTCGGTACCTTTGATTTATTTTCATAGATAATTCTTTTAATTTTTGATTGATAATTGTAATGATCGGTGTTCGCCCACGTGCGACTGTTCTCAACAACTTCATGTAAGCCCATATCCGGTCGAAATAAAACAAGTTAACAACCCGAAGTTCAAGATAATTGCAATAATCAGTATTTTTTTATTACTTCCACCCTATCAATATTTCCGGGTTATTTTGGACTAGTGCCTCCCCCTCCCCCCCCCCCCCCCCCCATTTCAAAATTTCCGGGCCCGCCTCTGAATACAGTAAAACCTCGTTGATTTGGTCACTAAAGGAACATTTAATCGTGGATGTATTGCACGGAGTGGTCGTGGTCGTCGTAGGCTTTAACTTAAACTTTAACTGAAAACGTAATGGTGCGCGTTTTGGCAGGATCTAAAAAAATTGTTGCAATAACAAAAAGTGCATGGGCTTCCGTTAGCTGCCCGTCACCCCATCCAGATGATTATTGCACAGTTCCACGTGAATATCACTTTTCTTTTAATCTTTCAGCTGAAGCTAAAACAAACCCGTTCAAGTACGATTATCTTGGAAGTAAGTAGCTTTCACATGGACTTTATTCCAGCAACGTCACCAGAGAATCTACAATCCCGGACAAATTAATGCATGTATTGGACAATAGCCTTTTTTACCGTTCACTGAAAGATATCCCTCTCCCCACCCTCAATACAACGTTAAGCAGCAAATTTACCATGGTTGCTTTGACAAACACTTTCTGAAGTCAACATGGTATTGTGAGGGGGGAGGGAGCCGGTTGGGAGAAATTCAAAGAAGTAAAAACGACCTATCGATGAAAAATACGTGCAGTCCAAAAGAATGTTGATCAGCCGTGATGTAGCACGCGCGCGTTAGATTAAGCTAGGTTTTTTTATAATTACCTTTTGAAAAACGCGAACAGCAGTGTTTTATCAAATGTAATAAGTTGATCAAGGAATTAGTTTATTTATTTATTTATTCATTCATTCATTCATTCATTCATTCATTCATTCATTCATTCATTCATTCATTCATTCATTCATTCATTCATTCATTCATTCATTCATTCATTCATTCATTCATTCATTCATTCATTTATTTATTTATTTATTACCGGAGAAGCCCTATTTATTTGAAGTGAATTTATGGATTTAGTGCATTTAACTTTGTTCACGTGTTTTATGTTATGACCGAATATCTCAGTTAATGCATTATTTTATTTTCTATCTTTGTATTTACAGAGGAAGTAGAACGAGATGAAGCTGAGGCATTAGAAGCCCTTAGTCTATACTGGTTGAACAACATAGCAAGGAAAGCAAACAAGCTGAAAAATAACAAAATACGAGAAGAAGACAAGCCATTCTACTCAAAATATTGTAACATAACAAATGGTACTAAAGAACTGAAAATAGAAGTCGCGATGAGATTAATGAGGTATGCTCATTTATTCGACCCTTATTCTTGATTAAATTCTATATATTTTTTTCATAACGTAAAAGCAGATATAAACGGAGGAATGGGTATATAACTCTTGTTCTGTGCACGGCCTCGAAACTTGCTAAATGTTGCAATAGTAAAATGTAAAATGCAACGCTGATCCATCCATCCATTCATCCATATATCCTTCCATCCTTTTATTCATTAATTTGTTCATTCATTCATCCATTCATTCATCTATCAATTCACATTCATTCATCCATTCATTCGCCAATTTCATCCATCCAATTCCAACTCCGTCCTTCTTTTAATACATGTATTCTTGGTTTGTTTCCAGTCTTCCTCATGTAGTGACCGTGACGCTGAAGTCCATTCCTAAGATAGAAGTAGTTGTGTCAGATGTAGCTTTAGCCTTACAAGTATCGCCTGAGCTACAGAGTGATGATTTTGAAGTCACTGAAGCAATGGGCATGCATCTCTTTTAACTAACTAAAATAGTTGGGTTAAACCACTAACGCTTATAATTCCCTTTGATTTCGTGATCAAAAGTTTCGCTTTGAAACTGATTTATCAGGGATATTAAATGTGAACGGCCGCAGAGCATCTATTTGCAAGCATGTATATAGTGATCATAAGAAAGCGCAAAACAGCATAGTAAGTGCAGGTCCGTTTGAAAACCTCATGCAATGTCGCTATTTATGGGCCGTTAGCCGACGACAGACAGCTGATGCACACAGTTGTTACTTATTTTGTGCCTCAAAGGAGTTTCCGGTCCCGGCGGCCCATCTACTTAATTCATCTACCCCTATCAGTTGAGCGCAGTACTATTTGCGAAGGATGACAAGTGATGAATCTGTCAATAAACCGCTGAAAAACCAGGGAGGCTGATCCAGGGAGGGGGGCGGGTTCTATGGGTTCTACGGAACCCTCCTTGAGCAACGTGCGCCATAAAGCATTTTGAGACTTTGTGAAATGCGTTACATAACTGACCTGAACATTACATTACATTAGTTAATGTAAGGGCGGTACCGTTTCCTACTTGATACGCAAACGAGTCTTAAGAAAATGCAAAGCCAAAATGCAACCCCCTTTTGAAAAATGATTGATCCGCCACTGCAAACGGGAGTTCAGCTATGCTCCATTTACGCTCATGGCTTTGTTAATTATATACTATTTATGTGTATTTAAAACCTGTAAACGGGTGTTGCTCAGCAGAAATTTGGAGTGACCTTCTGGGGCTGGTTGCTACACACCGTATAAATCGCTATCCAGCGGACACTGATTTCAAAGAAACATGTCCTATGCATCTGGGTACCTTTAATCCATGCTTTGTACGAACCGACCCCTGGTGGTTTCACGGGGTGGCCTTTACAATGTAAAAAGACAACAACAACAAAAACTTGTAAAATCAAAAGAAATATATATATTTGCTGAAGAAGGCTGAATAGCCGAAACGTCCTAAATAAACAGCGCTTCTATAGTTGCAAGTTGTGTGGCCTTGATTCACGTTATTCTACTTATATATATATATGTATATATATATATATATTTCTTACTGTTAAAATGTTTCACTGAAAAAAAATTAATAAAGCTTTTTAAGATGTAATTTTGAACTAGTAATTTTTTAAGTCGTACCTCTCCCACCCCTCCGCTACATAATATGATTGGCCCATGATGCACTGCGCTCTTCTAACGGTGGGGTCTGGATCCTAAATTGGCGCCGAAATCAAAACTTTTAGTTGTGAAAGAAAGTCAAATTTACTTGAGAATTCGCTTATTTTTCGCTTGAATTCTTGCTCAAAATGGACTGAAATTATATCATAATGGGAGTGCTGCAACTGTGGAATATCCTTGAACCCGTAAAACAAACTGGAGACCTTAGTTTATTGAACGGGAAGACAATTTGTGTGGACCTCAGTGTTTGGATTTGCGAAGCTCATGGCGCAAAAGGCCTCAAAGCGAACGTTCTGAAACCACATTTACGAAATTTATTCTTTCGTGTTTGGAATTTAATACGTGCTGGAGTAAAACTAGTGTTTATAGCAGATGGAGAACCGCCAAAACTGAAGTGGGAAACGATATTGAAGCGCACACAAGCCCGTGGGT
This sequence comes from Diadumene lineata, assembly GCA_918843875.1. Lineage (NCBI taxonomy): Eukaryota > Metazoa > Cnidaria > Anthozoa > Actiniaria > Diadumenidae > Diadumene > Diadumene lineata. Next base: position 12,920,637 of record OU974080.1, read on the forward strand.
TCGGTAGAGGGCATGCCAGCAAGGGAGGTAGTGCTCCACCGAGAAAAAAGGTTGGAAGGTCAAATTTTAGAGTTTGGGTGAATGAGGTAAGACGTATGTTTATAAAAGGCTGGGTGATTTTAACACCAGAAATGTTTTGTTGCTTGGGATGATGATTTAATCATTCGGTGTCCCAAATGTTTTCTAGGGGGGTCTGGGGGCATATTTAGCAGTGGCTCCAGGGGAGGTGTGTACCCCCTGAAAAGATTTCAAGAACTTGTTTTTTTAAATATTTTTGCAAAATTTCCTGTTTTTCATGTTTACTGGGTAGTGCACCCCTCCTGAAAACAATCCTGGATCTGCCACTGTTTATTGTAAGCAAGACACAAAATAACTGACTGTATGTGGAAAATAGACAGTGCTATACCCCTGGTTGAATTGATGGTGATGTCTGATGATTTTTTTTTTTTTAATTGCCATTTTTACCAGTTGTGATATTTCTTCCAGTGTCTAGTTATGTTAAAGTTACTTGGTGTACCGTATGTGGAGAGTAGTGGTGAGGCGGAGGCCTTGTGTGCTTGGTTGAATGCAAAAGGGGTAAGAAAAGTTATCAAATTCCCGACTATGCAGTCATAATCAATGGTCAAGTGCCTCAATGTTATATAGTTCTTAAAAATTGTTTGGTTTGGAGTCATTTTCCAATGTTTTACAAGTCTAGGGCCGGTTGCACGAAGCCTGAATAAAGTTTAATATCCACTGGATAAAGTTATCCACTCCATAGAATTTCTTTATGTGTCTTTTTGTGGTCATGTGAGATTTATTTAGTACAAGTTGCCTATTAATGATATCCTTCTCCAAAAATGTTAAGATTGTAGATGGTTGTATTACTAATGATGGCGATGTTCTTCTCTATGGTGCAAGAGTTGTCTACAAAGACCTCTGTATAAGTACTAAGGTAACAGATGTTGAAGTTTACAGTGTGGGAGAGAGTTCTGTACACATCAGTTTACAAAACTGGCAGGCAAATTAACTGGTGATCTGATACAGTATAAACTTGAATTCTGTAAATGGCTTCTAAAACCAAACAAAAGTTTTCATTTTTCCACAGGAGTGTTCAGTTGATTACTATTCTATGGATGATATAGAGACACAGCTTGGTAGGCAGTAGACTTTACAATATCATAAACTAATAATAACCAACTATATGACCTAAAGTTATTTTTGGTATGATTTTCACCAATCATAGAAAATATCGAATAACTTTATCCCAGTCATTTTTAAATGAATGGTAGACTTCTGTAATGACATGATGATATTGTGATGTGTTTATGTCGACATGCACATGAAGGCAATATAATACTATTGATTTGAGAAAAAATCATTGTAATTTTGTAGAAAATCGTTTTTGTGCCTATGTTTGTTGTCAATTACATTGAATAATAAGTAATTACTTAATCTTGAAAAAAATTCCTCAGTGTATTCCAACATTATAAATAAAATACATTTTGTAGGGCTGACAAGAGACAGTCTAGTTAGTCTGGCTATTCTATTGGGATGTGATTATCTTCCTCAAGGTGTTCCTGGTGTGGGCAAGGAAATGGGGATGAAGCTTGTTCATGAACTTACTGGCATCAACATGTTGAAAAGGTCAACAGAGTTTTCTTTACAGTAAACCAATTAACTGTGGTGCATGTCATCTGTACAAATATTGTACTCTCTGATAATAATATGCAGCTTTGAACAAATTAGTATTATATCATTTTCTTGTTAGTGTGAAGATACCAGGGTCATAATTAACAGGGTAACCCCTACAGGATCCCAGCGGAACACCCCTACCCAAATCTGAAGTGTGTCCCCCCCCCTCCTCCGCCGGAATTATTGTTCCATCTCTCAGTCTTTTTTTTCCTCTTGTTTAATGTGTTGAAATGTCCCACTTTCTTAACACTCTAACCTGCCAAAATGCACTGCCAAATGATACTACTGCAGCGGCTAATCAACCTGAACAGATTAAGGACCATAATGTTTTGTTTGTAATACTTCCAAAGGTTTACCCAGTGGAGTACATTTCAGATACAAGATTGTGATATTTCCAAGATTGAAAGGAATGTCAAACAGTAAGTTATTATAATATTTTTCTATCATGATTATAAATTAGCTATAATTGTAGAAAATCATGCACTTTTGTTTTTAATAATTTTACAGAAGATATTTACTCTGTTTTTATGTTTAAGCATCTTCATTGATTTCATAATTTATGAGGAACATTTGTTGAACATATTTTAGGAAAGCACTTAAGATCCCTGGATTTCCAAACAGAGAGGTTAGTGTCATAAGATTGTGATCATTTTTTTTATTCATTTGGTAAACTGGAATATCAATGTTGACATGTATACTTTGAGCATTCTTTATCTAAAGATTGTTATTCTTTGATTTTATTTAATGGTACTTTGTATATTATTAGGTGATTGATGAGTTTCTGTCCCCCAAGCTCAAGACCAACAATCTTTCAATTCCTAAAGGGTATAAATGCCCTGAGCTGAAAGGAATGCAGGTACAATTATAATAAGTTATAATTTATATTACTAAGTATCTCCTCTGTAGGTAATTTTAACATTGCCCAGCTTTTAATCATTGACCACAATGTCCACTCCCTGACTGCATGTGAACCACATTTTCATAAAAATCCATGAATTTCATGTTAATATCCAATGAAAATATTTATATGCCATTAAAATGTAGTTGGAATCTGATAAAGGATATTCATGGCTTTTGGGTTATTTTTAATAACTCAATAGGTATATTTATTTATTCCAAATACCATGTAAAATGCACTATGTGATTTTTAACATTTATGTTTACATAAAAACATTTCTGCAAGGCAGTTTACTAAAGGAATATTTAAATTTCAGGAATTTTGTTTTAGATATCTGGAATGGCCTGAGGAATACACTAAAGAAAAGGTCAGTGAATACAGTTAAATGTACAGGCTGCATACTGCTGGCAAACTGTATTTTGTGGACAAAATGGAAATTAACGAACAAAAACAAAAAACAAACAAACAAAAAAAAAACCAAAAAATACAACCATTAACACAGGAGATGGTTTAGTAGAGTTTTAGCCTTTTTCCCTGATCTGATATCTAATGTTTAAGACTATAATATATCATGATGTTTAACACTATCACACATTTTGTTCCAGGTTTTGCCACTGGTGACATTTTGGCAGATGTCTAAGTCTTCTCTTGGTTTAGATGTCTTAACTCCAGAAAGGTACTTATGATTTTGGCTGGGTTTTTCAAAGCCTGATTAGCACTGAACCTGGGGTATCTCTTTAGAAAACCTACAGAGTTAACCCCGGTTTAGCACTATCTAATCAAGCTTTGAACAACTGGGTGCATATGTTTAAGGAGACTACTTGTTTCTAACTTGTAACTTAAAAAATTCACTGTAGAATGTTAATTAATCTTATGACAACGCCTATGCAAAATCTTATTTGAACTCATTTTTTAACAGAATTGTGAAATCTAGAGTCCAGAATAAAATAGAGTGTTACGAGGTGATGTGGAGGAATATGAACGTTGGTGATGTATGTGAGCCAATGTTCAGTACCATTGAAAATAAAAAGGTTAGTACTATAATGACATTGAGGGTGTGAAGACAATGCTTTTGGCACTACTAATCCAATGATTTTATTTCATGGCAATTTACCATGGAAAAGTCATGAAAAAATACAGGTACAAAAAATTCAAAGGGACAAAAATTTATTCATGGTCTAGTGGGATGATTCATTGTAAATGCATGGCAATTGATTCCCAAAAGGCAACATTCATGGCCATGAAAAAAAAAATCAGTTTTTCATTGTCCGGTGGTAGTGTATACGGCCCCTGTCATAAGACTTATTGATATATATTATTCCAACGAAGGACTAACGTCAGAAAGGTCTGTTTTGCCTTCATCCCTTTGCAGTGTACAACTTATCTATTAATATATCTTACAACTGTTTCTATAGAAACACAGACGCAGTTCACTCTAGTATCTTTATTACTAGTTTTTTATCTCTAGATTTATTGATGTTTTGAATCTTGATTTAGATGTTTGAAGGTGTATACCCTGATATTGTTAAAGAATTTGAAGCGTCACAGCTAGAGAAGAAAACCAAGAAACAAGGTAATTTCAGATTGAAATTGTCAAGACGTCTCAGACCACCTGTGTATGGTACTTAGCAGGATAATAACAACTCAGACGCTCACATCTGTAAAAAATCCACTTTGATTTGCCATGTTTCTTAACATGTCTTGGTAATCTGGGGATAGGACGTCAAAAAGTGTGATAAAGAAGGAAGAGGAAGAGGGAAGGAGTCCAGCAAAATTTAGCTACACTTAATCTTTATTTGTTTTAACATTTTTCTTCAGGCAAAAGAAAAGGAAAGAAAGATCCTGTTTATGACAAAGACGACATCTCAAATCTCTGTGAAGATCTTAACACTCTGTCTCTACACACAGCCAAACCCTCCTCACAACTACCTAGTACTGACCGTCTTATTGGTGAGAAACCAAGTCAGCAATCAAGCAAACAAGATGAACTTGACAGTGAAAGAAAACTCACAGATGCTTATCATGGAGAAGCTTGTAAAAAGCAATCAGCAGACATTGATGGTTCAGAAGCTGGTGCAACCAAGTCTATTGTGTATTTTGTAGATACTGATCATGACATTGTAAAAATACATAGCTCAGAGGAAAGTATCAGGACTACAGTAGATCTGCTGAATGATGGGGGTGATAGTGGTGAAAATGATGATGATGACGATGATGACTTTTCTTCAGCACTGAGTAGAATGTCTCTTGATTCAGAGGAACTTCAACAAACTGCAACCAAGAATGATGAAGAAGTTATTGCACTTCCATCAACCATTTATGTGTTGAATGAAGACCACAATATTTCAACTGGATCACTGGATATGCCTCTTCCATTGTCCCAAAGACTAGCAAAGCATTCCAAAAGCAGCTTATCAGGTCATACAAAATGTAAACTTAGCTGCGAGAAACTTAACAAGAAAAAAGAAAAGGATCTGTCCAAAGGAATAGTCAAAGATGTCATTGCTCAGGAAATTAATAAAACTAAACATAATGACATGGAGAAATCTAACAGAGAAAAGGAAACAGTTTCTTGCAAAGAATTCAATGTTGTTGATGATGCCAAAGGTTACAGTGAAAGTGGGAGAAGTCATAATGGTCCACTTGCTACCACCAATAAAATCGATGATATAGAAACAATCGATGGTAAAGAAATGTTTCATACCAAAAGCTTGGAGCAAGAATTGTATACAAGTGTTATGGGGGATGTTTCTAATGAACATTTTCATATTGGTGATAGTTTGGATAACTTCGAGTTTGACAGTATTGACAATGGTAATGAACTAATTCAAAGTGATCATGGTGAAAGTCATATTGATGGATGTAAGAACAATGATCCAATAAACAGCGAAAATAGTAACGTTCTTGGTAGTTGGAACAGAGGTGACACTGTACAGACTTTGGGAAAACATGATGACATTCCACCAAACAAAATAGAGAAAAGTAAGCACCCTGACTCTTCAAAAAACTGGTGTATACCATCTGCTACAGCACAAACATTTGGCAGTGCAGAACATAATGGCAAAACTGTAAATTATCACGCTTCAATAGTGTCCAAAAAGAACTTCACATCTTCAAAAACATTCTGCAAGGAAGAGAAAAATAATCCAAAGATTTTACATTGTGTTGAATTTTCTAGTAGTGATTCTGAGGGTGAAGATTCTTGGCTTCTGGAAGATAGTAGAAAATGTGCTACTAAGAAAGCACAAATGTCAATCAAGTTGAAAGCTGAAAAGCATATTATTCATGAAAATATGAGTGAAGGTGTTTATTTAGACACTGGTGCTACAAAAACTTTATTTCATCATTCTGGTCATAGAGTAAACATTGAACCTCAGAAACTTGATGAGGGTTCTGCAGAAAAAGCTACAAAAAGAGCCGCAAAATTACAAGCAAACTCAGAAAAGCATGAGGAAGATTGTTCTTCATCAGCTATAGTAAGGAAGACGATGTCCAGCAAGTCAGTGGCGCAAAGCATTAATAATGATTCTGCTGCTGTTGCTAATCCAGCCAAACCAGTTTGTATCACAACTAAACCAGTTTCCAATCAAGCAAAAGCAGCTTTTAATTCAGACAAACCAGTTTCAAAACCAGTCAAACTTGAACCAAACCTGACCAACACCAGTTCTGATGAAGAGTTTGAGGTTATTTTACTAACTCCAGGAAAATCACATTTAGACGAGAAAAAGCAACTAGGTAAACATATTATTGAAGCAATAGATGACACTTTAAACCCAATGGGAACATGCTCTAGCCATTTTGAAGAAAAAGAAAACCAAGTTAAGTCAAGTCAAGCAAGTCATGTAGAATCTCCATTGTTTGTACCGATGTCACTGAGTGCAAGACTAGGCAAACATTTACATGGACAGCATAACGCATTGAGTACTTTGCGCACACTCTCAACAAACTCTGACTAAAATATCTTTATTATACATAGCCAGATTGCATAAAGTAATTTTAAAAAATAATTACAAACCACATTAAATAATTTCAAATATATGTAGATGCTTTTGTTCTTCGAATTGATTTTTAGAATTTGCCTTTCTGGAGCTCAAAAAATGGCTGTGTGTGAATGCAGAAATATCAATTTAATTGAAAAATAAACCAATCACATGAAAATCTCAATATAATTATTAACTTAAGTTTAGTATAACAAGTTTCAGAATGTTTAAACAAATAAGTCTGACTGAGTTGTAGGCCTTTTTGAGACTCGGTACATATTTATACAATCATACACCAAAACTTGGTGATGGTACTTATTTCTTGTTTGGGGGCTAATATCTTAATAAGAGTATTATTTCAACTTGGCCTCAGTCCCTTTTGGAACTCCAGAAAGGGGAATTATAAAATGATTAAATTAAAATAATTCTGATTGACATTGGTATTAAGTAACGTTCCGAGTAAGAACTAGTGTAGCAAACGGCAATGGAATGCATAAAGGTGTTAATTGTGTATTGTTTAAATGCTTGATCTTATTGGCTAAAACAAGAAAATTGGCCTTTTTTCAAACTTTTGGGATATTTTTCCTATATTTTATTCAAAATCACATTTCAGTTTTATTAAAGCAATCTTATTTTTTTCTATGAGAAAATTTTACCGTGGGACTCACTATGAAAAGCAAGCGTCTCCTAGCCATTGTTTTGAGCAATTCTGATTGGACAAAACCATTAAACACAAAAGAAACACTGTCTTGTAAACAGCATTTTGTAGATTTTACTTAAGAAATGTGTAACCCTTAGCTAGATACATCAATATAGTGAAAATTAAAGAATTTCTACGTGGGGAAGTTTTTTTGCCGCAGAACAATAGAAACCTCACTAGTTTTTACGCGTATTGTTACTTAAACTGCAGAGAAATAAATTACTAGAATACTAATTATGATAAAATACATAGTATTCACATTTTTAATAAAAAATAATTATAAATAATCTATCAGTCATTGATATGTTTCTCCAGTATTATTAGACTTGGACAAGCAAAATAATACTGTGGAATAAGGTGAATATCTTCAATACTTTCAAAACAACTGCCAAATCGGAACAAAAAATATCATTTTATTCTCTGTCCACTTTTTTCTGTTCTGTTCTCCAAGACAGGAAGCTCTAGATAGTCACTGGAAGAAATTACAAAAAACCAAGTGTGTTTATTTATCTGATTTTGCAATATCCAAATAACTTAACATGGAAAAAAGGCTTTTTTTCTGAGATTTTCAAAAGAAAAAGCCTTTTTTCCATGTTTATTTATTTGGATATTGCAAAATCAGGTAAATAAACACACTTGGTTTTTTGTAATTTTTTCCAGTGAGTGATTGATACCTAATGAAATATAGCAGCTAAATCTTTGGGTTTTAGTGTTAGCAGCCATGTGTCTTGATGTATTCCATGTAAAATAAACAAGAGTCATGCCACCAGCAAAAGGCTGCAAGAACCAGAATATGCCACCATTGATGACTGGATCCCAAGTAGTTTAACCTGCCTGAAAAGACAAGTTAATAATAATAAATAATAAATTATACTTACTGGTTATATAGGGGGCAGCATGAGTGGTCATAGGGCTAGTGTCACTGTCTGGCAGTACTGTTGTACCATCTCAGGGGTGGTGGAACAGTAACAGCCATGGGTGGTCACAATGATCCCCACCCCACCCAGAAAGAAATAACTATAGCCCAGTCAACTTGCATTTCCTTACGACACAGGAAAACAGTTTCTGCATCCAAGGCGGTTATGTATTATAATGACACGTAGCATCTAATTGGAAAACTTTACAAACTGGAAAATCACAAAACAAAATTTATTTTTAGCAGTGTAAACTTGTGCATTAACATCTTTTACCCAATATTTTGAAGTTGTATTTTTAAGTCACCTGGGAAAAATCTTTCTGGGATCTTCAATGCATAAAATGCTAGAGCTGACACCCCAAGGAGATACACCACAGCAACTCTAGGTATAAATAACTGCAAAATAGAAACAATTATTAACTAGTATCATAAGAAACCTGAACTACTGAGCTGAACTAAAAAGGTGATTGAGGTGTTGGTGGTACACAGAAGGGAACTTGCACCCAAAATACACTCCTACTTCAACTCATTTCTTTCACAAGCATGCCCTGTAGGGTAGTATCTCCACGGTGTCATGCATGCAAAGCAAAGCTCTCTTCTGGCCCTCCACAAACTTGCAGTAAACACAAGAGAACTCCCTAGTTCTGAAACAGACTTGTTTTCCAAGATTGCTAAAGTCAAGGGAGCAATTAAAAATTCTGAGAAAAAAGTCACTAGTGCTTTAAAATGTTTCTTTGTATGTCAAAAATATCATCTTTGCATCTACAATAGACCATTTCTGAAATAGTGAACATGGTGCATTATGGCCTAGCTTTGGTACAAACATCTCCTGTTCATTATGTCAAATATACTGTTGTTTGGACTGAAGCTAGACCACAATGCATCTTTTTCATCAAACTCAGAAAAGGACTATGACACATCAATGACCCTGAGTGTCCCAGCATGCATCACACTCACCTGAACTCTTTCCTCTTCAAATCCCCCATTGAGGTAGATCCAGTGACCAGCTGGTATCAAACCATACACTACCAGGGTACAGAACAGTAGCAATCTCTTTAAAGCCCAGGATGACGACAGGAAGTGTGGATGTGCTTGGAGGACAAGAGTTAGTAAAGTAAGCAAGCAAACACCAGTGAGGTAAGTTGTTTGAAGAGTCTGAAAACAAGTTACAAAGCAATTAGACTAAATATTTTATATGTGGTTATGTAAGCTTATAGCCTTCTGGAAGGCAGGTCCATAGACCCCTCGGGAAGAAAATCTTTTATTTTTTCAATTGGGTTTTTTGTTGTTTAAAGTTTCCTTTGGTATGGTTTTCCCTTACTCCAAAACAGGAAGACCATCAACAGTGATGAATGCCAACAGGGATAAAGCAGGTTCTTACTTAAATACCACATGACAAAAGTATAGAAAACAAACGGACGCTATGTAGCAAGTACACAGACAAAGATATACCCGATTTCTTGGCAACTTACCATATGACAATAGTGGATTGTATGTGGCAAGTACACAGACAATGATATACCAGGTTTCTATGGCAACTTACCACATGACAATAGAATGCGTAATAGACAGATGGTATGTAGCAAGTGCACAGCCCTAATGATATACCGGCAAGATCTAACGAGAACCAGAGATGAAAAGCCTTCTCTGAGTGACAACAAAACAAATGATAGCCAGAAGACAACAGCATACAAATCTGAATAAAGGAAAACAAGATAGATTTAGGCAAGATTTAATAATTCACTAAGTTGAAATACATCTATGATATATACCCATCAATCATTTGTCTCATGGTGCATTGAGGGTTTATTGTTTACTATTTCGGCCTAATTGACTACAATAAGTTTAAATCTTTTTATGTGTCTAATTTGTACATGACATTGTATTTCTTTATTGTTTTAAATTTTATCAATAGATTACCTGAAAACCAATAAGGAGAGCAGAAAACACCATGTGATCACTTAGAGTAGATCCAGAAATGTAAGGAATCTTGAAAAAATTGTCATAAAATAGAAGAAATAGAAAATAGAAAAATCCACCAAGGTGTGACCAGATATTGATAGTCTCATTGGACATGATGCATAAACTGAAAGGAGAGAATAACAAGGTGTCATCCAAGGTAACATTCCATTGTAAGGTATGTACTACATGTAAATCAATTAATAAATCAGGATTGTTATGCACCGAATTGAAATATGGCTGATGATCACAGAAACATGGCTAGTCAGTCGTCTAGGTGAGCAGTCCACCCTTGGTCCTTGTTGTCATTATTGGAAAATGGCACAAAACTCATGGAAATCACTCTATTTGAAGTTAAACTACAATATAAGGATCAACACAAAACACAGTTGATGTGCAACGACGGTGACTTGCCTTGCTTCCTTAAGCCGACCCCAGTAGGTAAGTGTGCCGTCTGCCATATTCACATTTGGTATATTTCAATAGAATAACTTGTGTTTGTGGTTTATCTTGGTATAGTATTGCATCATAACCAACTGCTAATGTGCTAGTGTATGTGATTTGAATGGATTAATGATTTGAACCATTTCTAACACATTGTTATTTGCTCATGTTTTTTTAATTCACACTGTTAGTAATGTGAGGAATTAGGCTCAAATATTACAAAAAATAATGCATTAGTCAATCGAAAACCAGTGATTAGCTGTTTTGACAGAGTTAAATTCATTTGACATATCACAGTTCCCTGTGAATTATATAAAAAGTGTTAAATCTCTTGCTTTGTCACACTCAAATTTTAGCCGAATGAATTAAATCAACTGAATAGAGTTTTTAATACAAAAAACCTTCAGCCTGTATTAAAATTTTACGTATATACCCACCTTTTCCAACACCATCTATAATTTAAATACGCACGATAACCGTCTGTGATAAATACATTCCCACGTAAGAAATATGGTATTTCATGATACTCGTACAATCTTAAACTCTTCTCCTGCTTTTTGTACGGATCCTCAATGTCTATGACATCAATAGGAGAGGTTGTAGAGATACTTGCGGTGGACGCCGCCATCTTGGTTTGCTGTGACACACACTGTCCAACAAAAGTACCACTAAAATTGTCAAATTTCTAACTAAACATTCACTGTTTGATCTATTTTGAGTCGAAATTACTTTCTTCATAGTGTAGTGACACATCCTGGGAGCATTTCAGTTTTTCTGCTGAACTTTAAGCTAATAGACATCATTCTGCTCCTGTCACTACAAGTCGATTTTGTTGTCTTGAAAATATCTTGGAATTTTGACTCGTTTACACCACGACTTCAAGTGTTAACATTTACAAACTAAATCCTCGTTGATTAGTAAACAAATTCCTGTGGCAACTGTTTTCAAAAAAATATTTTACAGTTGAATAATTTGACACTAAACACCTACACTAAACAAAAAGAAAACGCTTTGTCAAAATCCAGCAGGCGTTCCTGGGTGAATCCAAATAAGGACACAACACTGGGAGTCATCATTTAGGAAGTGTTTTTTCATCCTCAAATATTTCACAGATTTTAGAGAATGAATCACTAATTCATCACATTTCCGCAAGTCAAGATGTCGAGCAAGTCTTTGAGGGATGTTGTTCATCCATCGATGAACGAATCGCTGAAAAATAACGCTCACAATCTAACAAAGTTGATCAAAACAGGTGAGGGGTTGTTTTTCTTCATGCACGTTTTATGTTTTGAAGTTGTTTGGGTTTTGCTCGGGCAAAATTATTATACATTCCTCCACTTTCGACTGTGCAAATCAACCCATTCTTTAATAAATTCATAACAATTCGCTATGTTATGTAAATGATAAGCACAAATAACCAACGCAAGTTGGTTTGTTTGTTGATGACAAAGTTTACGTGTAAATTTGCACAATTGTCAGTGAGGTCGCTTTCAAGGCAATCAAAATTTCAACATTGGTTTGAATAGCTTAGAAGAACCTATTTTCTTAACTTAACTAAACCGTTTTATCCCAAAATATTTCAGATATTTAGCATTATCATTTTCGTGTTGAGTTCTTCGCCTTTGGCTTAATATTTTGATTGAATTATGAGATTATTTCAACAACTTTGTGCGCAAATTCTTGAACAATTCAGAAGCCCCAGCTGACGATCATTCGCGTGTTCATAATTATATTCATTTTTGAATGTTTTAGTACTGTTTATTTATGTAAGTTAGGTATCGAAACCCATTTCAGCTTTCTGTCTTTTTGTGGTTTAGTTCTTGTGTTCAGTTATATAGAATTTGCTGAAAACATTCTATTAGCTATCAACGATAAGAAATTTTGAATACCCAAAGGGTATGCATGAGTGAAATCGCCAGACTTCATTGATTTTATTGAAAATGTATATAAAATGTATCAATGACTTATGAAATTCTTTTATTTTCATTTCTTTTCTTTTTTTTCGATTTTCATGAAGTGAACATTGTATCTATTGATCTTGACTGATGTTTACATGATATTGTCAATTATTGGCAAATTTATTTGGACATTTGTTTAATGTAATGATAAGTTAGACACCGTTGAATGATAGTAGAGAAAACTGACATTTCGTTTTTTATATCTCAGAATATTGACAATACAAATAGCTCAATATTCTTCTTGATTCTTCTTAACCTTAACCCTGTTCCAGGGTAAAATCGCTGAAAGCAATACAGACTGTTCATTGTTTTTTAAGTTTGACAGTCAGTGTTTGCTGTGGGTGGATGAATAGAATGAATGGGAATTGTCCTGCTCCCATGATGATATATGCCAGCCATTTTATATGATTATAATATGCAGACTCACAATAATAAATTAAAAAAAAAACTAAAAAATTACCAAATGAATATAAATAGCATAAAAAGGTAAGATAATATATAATGTATAATATATAAAAAGGGTGAAAAATTTTGATTAAATAATGTCCTAATAAACTAATTCTTTATACATATAATTCAAAAATGATTTTGTATTTTTTTTTTATGCTAATTTTTAAAAAAGGTGAGTTTTGACAGCTATTCTAAATTTGTCCAATCTTTGTTCATTCTTTAAGCCAGGTTTCCATATGATCGCTATGATTGCTGAATAGTTGAAAAAATTTGATTCTTTTCATGTTTTTCTAAAAAAAGTGTGTTTAGTTGTGCTCTATCGCTATGATCGCTCAACTCAATCGCTGAAATAAAATTTAAGTGGTCATAGCGATTTAGATCACTTTTTTTTGGCAATCATAGCAATTATATGTTGTGGAGGCGTTAACACATAGTTGAACTCGTTTGAACGATTTGCGTTTAAGGGTTTTAATTTACGATTACGGTCACGTTATACGATTACGGTTCCTAGAGAGAAGAAAACTAAATTACTAAAATTACACGAGAAAGCAAGGAAAAACGGAAAACTAAGGAAAAATACTTACAAATGATATGTGTCCGGTGACGAGTAAAGACTGAAGTGAAAACTGATTTACATGCACATAAAACTACGGATATAATACCCAGAGGGGGTGAAGGAAAACAATAGGAAATAAAACACTATTGCGTGACGGACAACAAGTTACGGTACGGTGAATTATAGGCATTTCTGCACTAACATATGTAAACCAGCTGACTTTATGGCTAGAGATAAATAATTTTATTTATAGTAATCTACTATAGCTATGTTGTTTCCTTAGGAAAGTGAATATGATATGCTATTTGTTTCTTGGGTACTCTTTTATTTTTGTTTGAATCAATTGTTTTGTGTTTTTTGTAAGTTGACCTTTCACTTCTGATGCAAAAAATAACATTGATTTATTGTTTGTTTTTATTCATTTGACCAGCTGGAGAATTTGTTCATAAGATATGCACCATCAAGGAGCAGTATGCTAATAATCTGATATCAGCTGTTGAGACGTTTAGAAGAAAAAGTGCAGAAATCAAGAAAGAAAGGTGATTAAGATACTATCTTTAACCTAATAAATGCTACCATTTAAAGGTGGAGCTTGCATCTGAACCAGGGGGGGTTCTACCCTATATTGACTATACAGAGATGAACCGCTGAACAGGGTATGTTTTTTTGACCTTGGTGTCATGAATAGGGTATCCTACTCTATTTCTGATTTAATCCAAAGTTCCTGTAAGTTATACTCAAATGTAAGAAAAATTATTTTGCATTCAGGAAATTGGCAGGAATAAGATCGTTGACTTTAAAAAAAGATAATAGAAGCACGTGTGTCTGAATTGATATATTCACACAAATCATAATGTTCGTAAATAATTGTAATTTGTCATAAACAGGGTAGCTAGATAACTTCATTGGACAAATAAATGACAATACAATATCAATTTATTCAGGCTCAATGAAACATACATTTACATATGTCAAAAATGAAGACAATGACTAGCATAGCAACACAATAATAATAATGAAAAATAATAATTTAAATTAGCTGATCTGAAAAGGGTCATTAGGAGGTTATCCCTAAATTAGTAACTCCCTAGCAAAAATTACATTTAACATGTGTGCAATAGTATAAACCAAAACAGCAATAAAACTTTGTTGAATTAAGACAGCCAGTAGACAAAGAATGATGTTACTTTCTTTTGTAGGAGTGGTCTAAGTAGCTCTATGAGCACTTGGGAGACGTTCTTAGGAGAATATGAACGAGAAGCACAAGTGAGTACAAACTTAGAAATGTTGTCATTTTCATCATTCATTCATTTATTTAGTTACTAGTGAGTTATTTGGTTATCCTGTAGTTAGTTAGAAATATTTTAGAAATTGTCATTTTTCAGTCTATTTAATTCAGAGCTATATATTCACTACAGTTTCACTTGCTCTGTTTTAAACTGCATTGAGCCTCTACTTAGACTCTTTATGTGAGAACTTTGAGTTTGTTTGATGTGTTGTTTTCTCCTAAATATGGACAACACATTACCTTTTTTTTCCCAAGATCTCTCATGTTTTCTTCTCTCAGCAAAAATGAGCAAGTGTGTCAAGTGTAGAGCGTATATAAAAAGATATGCAAGGATAGAATTGTCAATCAGTTTCTAATTAGCACACAATCATTCTATGCTTCTCTACTGAAAATGAACAAAACTCTAAATAAATTACCATTTTATTATTGGTATTTACATCAATACCACTAAATAGTGATATTTTATGCTAATTCTATGGTATTCTTTTGTTGAATTAGTGCTTCTTTTTCTACTTCTAAGTAGTGGCAACTGTTGCACACATTTAGTGTTTGCACTCTACCATGACTTTATTTAACACTGAATAACTGTTTTTTGATTGCAGGACGTATTGAAAACATGTCAAAATCTGACCCAAAATGTCAGCAAGTCTTTGGCAGACGAAGCAACAAAGAGAAAGGCACTGTGCAAGAAGGTTGGTACTCTGCACTACTTGTGTCCATCTCCCTGGTCACCTCCCAGTCTTCAGAAGGCCAGTTATGGACTCAGTATACTGTAGATGCATGTTGTAAAATTTAAGAAACATCATTTCTATCTTAGCTTTAGGGTTACCGATGCTGACAAATTTATGTTTTCCAATTACCATGACTGCCTATTATGTTATCCAATTGCCTATTGCTTTGAAAATGAAAATTCTTTCACTTAATTATTGATACAAAGAAAGGAACAACATTTTTACCAAGGCATGGTGCTAGGTAACAAACAAGCAAACAAAGCTCAAAAACATATAAAACAAATTCAGACAGACAAATCTGTACAAAACAAAACAGCACAATAATCCTGGGAACTTGCTCTGTTGTGGTAGTCTCGCACACAATGACATAAAGCCCTATAAATGAATGAATAATAAATATATCTTGAACATACATGTACTCTTAGTGAAATTCTGATAATACTTTTATCTCTCATCAGATATTTGCATTTCGAGAAGCTGGAGAAAACAGAATTGAAAAAGCTGAAGAGGCTTGTCAAAAGGTAAACAGCAAGATGCTATGTACCGGTACTTACAGTAATGTTTTCCACACCTGCAGATGGTGTTTGGTGACAACAAAAAATATTGTATACTTTATTACCACATGCATCAAAAGTTACAAAGTGATACTATTAAAAATAAGCTATTTATTTAAGCTGGGTAAAAGGTACTTAAAATACAGTTGTAAATATATCGATAACTTGTACACTGTAGAGTGATTCAAGTTTTCTTGAATCACTCTACGGTGTACAAGTTATCGATATATTTACAACTGTTTCTTTAGAAACACCAACGCAGTCCTTGCTAGTTTTTTGTACTAGTTTTTACCTCTACACTTGGTACTTAAAATAGTATAGCTAATCTAGCTAAGTATAGTATAAATACTACAGTATTAATTAATATATATGATATTCAGACGTCCCACACGCATGAGTAATTTTCTAATTACTTGCACCCTTTTCTATTTTCTGCTCAAGAAAAATCAACTGTAAATGTTATTCATTTGTTTATGTGGAAAATGTTTATTTGCAGCATTATAAAAACTACTGTGATTCTTGCACCAAACTAAACAAGACACTAAACACAGACCAAGCCAAGGAAGGCAAACAGGAACACTACACCACTATGTGTCACAATGCACACAATACCTATGTACTTCAACTAGCCGCTCTCAATGGCATGCAGGATATCTTTTACACTAAGTCATTACCAAGACTTCTAGATGTAAGTTTGATTCATGGATGATTTCTTTAAATGAATTAATGAATGAGCAACTGATTGCATCTTGAATATTTGAGCAAAAGGGTTGAATGCATGCTTAATTAAATGGATTACAGTTAAGACCGTTGGAACTTACTATTTAACCTCTCCCTGAAAAACCTTGTAAAAGGACGGGTCGGAGCAGTATATCTAAAAAAAAATAAATAAATAAATATATGTGGCTACTGCTAACTGCCAGATCAATAGACTACTTTAAATTCAATGAAAATCCTTTCTGGGTTAAACAAGATTCTTTAGATGAGAGTTATGAATGACAAAAAGGTACTTCCTGTGTCATAGCAATATCCAAAATCTTGGGGAATTCTTCAATGTTCTTTATACATTGCATCTTAATTCTAAAGCTTGCAATTGCTATAATGAAGAAGAGAAGGGAAAAAAGTGCACAGATTTACTGCTAAAAAAGCCAATGCAAAGTCATTAATATTAGTGCATGTATTTTTGACATGTAGGATTTACAATGGGTCCTTGAAGAAGCAATTGTGTCTATGGCAAAAACATTTAAAGACTGCTCAAGAATAGAGAAAGAAAAAGTGAGCATATTTAGTGACAGTTTTCCATTCAATGCAAATTTACAGAAAATTACTCTAAAATAATATATATCTACTAATTTTTCAATTTTTCAATTTTGTCATGGCCATCATATTTGGAAGATTTTGGACATCCAAGCCAAAATATAAGTGTTTTCAATGTTCTTTACAGCAAAGAATATGCAATAACCTGATCTGGCTTAGTAACTGAATGAATCAGTTTTAATGTAGATAGAACAAGAATCAAGACAATTGCACTGATTGTGTGCACAAAGTGTACTTATAGTCCAAAAGAATATGTTGCATACAGAGGTGGAACCAAAGGGATGGCATGATTTAGATTTATTAGATTTATTTTTATATATAATTATTCTAATTTTTGATTGATAATCAGTAGAGTGCAAACAATTAATCCGTGAAACTTTAGTAATACTAAATAGTACTATTTTATGCAAATTCTATTGTTTTCTTTTGTTTAATTAACACTATTTTGTACTATTTAGTAATTAGTGTTTCACGGATATATTGTTTACACTCTATTTTTTTTCTTTGTGCCCCCCTTTCAAAATTTCATTTTTTGATTTTTGATTAATGCCCTCCCCCCACCCCCCAATTAAAATTTCTGGATCTGCCCCTGGCATGCTACAGGGGCAGTCTGGGCAAAGAGGTTAGAACTTTTAAAGTCTTTTTTGCAGTCAAAGTGCAGCACTTTCACTATTGTTACAAGAAGATTCTACTAATTCTGCTATATACCATGGACAGAAAGACGTTATTAGGAATTTGAACTCAATTCTTTCTTTTCTAGCATGAGGAATCTGCCAAGCGACTCTCCAACATAGAAAAGATGTTTGAAATGGTTGATAGTTCCACGGATACCATTAACTTTGTACAGAATCTGAATAACCCTGGACCTTACATGCCGCCAAAGAAAGAATTCCAGAAACCAGAAGATGGCCATGTTGTGGTAGGTGGCAGTAAAGTTAGGATCAAATAGATGCTCAATAATGTAACTCCAATATAATCCATATTAGACTGATTTTACAAGAGGCCCCCACTTTGTTTGAGATGATTTTGTCACAACAATCTTCAAATGCAAATTATTTGTTGACATTTTATTTTCATTAGTAAAAAAAAGTATTTTAAATTAATGGTTTACATTTTTCCAACAAAACAAAATACATTATACCCAGATACAATAAACACCTATAAAAACCTAGTAGATTAAAACCACTTGAAATCATTTGCCATTTAATACCTCCTTTATATAAGAACCTTGATAAAAATAACAGTTTCGTAGAGAACCTTTCTTGTCAAAGTTGTAAAGTGCAGGTTCTTATTCATGGATGTTTACTGTTATTACCAATTTACATTTAGTCATTACTGTACATCATCAAATGAATACCACACGGGTTAAATAAACGTTCTTAAATGTTCATTTTACATCAGTTCTTTCCAGCTTAACAAAATCAAATCAAATCAGCATTAATTTTATTTTTTTAGTAATCGTATAATTTGCATGATGAGTTCCAACATGGCTGCCGCTGCATTCATTTCTCAATATGGCCCAGCTTGTTTAAAAGAATGATTTCTCGCACAGCATATCAGCAACAAAATCAACCAAAACACTAAGGGAAATAAAGCTCCTTACAGCATGATAACTGTTCCACTTGACGATCGTATTTCGCACAAATGCTTCGGAATCTCGCTCCACCAACTTATCGTAATCGGCGTAGATTGGATCAATCGAAGCTGGCTTTAGTATAAAAAGGGTGTAAGGAAATATTATTGCCATTACACAGCCACCAACTAGAAACGCTTTTCCTTTGGAGGGATTACAGAAATATGCCCCAATCGCACTTGAAGCGCTGAAAAGAGCGAGTCTCCCCTGATAGACGGCAGCACGATCAAAGCTTTCTTTCCACTCTTTGTGGCATGCTCTTGTATCCAAAGTCATCCTCGCGTTGTGTTCTACGATGTTAATGTACAACGCTCCACCAGCGAAAGCTCCTACTGCAATTGTTGCAGCAGCTTTGAGGATTGGAAACAGCGTTTCTCCATCAATTTGAACCATTTTTTCGCGAAATACCTAGAAGATTTGATTCGTCCTGGTGAGTTGACGTTTGTTCCTTCGTGAGGAGTTTCACGAGGGGGACTGGGTTCTCGAGAGACAAGCATTTATTTTCTTGTCATCCTTTGTTATCTGATTTTTTGTATATTTTTATTTGATCAGTCTTTTTTTTTTTTAATACATATGTATATTTTTTCTCTTTTTGCTATTTTGTGTTATAAGTTGAACGATTTCTTTTGTGGATATTAAAGTTGTACATATTTTTTTGTACTTTTTTATGATATATGTACATCTAATTTGCACATTTTTGATTAAAAAAATCCATTCTTATATTATAGAAAAACAACAAACGTTGATAATACTGTGAATTTTATTTCAGACCTTAAATTCAAACTAGTAACAACAGTGCTTTTTAATTATCTAACGTTTTGTTCATGCTTTTATTCGATTATTTATCTAATTTCAACTGAGAAATCAATCTTGATATACCCAACTCTCATATGATTTAAGTATTGATTCAACACCAACAACACGTTTTTGTAATGCCAAGACACTCGGGAAAAATAGCTAACTTGAAATTATTTACAGATATTGTCTTCTTCATGTTCTTGAGAACGTCTGTTACATTTTGATTGAAACGTTTCATGTCTGGAGAAAATGTTCACAAGTGTTCACACAAATCGACTGTTCAGAAAAATGGCTTTTTACGTAAAATTTGCGCCACAAATGCCACGAAAACACCCATGGAGACTCCACTCCTTAAAGCATGATACCAGTTCCACTTGCTAATCGTCTCGTTAACGAAATCCTCAGAGTGCAGGTCTATAATTTTGTCATACTCGTCATCAATAGGCTCAATAGCAGCTGGTCTGAGCACGAACAACGTGTACGGAAAAAGAAGAAAGATGCTAACTCCTCCTAGCAAAAAAGTCGCTGATACGGAAGGCTGGCAATAATAAACTCCACCAGAAGAAATTCCAGCAATTAGAGCGAGCTGTCGTTGATATTTCGATGCGAGTTTGTGGCTTTTATCCCATTCTTTGTGACGTGATCGTGTGTCCATGGCCATTCTGGCCTTGTGTTCGACTATATTGATGTACAAGCAGCCACCAGCATGTAAACCCACTGAAATTGTAGCTGCAGCTTTGAAGATAGGCAACATTGTATCACAGTCGAGTTTCATGGTGATTTGGGGTGAATTTGTCGCGATTTTGTTGTACTCGTAACTCGCTTTTAGGTGGATAAAATTTAAATGAGTGATTTGATTTGGTCCATTTCCGCTTCATTGGAAACCCGCTGTCCAGTAGATTTTGCACGACCTTACCACAGGAAGCCCACAATTTTTCTGGTTGAAAAACAAGCAAGCAAGCAACACACGAACAATAACACAAATAAAGCAAATAGATATATACATGAATTACAGAATAAATGAGTGAATGTCTAAAAATAACTTAAGCATATTATTTTACAATTTATTTTGCACTTTATTACAATCAATTGCTTCTAAGGTCCTGTTAGATAAGACCCCAGCCAAACACCCATCTGAGACTAATGGTTGACATATAAGGGAACATGATGATATTTATGATTGTTGTAATTAAATTCCACTCATGAAGTTCTACTTATAAACTGGAAGTTAGATAAACGGTAATTAAAGGAATTGATAAAAAAAATATATATATATATTTTCAATTTATTCAGTCTGTTCCAGATAACAAGTTATCTGTACATCAAAGCACAGAAGATGTCCTAAAAAGAAAATATATCAATCTAGAGAAAAAAGTAGGTATAAATTTCTTGACAATTTAACTCAATTTGTTTATTTCTTCTTCTTTGAGTGACAACTTACATCTTGAAATTGGCGAGGCTAACTTGAGACAGGCTTATATGCTTTTAAACCTATGATCTGACTCTGTTTGTTTATTTGTCTATTTGGTTCATGTTTTAAAAGCACAATGCTCTAAATTACGACACCAATAGTTAAATTACACAATGTTTACCATGAATATTGTTTAAGGCTCATTGGTTGAATGGTAGAAAAATGCAAATACATATTTATGAGTGCAGCACTGTGATGTTCATGTCTTTTTTGTTTTGTTTTTTTTATTTCACACTTGTCCAGTCAAGACATTTGTCAAGTACAGTGGAAAAAGAGAGAAGCACTTTGCGATCGGTACAAGGTCTAAGAGACAGGTATGAAACCATGTGATATTATCATCATCATTGCCATCTTCATATAATCCAACATTATCAACATCACCATCATCATATCAACATCAATCATTATACCATTATTACATCATCATCAACATCATCATCACCATCATCATATCATCATCATATCATTATTACATCATCATCATCTTATCATCCTTAATCATTATCATCATCATCACCATCATCATCATATCATCATCATATCATTATTACATCATCATCATCATATCATCATCATATCATCATCAATCATTATACCATGATTACATCATCACCATCATATCATCATCAATCATCATATCATTATTACATCACCATCATCATACCATCATCAATCATTATCGTCATCATCACCATCATCATATCATCATCACTCATCATTGGCATCACCTTTATCATTATCAGATCATCATGTCATCATTACCATCATATCATATTATCATCCTAATCTTGTGCTATTTTCTTTAGCTACGTACAGAATCCGTCATTTGGCAAGGCAGATGATGCTGACTCGAATATAATAGGACAGATGAATGAAGTACGAGTCAAAGAAATGCATAAAGAAGTCACCGAGGCACAAGTAAATTTTATTTATTTATTTACAACAATATTTATAAGGGAGGAGACATCTATTTAGCATTTGCTAATTTAATTAGAGTCCTGTAAATTACTACGGTCGACGGCGTTAATGATGATGCTGGTAAAGTTGATTTTAATGATCATGATGGTGGTGGTTATGATCGTGGTCAAAAGTTGTTTGCAAAAATACATCGCATCCGTTTGGCATTTAACCTCTAACACAAGCAGTCTTAAGCTTCGTTTCCATATAATCGCTCACGATAGCCGGATCGCTGAAATTACTGATTCGAGAATCGCTCACGATCGCTGTCAATTGTTTCCATGTGTTTCGATCGCTGAAAAGTGCTGGCATATAATCGCTGACAATCGCTGACATCATTATCAGCGATCCGGCGATCGTGAGCGATTATATGGAAACGAGCATTTAGTGTCGTCACTCAATTGCTAGACGATTGCGTGAGGACACTAAAAATGCCAATGTTAAATGCTATTCTTGATATCTTTTTGTAGCTTAACATGTTCACTCCCGACATCAAACTTAACCTCCAAGTAACCGATAGTGATTTACGAGATGAGGAATACGATGACGATGAAAGTCTGCTCGATATTTACGATAATAGAAAAAGTGTCTTATCAAATGTTATGGCGAAACCAAAGACTATACGAGCGGCGAAACATGACTTTGTGGAACATACGTTCAAGAAACCGGTGTTTTGTTATTACTGCAATAAACTCCTAAAAGGTAAGCACTGGTCCAGATTGTTCAAAGTCATATTAGCGCTTATCCTGGATTAACTCTTAGAATCTATACATAGATATATGCGCTCTATAAGTATTAAACATTAAGAAAACCTATAGAATGAACCCAGGATTAGCACTAATGGAGCTTTGAAAACCCTGCACCTAGCCCTCATTTACGACATGACCAACAGCAACTCATGCATCTTTCCAATCAATGATTCAGGGTTTTTGAAGCAAGGTGTAAAGTGTAAGACCTGCAGGATGAGTGTCCATGCTAAGTGTCAACAGAACGTACCAAACTGCTCTGGGTCGCCTGTAAGTACACATATCGTGAACTGTGGCTTATAGATCAATAAAGCTATGAATGAGTGGTTGAATGAATGAATGAAAGAATAAATGAATGAATGAATTAATGAATAAATGAATGAATGAATGAAAGAAAGAATGAATTAACGAATGAATGAATGAATTAACGAATGAATGAATGAATCAATGAATCAATGAATCAATGAATGAAAGAATCCACATAAAAATGTATGAGTGGATGAATGAAAGAATAAATAATTACATGAAAGTATGGATTGACCGATGGACAAACTGATAAAAGAAGGGGACCAATAAGTGAATGAATGGATCGTATCATAGAGGTATCGCAATCGTACTTTTCCGTATTGTTTTCCGAAACGCCGACTGTAACATAACAATGAAGGACAGAAATATAAACACTCAACCGTTGTTCTATTTTCAGCTTCAGTCGAAGCGCAAGCCTAGCTTTATGAAATCAACAGCGAGTTATGATTTTGATGATGATTTTGATGATTTTGATGACTACACGTACAGCGACGTGGATGAATCACCCACCCCTCCCATACGACGAAAACAGTCTCCTGCTACCAAAAAAGCGGACAACGTTAACGAATTTTATGGTGAGTTATTACCATTTTTTGAATAATGTTTGGGGAAACAGCGTGCGCTGCAGACCGTATTTCTAAAGTCTGCAAGGCTGTATGTGTCTTCAAATTTAAACATTTTGATTTTGAATTTACTTAAAAGTACTTTCGTTGCATTTCAGATACAGCAGAGGAATGTTTAGCAGAGGTAAGTCCAAGAGAGCGCACCAAGCTGATTTTTGATTTACCCTTTTTTGCTCTCACTTTTTTTCACTTGAGCGTATATTTTGTTTAGCATCTCTCGCGCAACAATGCATTTGTGTTGTCACGCTTCAGAAGATTACGTGACAACTGGAATTACCGCGCATGCGCCGGAGACATGCTACTGGACAGAGGCTATCATGAGAAATGTTCCTTAAGAGTGGTGACGTACCAGACTCTATGCCATAATCTTGTTCTTTTATCATGACTACAATTGTTCTTGTATTCTCAAGCTTGGTTTCCATATAATCGAGAACGGTCGTGCGATCGAAAAAAAAATCGATTATAGGGAAACCAACGTTTTTCGATCCTAGGACCGTTTTCGATCCATATATGATCGCAGTCGAAATCCTTCAAAAACGTCGGTAGCATCGAAAAACTTTCCCCACAATCGAATTTTTTTCCGAACGTTTGCGACCGTTTGCGATTAAATCGGTACCAGGCTTCCGTCAAAGGAATCGACAATTTCAAGATTGAATGAATGAAACATTATTACTCACAGGAATTCAAAAAGCTGACGCTTATTTACATTGAAGCTGTGTGGTTATAAAACTGTAGAAAAAGATATGAAAGAATTTTGAAAACTATTATGGTATACAGTAGTAGCTAAAGTATCATCTCGCTTCAGGCTCATTGAGCAATTTAGTTTTATTTGTCAGGATTCATTCGGTGTTGCTTTGTACGACTATGCTGGAGAGAACGTGGGAGATTTGAAATTAAGGTAAAGATGGTAACCAAGGATGTGATGATAGTGGTAATGGTGTTGATTATAATGATGATAGGATTTAGAATGCATGTACATGTTCGCTCGATACAACAGAGTATACAGTGTGGGTTTCCTGTGTGCAATATTTTCGATGATATATATTAAATCTTTGTGATAAATTGATGATAAAGGTGTTAGGGATCAGGATTTGTGATGATCGGGTTGATGCTACCGATAATGATGATGCTGTTGCCAAGGGCGATGATTATGGTGACCATGATGAAGATAGTGATGTTGACAATAGTGATGATGATGACTGACGATGGTACTGATGATGATAAAGTTGATGATGATTAAAATGACGATAAAATAATCAGATAACATGATGTCATGATGAAGGTCATCGTGAAAACAGTGTTGGTCTCGATGAGGTTCTGTTGTAGACAGTGTTATGTGATGATGATGTTCATATGAGGCTTTTGACAATTTCTTAACTGTTTGTTTTAATATGTTTTTAGTGCTGGTAATAGAATAACCCTGACCAATACATCGGACCATAATTGGTGGGAAGGTAAATGTAATGGGAAATCGGGCTATTTCCCTGCGTCATATGTCCAGGTAAGGAAATGCATGCACACTAACAAGAGAGTATGAGATAAGAGAGCTTATCCCCGGACCCCATTAGGGGCTCTACTCGTCGTACTGTTTTTAGAAACTTGTTATTATTGAGATGTTTTGACGATGCGACCGCGCCTACTGCAATCTGGACAATCACGTTCCTTGAAAATATCTTCAGTTTAAAAATAAAATGAAAGGGGTACTCGGACGTAATGTATGTGTTTATTCATGCATGACATTT
Source organism: Diadumene lineata (assembly GCA_918843875.1). Classification (NCBI taxonomy): domain Eukaryota; kingdom Metazoa; phylum Cnidaria; class Anthozoa; order Actiniaria; family Diadumenidae; genus Diadumene; species Diadumene lineata. The sequence goes on from OU974080.1 coordinate 12,946,338, forward strand.
TGATGACGTCATACACACAAATCACACACATGGTCCATACATTTTTACCATTTTGTTTTGTAAATTATTCTGTTCTGATTGCACTAAAAATTTTATAAACACAGTGTTTTGTGAAGATCTTTTTTCAAAAGATTCATATTCTGATCAATTTTCCTTTCTTAGGATTGATTATGTTAACAATTTTTTACTTCATAGTTACAAAGAAATGTATGTGATCACGGCCTATGTTGTGCTTATGACGTCATCAATATTTGTAAAAAAAGCTCAAAAATGAAATACTTCTCATACACATTTTTGAAAATTAGTCTTCAAAATGATTAGTATGACTCTTGGGCATTCTCTTGGTAATGTTACATTGCTGATTTATCGAAATTTAACTTCATCCAAGTACCCCTGAGGAGTGTAAAGCTTAATAGGTGGGATAAGCTCTCTTATCTCATACTCTCTTGCATCAACAATGTATAGGCATTCGTGGATATGAAATTTATCTGTAGTTCGACTGGAGTCGTTTTCACGAAGCGTTAATAGCGCTATCCACCGGATAAATCGCTATCCAGCGGATGAATTCTAAAGAAATCCTCTGGAGTGGATAACTTTGTCCAGTGGTTAGCGCTATTCAGGCTTCGAACAACCGGGCGCAGGTAGATTAGTGTTAGAATGTATACGATATTTCTTAACGTAGATAATTCTGTCTTGCACTGATTACAAAGATTCAAACACAACCGTAAGATAAAAAGACAAAAAAGTCGCTTTGATTGGTTCAAACTGTGCTGGCGTCGCTAGTGAAAACGTTACCCTAAATAACTGATTACCGTCTAAAAAAACAAACTTTTTCCTTAATCTAATTTCTTTTTTTCGTTTTTCAATTTTCAAAGAAAATTAAGAAGGACGATGTAATATTGAGGTGCTTATTTGACTTCACTGGACAAGACAAAGACGAAATGTCTGTCGCAGAAAACCAGGTATCATTTATATACAGAATAATTATAGTGGCTTTAAAACCCGTTCAAAAAACTTCCACCCTCCCCAAATCCCCCAACCCCCATCACGCACACCGTCCGAAACATTTCGTATACTGAAGATAAATGTATTCTTTAGATTGTTGTACAAGTATCAGATGAAGGCGATGGTTGGGTGATCGGACGAGCAGGTACCGTTCAAGGGGCAATACCATCCACGTACGTTCAGAAAATCTAAAATTAAGACCCTCGCCTGATGGCTCGTACCCAGTTCCATATCGTGTACATCTTACCGAGTTTTGGATTGGTCACAACTTAAAGATAAATTTGGAAAGGTTGCACCTAATGCCAATGGAGTAACAAATAGCGCGCAAATTGCCCCGAGTGGAAGATGGGCACTTGTTATTTGAATTATTTCAAAAATGTGACTCATTTTTTAAAGGCTGTGCGCACATACCGTCGGTGTGTGTTTGAAGGAATTTATTATAACTTGTAAACAGAAACGTGCACAAACACAGAAAGAAATAACAAGTAAGAATTGAAATGCACTAGAGAAAACAAGCGGTATAAATTTTAAAATTGAAATAATATTTTTGGATAAATTTTCGTGAAATATTTAATTCGGTGTATTTTAATTATGATTTCATGCCAATGAAAATTTTAGGAGGTAAAATGAGGAATATTTTGTAAAGCGGGACAGTTTAAATATCTGCAATAAAAGTATATGCACAGCGTTGCGTGACACGTGACCGATGCGATGAAAGACTATGTCTGCGGCAACAGAACAAAATTAGCTTTATAGTAACTTGAAAGTTGCAGGAAAAGCTGCAGCGACGAACTGCGTCTCTCTTTTGCACTTTCTGCACAAAAAGATAAAATTAGTTTTAGTGCCGAGTGTTGTAAGAAATTCATTTGCCAGAAAATTGATCTAGCTCAACGTGAATTTACGACTGTTGTCCTGTTTCGTTGTAAGAAATTTTTGTATTCAAATTTATCTGGCGTAAAGTGGGTCGAGCTTTAGTTCTAATTATCATAATCCGAATATTTTATTCGTTTTAGTCACTGTTATAATTGAATACAAAGTATAAAAGTAAAATAATGCAAATAAATTCAAATAATATTTTTTAGTAAAAAAATGTTTTTATTTTTATTTATCGTTGCACTCATCATTAAAGTCAGTGTATAAAAATCTTTCTTTTTGTGCTTCGTTTGAATGTACATATAAATTTATTGTCTATTTATTGCCCCACCCTACCCCTCCCATACAACCATTTCAATAGCAGTAGTATCTTTCACTACTTTTTTAGTCGGATGTAGTTAATTGTACTTTACAATAGCAATACTTCATCAAATGAGTGTGCGTCTCTTTAATACAATGCGGCTGATCGCCATATCGATTTATCCTACTGATATGATTCCTTCTTATTTGCGCATGTCCGTTAACCATGCGTACGCTGGCCTCAAACACTGCAGGTCCAGGAATTGCTCCCAACTGGATCTGATATTGTGCGTCATTTTTAAGGGTATCTGGTATCTTTTTGCCGAACTTTGCAACACACGAATCACAGTCTTTGACTTTGACAGTCTTATCAAAACTTTGGACTTTGGAATTTGCGTTTTCTTTCCATGCCCCGTTGACATTTTCTAGTTTGTAAGGTAGACAAAGATTTCGAAGTTGTTCATCAGAAGTAAGATTATTTACATATTTCAAAACTGCATCTGCTATCGTTTGAATGATTCCATCATTCTTGTCGGCCACTTCCCATTCCATGCACGGACACCAATGAGTATCAATTCCCGCATCCGGGCATTTACGCGTAAACCTGTCAATCCTGTTAAACAGGCTCTGACCGGTTATAATATCATGGGGTTGTTCGGGGTACGAAAGCACGTGACGTAACGTCGCGTACACGTCAAATGGCGACGTTAACACTTCGGAGTTTGCTTGCAGGTTGGCATAAAGACTGGGATGTTTCCTTGAAAACCATGGCGGCAAAGTGATTGACAGGAAGGGTAACCGCTCCTCTAGTCGTCCCTGTGTTGTTTTGCGGAAATTTGAACTTCTGCTGCCATGGTCTCCGAAGATGATGAACATTGAGTTATTATGATATCCACTGGTTCGCATGTAGTCGAGAAACTTTACTATATCACGGTCAACGTAAGACAGAGTGTTCAAATCATCATGAGAAATATATGAATAAATTGATAAAGCAAACTTAGGGCGTTTTGGATACGAACTGCACAGGCTTTTCATGTAGGAAAGACTAAAGTTATGAATAACTTGCTGTTCAAAGCAATATCTATTGCTATTGCGTTCTTCTAAATCCAGCCAAAATGGTCGAGCGTAATGGTCGGTCGGTGGTTCATCGAATCCGACTAGCCTCAAGTTGAAGCTGCCAAGTTTTGGGTCATCTTCGCTTAGTAATGTAACATATCCATGATCTTTGAAGTCTCTGTAAATCCATCTCCAGTTATCTACACTCTTGGCACCAGGCTTTCCCCGTCGCGCCTCGGGCTGCTTTTCCTCAGCAATCCCAGTAAGCATCGCGGTCAGCTGAGCTGTTGTGCCATCGCCTACTATCCCCTCGCCCTTGAAAAATATTGTCTTGAGATCCTTTTTCAAAAATTCGACGCTCTTGAGCATCTTTCGATGAAAGTGAGCGGCAGACGTTGAGTCGAACATAATCATGAAAATGTTCAATCCCAGTCCTTTTGATTTTACAGGTCGACTTTGTACGGTGGGTTTAGGAGGAGCCTGGAGATGCAGTTCTTCAAATGTTTCACCCTCTTTGTCGTGTCCAACAACAAGGAAGAATTCGGAGTTGATTGTGATGTTACGGATATGATCTGAAACGAAAGAACAAGTTTATTAAGATCCTTTTTGGGAGTATCAATAAATCTTTATATCGGATTTTTTTTTTTTTTTTTTTTTTTTTTTTTTTTTTTTTTTTTTTTTTGTAGCCCTGTCATGTATAGCGTAGAATGTTTGGCAAGTGTGATCAGGGCAATCGCAGTCTTGGCCTGACATCCATGAATTACTCAAAGTGAGGTTTATCGCATTTAAAAAAACGTGTACTGAAAAATCAGTCCACAAGTTATGGAAGAGTGCATCACTTGGATCTCTCAAATGGGATTTAACTGATCGTGCGGCCAGTAGAGTGCTTGTAACCCCACGACCATTCCTCCGGATCCTATTCTGCAATAGGCGATCTGCATTATGGCGAGTCATATACCACAACTACCAGAATGCTTTGCTTACTTTCTTTTTTAGCGCAATTATCGCTAATTGTTCTGTTAATCTCCAAAAGTATTAAGAATTTGAGTATGAAAGAGAATCCTGGTAGTCGTAGTACATTGACACCATAATGCAGATCTCCTATGGTGCTTGGGTGAGTGAATGAAACTGTCCATAGAGATGGATAAATGAATGAATAATCAAAGATAGTACGCAATCTTTTTAAACTATAGGTTGTTTACCCTTGATTTCTAGACCATAGAGCACATTCTCCACACTTTCGCAGTCATCTTTCAAAACAACAACGTCTTCTTTTTCTTTGTCATTTACATTCTTCGCTTGTAGGCATAGACCGCTGGATAAGTCCTGTAGACGCCCGTTATCTAATAACTTGAAGGCAGGCTCACAGTTTTTAGAAAAAACAACTTTGGAAATATTTTGTATATCTGAAAATTAAATTCAAGGGTTAAAAAGTGAAATTCTCAAAACGAAAAATAAAATTTACTTAGTATCCCAGTTTAGCAGACAACCTTTTGCAGGCGTCCTTTCGCTTTTTCCCGTGGAAGTCCGAAATTCGGATAAAAGTGTAAAGTTGACTGTGGAACTCCATGTTCATTCTTTTACCTACCTTTTTCGTTGATAAACTTCTTTTTCAAGACTGTCACTAGACATAAGGCACTAGGAACATGCCTTATCGCTACAGAGCTGTTTTTATCGATGACTTCAAACTCGATGCGTCTAAGATGGCAGTCAGGATGAAGTACTAGATGTGTATTGCTCTTTGGTTCACGCAAACCGCCATATGGATGGAAGCATTTCTTGTTGGAGTGTTGGATGTTACCAGTAAATCCTGGAATGCATTTATTTTTAGTTAATAATTTCAACATAATATGTTACAGAGTTAATTGTCAGTTATAGTCCAGCTGTTATCGTCCAAATGGTTCACTTTGATAATAAGGTGTTTTGTGAGGCGGGGGGGGGGGGGGGGGGGGGGGGGAAGTACTAGATTGTTAGTGAAAATATTTTCAATAAAGTTTAACCAAGGGGAAACTAATGCCTTACATGCATTTTTCCGTTTTCTGCGTGCTTAATGACTTAACGTCAATCGTAAACTAAAACGCCGACGAACTTTAACAAGGATGACAGCTTGCTTCTCTAAACCCTCTACTCATACCGACGTCTTCACGATCATAATCATGACGAATCACGATTGGTTAGTTTTCATTCGGATGGTAATCGGAGTTATGATTGACGTGATCAGAATCGCCAAATCGCGAAAAGTGTTCAGATAAAAGTTCGCAGAAAACTCAGTGAAAATTGCAGTAATATCGTTATTCGATTCCGATTGTCAATGATGTGTTCATAAGAGAGATGCGGATACATTATCATCAAAACTTTGAAAGTGCATGTAGTCAAGATATCTGAAACGTCAAATATCTGCGTTAGTTTTTTTTAAATATTTTAATTTCAAAATTCAGTTTTTCGTGCAATGGCCTCGTACGAAGTCGCTTCTTTATTCACAATTATCATTCCCCTTGTGCATAGTACGCTCAAAGAGCGATGGGAGTAAAGGACTATATCACAAGGAATCATGAGAGGGACAAACGATTCGGTGCCTTAGAACGGTGCATGGTCACAAATTAACTAAAAATTAGACTAAATTAATTCACAAATTTGCTGATTTGTATTAGACAACATTTTTTTTACATCACTGAAGATAACTAGAGAAAATATTGTGCAAGTATGTACCATTAAAAAAAAGAAAAAAAAAAAAATGATGTTAACCGCGCACTTGACCGAATCTCAATAAACTCTAATTAATTTATAATTGATCTATATGGCTTAATTGTTTTTGAAAAAGTATATAGAATTTTCAAAATATTACTATAGAAAAACTGAGGAACTTATTTTGAATGAACATACTTGCAAGGCTCGCTTGAATGAATTTGAAGTACAAAATTAATTAAATTAAAATTCAAAGCTCCTGACTAAAATTGCTATTTAATTAAAATAAATTATTGTTTTTGATACAGGTAGTGCATGCAAAACTTTGCTTTCTTTTCTTGGCGAAACAACCAAAGAATCGTGAAATTCAACAAAGATCGATATGTCGGTGAATATTGTAAAAACCATGTTTTTTTTACTGAAAACACTCATTTTCGACATAAGCTAACCCTCTTGACAAACACAAAAAATCAAATATAAAACTGAATTTCTTACCTTTATGTAGAAATTTGATTGTTTCATTCTCGTCTTGTTTTCCCAGAACGTTCAAATGTTTATACTTCACAGTGTAATCATCATTTTCTAGTCGAACTATTTCCTGGACTTCGAAAGTCTCCACTCTTTCGCTCACATACAAAACTCCATCGACAAGCTTCGTATACGAATTCTCGTCATTACAGTCCAATGGCGCAGGATTTTCAATGGAGGACATCACCGACTTATGCCATGGATCTAGACTAGGCAGCTTGCACGCCGAGCTGTTATTAATATCAAAATTCACCGCTCGATTTGCGCGATGTACATGTTTTCCCGAAGTTAAACAGTATAAAAATAAAACTATAGTCGATGTAATTATAGATAGACATACCCCAAGCGACAAAGGACATCGCCGGAAACGAAAAAAGAATAAAAATCGAATGAGACATCTCGTTGGTATTGTAGACCAATTGTTAACCCTGCCTTCACCATGTGATAAGTTGTTGAGATGCGAACTTTGAAGTAGCCGGCCTATTCGAAATTTTAATTTCTTCATTTTGGTTATCGTTGATGCTCAAAATTGAAATTTCTCCAAAAAACACATAATTTTTTGATCATTTCAATAACAAGTTTTTAAGTTATTCTAACGACCTCTCTTTTCCATTGTTACATAGTACATGCAGTCAGAGTACAAGGGATAACCTGCCCAGTTGCAGGAACACCAGTTAACAAATTAATTCCAACTTGTTACTTATTTATGTAAGAATACATTGATCGAAGGCTGGGCCTCATTATTGATATAGGAATCCCATCAATTAAAATGACCGCGCTTTTTTAAAACATCAGTCGCCAATGAGTGTTACGATGCAAATGTTTACGAATTTATTAGTATAGTTTTTATTATTGTTCTTAGCTATTTCAACAGTCTAGCTTTTAATTTTAGCATCGTAACCTTGACTGTAAGATCATATTATGTTTGTAGTCTCCTAAGAAAAGCATGCCCGTTACATTGGTGGAGACCCAAACTGTTCTGCACATCGCTTATTCTACAAGGAAAGCAAGTATTTACTTCCTTGGACCGGACTTGTCCTTAGATTTTGTCGATCTTTACCGTTCAATTCAAAATGAACCAGTTGATTGTGAAAATCAGAAAACCTGTTCCTCAGAAAAGATCACCAGCGTGTAAGCGAAGAAATGCTCAACGAATCAAGGACTATAATAGAAAGAAAAGGTTAAATGCCCTATCACTTGGATTTGAAACTGAAGACAAAAACATTGATGAACTTATACAAACACTTCAGGCTGAACACAAAATGCTATTTGAAAAGCTTGATATTGCAAACATGCAAATTATAAATCTACAGAAAAGTCTTCAACAAGAAAAACATAGATACTTAAAAAATTGAACAAGAAAGAAAGAGCACTCGCAAATCTAAAAGACATCATTGCAGAAAGAGAAGACGAACTTGGAGAAACAAACCTAAAGGCCAATCAACTCGAGAACGACCTTACTTATGCTTGGAACAGAATTGACAGATGCGAAAGAAAGATCAGACATTTAATGAAAGAATTAGAGATATTTAGAAACAATAATAGACATTTTTCTGGACATTGTCGTTACTATCGTTAATTTGTTTTCCTTTTTACAAAAATGCCAAGAATCGTAATGCACCAGGAGATGCATTAATTTAAGGGGGGAGGAATGTTACGATGCAAATGTTTACGAATTTATTAGTATAGTTTTTATTATTGTTCTTAGCTATTTCAACAGTCTAGCTTTTAATTTTAGCATCGTAACCTTGACTGTAAGATCATATTATGTTTGTAGTCTCCTAAGAAAAGCATGCCTCCTTAAAGTATAACCCAAACAATACCACCAAGTTAGTAGCTATTTAGGTAAACAAGGAATCATGTTAACTAGCTATATAAAGCCTGTCCTGTAGCCTTACAAACACACAATTCATTCGTACTCTGTGAGCAAGTTGGGGACGACTCAAGTCTAGCAAGACAGCACGGACCTAAGTAAGGATAGTGGTCTAGTCTAAGGAATTCCTTCTAACAAACTGCGCCTACTAAGGGATGTCTTTCTAGCTGGCTTGTGTCTACCGCAAATTGTTACATAGCTTGTAATTAGCAATCGTACGAAACAGAATAAAGAGCGACCAGAACAGACGATCCCGAGTTAGTTACCCCGTTACATGAGATCTTGAAAATTGAAAATGGCATTGCACGGTTACTGATAGTTTTGTATAAAGCGAGCTTCCAGTTCGGCCAGATATATGATTGTACCGTCTACAAAATCAGAAAAAAAATCAATTAAGTGAAACAAACAGCCCTCATTGAGAATAATGAAACATTAATTTGTGATTGTTTCAAAAAGCAATCTAGTTAAGTGATTGATGTTGCAGCCGCTGCCTGGTAATTCAACCGGGACCACAGGTACATCGCCGTTTATAAGCCAATCATGTTTGCGCTTTAGAACAAAATCACATGCTCTTTGTGTCCCTATCGGCCAATTAAAATACTTTTTTTTTTACTATTTACAATATATCTTTCAAATTTTATAGATTTCCGATTTTACATCAGGTTAATATACAAAATTGAGTTCTATACATTAATTTTTTCCTGAGTTTAAATAATTGTAAAGCGTTGTTGAGTCTTGTGGAATTAATAACAAATTATTATATCTTTCTTAAATACCGTTTCCAAACGACTTGGTTCCTTAACTTCTGGATACAAAGTAAAAAACAGTCAGGAATGTGGTTCATTCCTACCAGTTTCATTGTACAGATGATCAAAGATGAAGGCAGTGGCGAATCCAGGATTTTTTTTGAGGAGGGGGACCAGATCTTAATATGTAGTATTTACAACATGAAGAGTTAAAAAATCTCTACTGTCCTGCCGCTACTCGTCTCCGGCTCGTGTGATATCAGCGGTAACACCCATGAGAAACGCAAAGCGGCAAATCCAAAATGGCGGATGAAACACGTGAAAATTTGCCAATAAAAACAGATAAAATGTATCGTGTTGTAGAGTTCTATAGTGGCATTGGAGGAATGCATTTTGCTGCTAAAGGTATGCTTATTTATTGCATGATCTTGACAATGGTTTTTGAACTAATATATGCACTTTTTCTCGTCGATGTAATTTGAATTTATTCGATTGCATTCGGTATGAAATTTATGAAATATAAACAAACAAAAATCATATTTTCTTGGCGGGAATCAAACCCACGTCTTCGGTATGCTAGTCCGCCACTACACCCCAAGACCAAATAACTTGGAAACGGAACCGGAATAAGAAGTGTATAGGGTAACCGTGAGGATCCTCACAGAGCGATATTTTTCTCTTTTAAGGTAATTCCGTAGTTTTGCACTGCGCATAGCTCTGCGCATGTTTCAAGATTTTTAGTTTCAGGACTTTTATCATGTAATCATTTAAATTATGTTTGTAAAGTACTTTGAATAAAAAAATCGAAGAATTGCGATATTTTCGAGCGAGAAAACGCGATAATTTTGTAACTCGACCCAGTCCTCTCTCGGAAAACCTGTTTTTTGACAATAAAATGACGATATTTTCCGCAATATTTCGCAAACTAGCACCGTGACCTATGTTTTTTATTTGATAAAATTATTTGTTATAACATAACATCAAATATATCTAAAATTGAGCATAGGTCATCGGGCTAACTTTTGAGATATTTCGAAAATACTTTCCGCTTAGGACTCATTCGAATGAATTAGCAGCTCGTGCGCAAGTTGGTATTTCGTCAATTTTTTCAAGATCAAATATTTTTTATACATCTGTTCATATTTTTTAAATAAAATAAAGTGCAGACATTTGAACAAAACACAAATTTTGCTCTGAAAAGACAAATTACTGTGTTTTTGTTCCGTTTCTCTTCGATTTTTGAGCTTTTTTCTTTACGTTCTCAAGTCACCAAAATGCATGAACTTTGACGTCATATTGCACAAAAACGAAGTCGGTGACCCCCCTTTTTTATGGTATTTTCTTAAAGCGTTTCTCAAAATTGTTTGCTAGAACGAGTATAAAAAAAAATTCATCGGGCAGTTTTATTGCTACGGAATTGCCTTAATATGTGTTTTTTCAACACCGTAAATGAGTACTCCGTTTAGAATCAAAATTGGAGATCTGGACAAGCATCCCCGATAAAAATATATATATATATATATATATAAAATTAAATGACATAAATATGATGACATGGAAATAAAGAACTTGTTAGTATGTACGTTCTCGTACATTGCCTTTGTCTATATGTACCCTCATTCTTTAGTTTACTTCATTATTTTGTATAATAATTGTTTTTTGTTAGTAGTATAATATTATGTACATTTTGTTAATAGAGGTTGTCTTTCCTAGGTTGTGGGTTCAAGACTAAGGTTGTTGGTGCTCTTGAAATCAATACTACAGCTAATTCAGTCTATAGACACAACTTTTCAGATGTTAACTTGTTACAGTGCAATATTGAGGTAGGTTATGCAAAACAGTTGACAATCAAGGATTGTTGAATATTATTATTATAAACATTTTGAGGGTGAAGGGTTCCATAAATTGGCTGGAAATTGTAGAATCCACAAAAAGAAGTAGAAATGCCATCAACATTGCAGAATAGATTATTTACTTCTTCATATTATGTCTGAAAACTATTATGCCCTTTTTTAAGTATTTTCCTTTGAGAAAATTAAGTTTTCGCTCTGCAAATGAACAGTGACATGAAGAAGCCAATGCAAGAAGTCAATTGTGACTGCTCATGTTTTCTGGCTTTTGCCTACTAATACATAGCCTCTAACACAGGCATTAGAATTAGAATTTTTATGACGACACTAAGAATGCCTGTGTTAGAGGCGAACTAATACATTGTGTAATATGAATTTCCATGTTATTTTTCAAAACGAAGGGTTTGACTTCCAAAGACCTCGATCACCTTGCAGCAGACATCTTTTTGATGTCACCACCATGTCAGCCATTTACAAGGTAAGAACATACAATGTCCTTTTCCTCTCAACCATTTTTAATTTCTGGCTGTCTCTATCAGTCTTTCTCTTATGGAGAGACTTAGCCACAGGGAGCCCACAGATGAAATTTAGGGCCATGAGGTGACTTCATAAAATGGTATTGCAGTATTGCTATAGATTTTTAACAAATTGGTTGAGTGCACACATGAAACTTTATTTTATTATATAAACTCCAGTGAAATATCAGGTGATCTCTCGCGCTAAAAATTGATATTTTCCCGTGTCATTACCTGGGCGCTTGGAGATACGAATTTTATCTTCTCATGTTGAAAATATCTAACTCGTTCACTTTGTTCACTCGTTAGATATTTTCAACACTCGAAGCTAAAATTTGTATCTCCGTGCGCCCATGTAATATCCTCTATATATACAGGAATTTAAAAAGCTGACGCTTATTTACATCGACGCACAAATGTGATGTTCATTACATTGTGGTTGCCATGGAAGTTTGCAAACTTATGATTTTAGCAGCCGTCAGTCAAAGAAAACTAGTACCAGTAGCAAAGTTGGAAAAAAATTAAAAAGCTAGTACAGATATACTGTAAATACATTGAATTTGCAATATGTCATATAAATACATTGTTATTTCTATTGTGTTATTCATGCCATGTAATTTCAGGGTTGGCCTTAAAGGAGCTTCCAACGATCCAAGAACTAAAAGTTTTCTTCATATCATGGAATTAATTTTAAGGATGTCCAAGCCTCCAGAATATTTATTAATGGAAAATGTTAAAGGCTTTGAAACTTCTGACACCAGGTATAAAAAAAATCTTGCTAAATATGGATTTGACTCTTTAAAAAAATGTAAATTGAATATGTGCAAAACAAATAATAAATAAAAAAATATGGGTTTTGCTCATGAAAATTGTAAATTGAGCAAGTGCATTGACAAGGTGTAAGCCATGAAATAATTGTTAGGACTCAATAGTAGAAAATGTGCAATGGCTTAAATGTTTGCTAGTGCAACTATCAGTAATGGACAGCTGAAGTTTATGCTGCTATACTGTATGCGTTATGCTGTGAGATGTGGTATAATTGTTCCCAATCACTTTATTTCAGAGATCATTTTGTTGCCACTCTAGACCAAGCTGGTTACTACTACCAGGTACTGACAGGATCCAGTACACTCATTATTTTATCTTATTCGGGCCATCATATGTTCTATGATCATTCACCCCATCTTCACCCTCTTCATCCTTGTCAGCAACATCACTGTAACTCTTATTACCATCATCGCTGTTATCATTATCATCTCATGGATGATCTTTCATCATCAACTCTTATACACCAAGAACATTTACCATCCTCATCATTATCATCGTTGTTTCCATTTATTATCTATTACCTTCATTGTTATTATCAACATCACCATCACCTCACCGCCACCATTATCATCACCATCATCATCATTATTATCATCAATCAGTAACCATCTGTCCACTAAACTTTCATGTTACTCTAAATATTGTGTCTCAATACATCCTGGCTGAGATTTAATATTTTTGACTGTGTTCAATTGTTTTTGTTTTTTCTGACAGGAGTTTTTGGTATCCCCCAATCAGGTACATTTTGAACATTTTGTTGCATCACTTTTTTATTGTTAGCAGTCTATGGTAAGATCAGTTTTATTTGATGATTTTTTTTAATTAGTTAGGTATTCCCAACTCAAGACTAAGGTATTACATGCTTGCAAAGAAAAAACCAAAGCAATTTTACTTTGAAACAAAGTCACAGGTAATTACTGGTAAATGCTTTAGAAAATAGATATGTTGATCATCAACATTTACCAATCAATCAAAATATTCAATCAGTCACCCAATCAGTCAATCAGTCAATCATTACCAATTTGTCAAGTAAGTATCCTGGCTAGTAGCAATCCATGCATGACCAACAACCAACCAATCTATCGATCCAGGGCTCACATGCTCCCGAGAGAACATCGGAACATTTATCATACGAGAAATAAAACTAGATCAATCTGTCAATCAATTAATCAGCCAAATTGACAATGAATCAGTCAAGCAATTTAAAACCAATAAAACAATGAATCTGTCAATCAATCTGTCCATCAATCATTCCCTTATCAGATAGTGTGAGTATAAAAACTCCTAGTTATTTTCTTTCTATGTTCTGTAGATTATAGATCAAATACCAGAGAGACCAGATGGTTTGCAACCTTCCCAATGCACCTGTTCATCATTCTCAAATAATGAACTTACAAAGATAACCACAAGAATGTCAGATAATGAATCATCAATGAATTCCATATCTTCAACAAGAATAACAAATACAAGTTTGACAACAAATACACAATCACAAACAAATTCAAGTTCAGTAATAAATGCAGAGTCCACAATAACAAAAACATTGAAACCAAATACAGAAATTTGTACTAATTGCACTACATGTTCTTCCGATGACCAAGTGAAAGATATGGAACAGAGTACCAAATGTCAAACACAATGTACATATTTTAATAACTCTGTACAAAGAACGTTGTCCGAGTTCTTAGAGGATGGGAGTGAAGAGTACTTTAAGCCATTTCTGCTTTCAGAAAAGGTGCTTGGTAGATTTGCTCTTGTTTTAGGTAGGTTAACTATATTTCTGTCAATATATATGAATATTTGTTTCTCTTTTTTATTAAGATTTTAATGTTCAGATTGTTAAATAATTTGTTCATCATTGCCAACACTTTGAATATCATTATCATTAATTTTGCTTTTGAGTTTGTTTAATATTGTATTAATTTTATTAATTATTCAAATAACTAAATTAATTTGATTCATTGAGTTTGTTGTTTTTATTTAGATATTGTTACACCGAGCTCAACTCACTCTTGTTGCTTCACAAAAGCGTAAGTATCTAGAAAGACTAAATCCACTCTGTTCTCTGAAGGTGACAATACATGTAGCTATCGCACAACAATCTGATAGAGATATTGATGTATTCTTCAGGTATGGTCATTATGCAGAAGGAACAGGATCTGTTCTCAAAATGGCAGATATTGATGTAAGTACAAGTCTATTCAGCCCAAAAGGTACAATAGAGCTTGCTCTGGGTCACCATGCCACCTAACTATTTCATCTTGCTACCTATAAACTACGGTAACCTATTTTAATAGTGCTTGGAGCCATACCTTAGTGAACAGATCATGAAAGATTTTTTTCTCAAATTGATTCATGTTCTTTGTCTTGTTGCAGGATACAGAATATTTCAACAAGTACAGACTTCTAGATACCAGTCAGTCAGATTCTGAAAGGGCAGCAGCACTGTCTGATCTCAAACTCAGATACTTTACACCAAGAGAAGTTGCAAATATTATGTGTTTTCCATCATCATTTGGTAAGACCCATGTCTTTTATCTTGTATTCTTACAATGGGATTATTGCTGTTTAATTCTTTCTTAAGTACATTTTGTTGTTGGTCCCTAAGGACTTTTACTCGACGGATTACATCAGATCAGTACAATATTAGGTATTTTTTCTAGCTTAGTATTTAACAGTATGTTTTGGTGGAAAAATATAACGTGTGTTGGTTTTTAGAAGGCATTTACAGAATTGGAGTTTGTAGATACAGAACTCTCTTTCTTATTCTGTAAACTGAACGTTATTGTATTATTTCAGGTTTTCCCAATGAAACCACAACCAAGCAGCAATATCGCTTATTGGGAAACAGTTTAAATGTACATGTTGTTACAGAGCTGCTCAAGTGTTTACTCACGGATCCTTGACTTGGGCATCACCATGTCGTTATTCCATCATTGACAGAAGATAAAATATAAAACCACACTGATCTAACATAGTATTTTATTATCAGAATATTTGCAAGAAACAAGAACAAACTAAATAAAAAATTAAGACAGCCATGATAACAAAAACTGGAAACTACACCTCAATCTACTCATTCCATGAGAAATAAATTTAATATGAAATTTATTTGTACTGGAGTCAACATATTAAAGTTTAAAAAAAAACTAAATTCAAACAAATCCATAACCTTCTGAATTGCTACTAATATTAACTGTAGATATGTACAAAAACAACACAAAATATCATTAATATGTAATTCTTTTAAAATAGTATGCAGTAATTAATTTTCATTTTCATCTTTGTCTCCTGTATCAGGGACAAGGGCATATCTGAAGACAGACAATAAAGAAATACAACTTATTAGAATATATATGCATTTCAAAAAATAGTCTGAGAATGATGGATGCCAAATGCCGACCAAAATATGCACATTCAACTCATTTTTTCATGAAAGTTAAATGCCTGTTGTACTTAGATGAGTGAGAAAGCAAAGCCTGTATTTATTTCAAACTTACATGTTGACTTTATAGATTTCACTTGGGAAGTCTGTCTGTGTTTCTCTTTTGATAAGTTTCATCTGTGATTGTGCAAACAGTTTGGCAAATTGCTTGTGAGATCTAGTATGAAAAATAATGTCAGTACAAACATTTTAATTCTTAAGAAGAGTGTACATTATTTAGCAGAATTTGTAGAGTGATTCTTCCTGGATAAATACCACAGAGGAATTCAACAATCCTCATTCTTACCATGATATCAAGTTAAATGCATGATATAGTGCAAACACTAAAAGTGTGCAACATGAATACCACTAAATAGTGCTATTGAATGCTGATTCTATTGTTTTCTTTTGTTCAAGTAGTGCTATTTACTACTAAATAGTGGCAATGGTTGCACACATTGTGCTAATGCATTAATGAAAACTAAATTAAACATGTGTACTTGATCGCACAAAGAATTCCCTCAGGGATTATCGTCCTTATGCTAATTTGTGCTTTTTATGCAATAGTGAATGGTTGTCAAGCAAAGCGAAAGTGTAACTATGGGCCGAGTTTCTCCTCTTTTGGACAATTTCTTCGGGAAAAAATAGATGTTTGTTTTAAATGCCTTTTTTGATTGATTTGGTGAAAATTTGAAAATTCAAAAAAAAATTATCCAAACATGCACTTGAGCCATTTTCGCTTCAAACCCTTCATTTAGTGTTTGCACTCTAATCTATTGTCCCCATAGTCATTATTAATTTTTAATTATCATCAAGAAGGCCACTCACAAAGATAAACACACAATGCGTGAACCCTAGCATGACCTGTGCATGTCATGTCAACAACTTTCCAGACTACACCATACCTTGTGACACTACTATCGACAGTATCAACATCATAATCTCTTCTTGATACAATGTTTTCCTTTAAACAAAGAATTCCTCCTTCACTTAATCCCTTCTTGCAACGATTTAAAAATGCTATGAAATCATCTAGAAAAAAAGAGAAATTTTAAAATATGTATTTTTCAAAGGAATTCAATTAATGGTTCTGATCACTTCCCTAGTTACTGTTGCTATGTCAGCAAAGCCAGACATGTTATGACAATATAGTATTGCAGACTATCATCATCATTCTCTTACCATCTGTTAGATGTCCAACTACCCATTGACACCAAATAAGGTCATATCGACCAGGAGCTGGGTCAAATTCCTGAAAATGAAAGAAGACTATGTGAAGAAGACTAGCTTTTTGGGGGATTTGAATGTTATTAATAACGTAAAAGGTTATTTCCATTAATTTAAATGATTACAAATTCTGCTGCAAGGCTGTTCACATTAGTTGTCTTATATGTGCCAAAAAATATGTTTTAGATTGCATCATGCAAAAGGCCTATTACAACCAATACCGCACCATTACAGAAACTACATTTCAAAGTTTTGATTGGCACGGTGTGTGTGAATATAATATTATGCATTCTCACCTGCAGTCCAACATGATATAAATTTTCTACTTTACTTCTGAGTTCACCCTAAAAAAAAGCATCGAGTCACTCAAACATTTATAAGCAAAATTCTTGTGAAATGCAATCAAACATTCTTGGGATTCCTGTGTAGTCATTACACAGGGATCCCAAACTGTTTTACTTGACTAACCAAGTACTCATCGCATTGATCCAGGAATCCTTTATTCTGTTCCAACATATCAACTTTTTCGAATAAAGGAATCAGCAGATGTTTGGTAACTCGGCCAATTCCAGCTCCGCAATCTAAAAAGGAAAAAGAAACGTTTGATAATAATGAGTTCAGTAAAATTTATGATTTTCCCTCTTTTTGTGATTGAGGGCCACTATACAGGCTACAATCTATGCATTCTCAGGTTCAATTTGGGCCGGGCCATGTTGCCATTGTTACCTCTGCTGTGAGCAGAAGTGCAACGTGCCACAGCTGTCAGGCACCTTCCACTAACTCCTTGGTGCTGATGAGTTTCATAGAACTTAGATATTGACCATACCTAATGCTATTCTTGCTTGTGTTTGAGGAAGTGGAGAACCTGTCTTCTGTCGTTTAGGCTGAGGTTCCTGAGAGTAAAGTACATAATGTGTAACAATGCTTATTATATGAATGTTTCATGGAAATATTATTTACCACAGTTGCATAATATTGCAATATATAATAATATTATAATAATATATAATAATATAATAATAATATATAATTATAATATAATAATAGATAATATTGCATGCTGCTGTTCACATGATGAATGAATTCTGATATTCTTTAATTTGCTCTGTTTTGGTTTTTGTATATCCAATGAATATGCAACAATAATTTAAAGTTACCAGAAACTGAAGTAAGAATTTTCTGGACCATGCAACGTCTATCGCAGAAATGTGTGCAAAACCACCAAGCATACCGTCAACTGTTGCTGGGATCTCCTGCAACAATAATTTATAGACAGTGCAAAATGAATAATTATCCTGTGCATTCATAAATGTACAGCAGAGTGAGGATTGTAACAAAAAACATAAAACAAAAGGGAGATATGACAACTTCTTTTTTTTTTAGAGGGGGGAGGGGGAAGAACAGAGATCATTATATCAATATTATAAGACTTGTTGTGAATTTTGAATTTTTACCTGTCATATACTATTCATGCAGCCTTTGGAGTAAACCCTGTATGGTCCTTAGTTTCATGCACTGTACATTAACATTATTATGCTATACCACCCCTCCCCTAAAACTTGTCATGATCTGTTTCAATATCAATACCTTCCAATAATCCTTAGCGTCTCCGTACCACTTATCCTTGTCCTTCATTTCATCCGGCATGCTTTTAGTTATCAAATCGTCGTCTGTCGAGGCCATTTTGCACCGATTTTAAGTCGTTTTTTCGAAAGCACGTGAAACGTTCTATTTGTAGAAAATTTTGCGATCACAGTTTTCGAGTTTGCTCCGATTGTAGAGAAAAAGAAACACAGTTGTTATCTGAAATGTAAGTTCGCTCGAGTGTAATCAAAAGAGCAGTAATTGCGAATTGATGGGTAAAAATTGCTCAGAATTATCGAAGATTTCGTTTCGTCTCACTGGCGACCATTTTGATTTTTGCGCCAGTGAGTCTGCGGCTAGACTGGACAGTGGTCATTACAACACAGGGAGCCCGCCAACTCAAATGTTTATGTAACAATATAGTCGAGTATTTTTAAAAGTCTTGCAACATGTCCGTTATTAATGAAGAAAACAAGAGACAAACAGACAGAAAATACAAAAATGTTTATTTTTATTAACTCACACGTGCAAGTAGCCTCTCTATATTTCGTAAAAATATAATTCATTTCATAGTCTTTGATCTCTCTTATTATTTTAATATATACAGGGAATTTCCCATATTTTACTTTGCTTGGATGAACACACAAAAATGCTTATTCAAACAAAACGTTTGACCCATGTTAAACCAAAAAGTCAAGGTTCTGGCATACTTGAATTAAGACTACTGTCTTCTACTCTTCCAAGAAAATACATGAGTGGCTCATTGTTGCCAAGATCTGACACTATATAATTGAAAAACACATTAGCCTATAATATGATGAAAATTAATATATGCTCTCTCCATGCCAATACTGTTCCCTACAAATACTAATGATTTATTAGAACATACTGACGATAATCCTATACCTAGTTTTGTCCACACAATTAGTGTTCCCTACAAATACTAATGATTTATGACAACATACTGACGAAAATCATATACCTAGTTTTGTCCACACAATTAGTGTTCCCTACAAATACTAATGATTTATTAGAACATGCTAATGATAATCCTATACCTAGTTTTGTCCACACAATTAGTGTTCCCTACAAATACTAATGATTTATTAGAACATGCTAACGATAATCCTATACCTAGTTTTGTCCACACAATTAGTGTTCCATTCAAATTTGCTAATGATTGATTAGAACATATTAACTATAATACTATACCTAGTTTTGTCCACACAATTGGACTGTAGTTTTTTTTCTGCACAATTAGTGTCAAATACAAATTTGCTAATGATATATTATAGCATATCTACTATAATGGTATACAGTAGTTTTGTCCACATAATTAGTTGCACAAGATTAACCTTTGTGATGTTATGATGTGATAATGATGACAGTATGTCATCGAAACGTTGTAATCTTTCAGAGTTAGTATTTATTCTAAATTAGTTGCACATCTTCTTTGAATACAATTGTTAATATTATACAGGTCTATAAAATAAATCGAAGCCATCATGCAAATCTTTTAATGTATTTATGAATTTGTTCTCTAACATGGAACTTCATCCACTTCTGTTGTTTCTCTGGGATCTCATGTGGGTTTCCTTGCATTAAGCAAGGGATGATTCCTAAGAGAAGCACAGCAATGGCTTGGACAAATGAATCTGTAGCTTTGTACTCCACCAACGACATCACAAATGAAAACACCAACACCAGATAAATGAAAATCATGAACAGATTCAGAATCTTGGAGATGACAACTCTTTTAAATGGGAACACATCATTCTGGGCTGCTAGGAAAAGCTTCAGAGGAATGCTTGGTACTTGTTTATCATCACAGAATGTTACCAAGGCAATTGTCTTGCCCAGCTTCTGTAATGAACTTGTTGACCCACTCCTTTCAATATTTGTTTGGCCGCTAAACGTATCACGGATGCTAGCTTCTGCTTTGAGCTCTTCATCGTGTGTTTGGCACTCATCAAAGATAATAATCTTTACCCTTTTGAAGCCAACCTTCAAATCTCTGAAAGCTTTGATGATATAGTAGAGACCAAGTATCACTAGGACAACGTAAGATATATATGCATCAAAATAGAACAATACACCCATTGTGGTAAAACCAAGAACACTTCCAAGGAAAACAATGTTCACGCTGATGACCAAAACTAGAGTTAGATAGGATGCTTCAACACAGATGCAGAAGATAATGAATAGCACATACAGTATCGGCAGTGATAACATCTTGATTGACAATGGAATGCCCTCACAACAACTACAATCCACTTCAAACCTGAAAAGAAACTTCCAGATTCTAAATGCAACATAGGTTACTGGAAGAAGATAGAGGATGAAAGCACTGATGATGATGATGAGCCAGACTGGATAGGTGATAAGAAGGAAAAGACAACGTACAACCTGTCCACAAACTCCTGGAGGTTCCTCATTCAGATAGTCCTCATCTGCCTCGTCCAGAGTGTTGACTTCTCTTTTTCTACAACAGCAACATATGGAATGCAGAGGGTAAGTAACAATTGACCAGGCAAATTTCCAAAATGACAGCCACATCAAACAGTTGAGATGGAATATCATGTGTTCATACATCAGCTGAAATCCGTGTTTGTCTGAGTGGCAAACAAGTTCATCTGGTTTCCTAAATCCAAGGAAACTATGCTCATCGCGTTTCCCTGACAATTTTCTTGCAAGCTCAGACAATGTCTTTGGAATTGCCATTGCAATTGCTACAAGCAAAATGCAAAAACAATACATGGCAAGAAGAGCATACTTTCCTTGTGGGGTAAGCAATGTCAAAAATGCACTTCCCAGACCTAAGAGCTGATCTGAGACTCCCACTTCAGACTTTTTAAGGAAGACATACAATAAAGTTTGCAAAATCGGAAGCAGACTTAGAAGTATAACAAAAAGGATGCGACTGAATCTTGAGCATGCCGTTGACTGGGTTGTACTCCTTGCAATATCCAACAGGCCATCACTTTTAGAGATCAAAATTTTTGATACAGTCATAACTGAAGACTCAAAGCTATCGTATGAGGCAGTAGATTCTGCACGGCGCATCTGACGTTGCTTAGGCTTCCCTCCTCTTTGGAACTCCTTTGGTAAATACTTAAGCAGCAGAGGCGACAAAATCCCAAAGGCAAAAGAGATGGCCCATAACAGTCTCAGCGCATACTCCACCCAAAGATTATTCTTAATGGGTATATCACAATGTACTCTCCCTTGAAAGTCTAAATGGCAGCATTTATAACCATGATCTTGACTGTCGGATACAGACTGAATTTTGTAGCAAACTTGTCCAGTTTGTTGAGTAAAATTCATTAAGTTAATTGCAATACCTTCTTTCAAACATTCCTGAGACAGTTTAGGGTAGCAATCACTGGGAGTAGAATTCACCTTGATAATAATATTATAAACATCTTTAGTTAGTGTTGTAAGAGAGAGAATATCCACATCGTAAGGTAAAGTTGCAAGGAATTTGGCACGACGGTTTCTGATCCAAGACCATTTCTCTTTCAGTTGAAGAGAATATGGAACAATTTTTCCTTGTTCGTTCAGCTCAGAATATGAATCCAAATGACCTGCAACCTTGCTATCGTTCGTAATTGTTACAAAAAGAAAGACTGCAAGAGCTTCATCGTCGAAAATCTTCTGTTGAAAGAGTTCAACATCTTCTTTTTGAAAGTTCAGTTTGCAAGAGACATTTCCGCACGTTGAAACGGGAGTTTCATTTTTTGGTCGAAAAATTTCACTTCTTTTTAGCTTTGCGAGAAGATTGTGGTCTTTGTAAGCTACAGGAGTTGCTGTGGTTGTTGGTGCGTTGGAAAATACACAGAAGATTAGCAAATACAGTGAAAATACAAGAAGATTTGACGAGACGCTGGTGGAAAATGCTGCCATCTTGCTTGCACAATTTGTTGTCACGCGACTTTTTTATGGGGAGGGGAGATGTGAGAAAAAAGTGGTAAAACGGAGTTTAATATTTTCCCTGTTTAAGTAACTGTCACTTAAAATACATTTTCTCTAAAAAAACATACTTTCATTCAATCTTTATCATGATGTGAATAGAATGTACTTTGTACTTCACAATTCAAAATAAATATATGTTTGGTTGAAAGGCTATTTACCCCCTCCCAGCCCCTCCCCCCGTGTGTCGATTTGCGCGCCAATGGGCGCCATTTTGAACTTTGCTCCAGTCGTGCGAAAAAAAAAAAACATTTGGAATTGGAAAAAATATATAAGCGAGTTTTTCGTCTCTTTATTTTCATTTAATTATACTTATATTCAATGGACTGTTTGTTGTAACATGTACTTATATCATCAATTTTAATTTTTTTAATGTCATTTTTTTCATTCAGACTGGGCTCCAATCCCTCCCCCATCATCTTTGAAACAGTCCTTCGCGGTCAACAGATCATTTTGAGTTCACATCTTTTAGCATCAACATCATGTGAATTTTACTAAAACAGACAACTCTTTTGGGCTGTTGGCATTCACCGTAAATACAAGTTTGGAGTGCTGTGTGATGGCTTAAAGTAATTCCATTTCTTATTTCTGATGTTTTTAATTCAAACATTTGGAATTGATTGAATGAGTTTATAAACTTCAATCATGATTTTTCGAAGGTACTTGAGACCTCTTCTTCGTTTATACCACAGAAATCCTAAACTTGCCACAGTAACGACACTTCTAGCTATTATTTTAGTAATCGTTTATACTCCTTCAATTTCGGATTCCCTGAAAAGCTTATTGGTTTCATCAGACTCTGCCGATGAAGAGAGCAGTAACGATGTTTTTATTCCACATCACGAATTCCACTTCGAGATGAAAGAAAGCAACTCTCAGAGTTTATTTGGAAATGCTCAGTGTCTACTTCTAGACCTTGACTACAAGAGTGCTGCAGTTATAAAATATCAGAAAAATTTAGGAAGTTTGAAATGCACTGGGGATAGGATTAGCCATCTAGGACCTGGTGTTTTACATGTGAAGGGAACAGGATTGCAAGATGTATCTTACCAAGCTATACAAACTGCAAAAACTAAAGAAGATGAAGGATATCGACTTGGTGATAGAATGTCTGTAGTTACTGCACAAGTGCAGCTTACGCCAGGTTAGAAAACATAAAGTGACTAAAGTACTTAATTATTAATCGGTTAATTAGCTATCAAAATGGACATATGACCAGTAGATGCCGATGGTCATTTTTAAAATACTATTTTCATAGATGCTAACCTAACCATAACACCCTAACAGTACTCCCTATATAATATGGCTATTTGTACATAGGTTGCAGTTTTAGTTAACTGCAAATTTAAAGACTAAATTAATTATTATTTTCTAAAAATGTGTCAAAATCTTTGTCAGCTGTTGGTCAAATAGTTCCTTCATAGCAGATTAAATTACTGGTTTCTTGACTGACACAAACTAATTTGTTAACTGGTAGTGATGACTTGGATACCAGTACACATATCCAACAAAGAAAAGAATGACAAAAAGAACCTTAATTTTCTTATCATCTGGGACCAATTGCGCAAAGCTTGGATAAAGTTATCCACTGGATAAAAGCTAACCAATGGATAAGTTTTGTTTTGAATCTATCTGCTATGAAATCGATAAATTTATTGTTTGATTCATGCTTTTGAATTGATTAAGTAGTTCATTTGTTAATTGACTGACTGATTGATTATTTGGTTGATTTTGAATAATAAAATAAACTGTCTATATGTTTAAAAATGTAGCTCTGGGCCCGGTTGTTCAAAGCTCGATTAGTGCTAATCTAGGTTTAATTGTATTAGGTTCTCTTAAGAGTTAATCCAGGATTAGAGGTAATCAAGCTTTGAACAACCAGCCCCTGGGATACTCGCAGTTGCTGTACACTTCACAATTCAGCTGCATTTCCAACATGGTTGTCCTTGTGGTGTAGTGGTTAGCATGTTGGACTAGAATACCGCCAAGGGCATATGATCTTTTTCTCTTAACATTTCAATTATCCATTACTACAGACCGAACGCATTCATAAATTACTATAACTTTACCGTGTCTATGTTTACTGTTTAGAACATTCCGACTCCATTGCCCACTTCCTTGGCAAATGTATACATCCGCTGGGAGCAAGTACAAGACCAGGGGTACAGTTAGTCCTCTGGGACAGTTGTGGTGAGGAGCGAATTGAATTCCTCCTAGAAGAAGATGGGACTTTAAGGCATAAGGTCTCAGGCTTCTGTGTAGGGCCCAAGGCAGAGATTGCAGAGTCAAACAAAGCAGTTGTTTTGACAGATCGGTGTGATGATTCTACAAAATTTAGAGGATTGGAAAATGGTTTTCTGCAACATTTGTCAAGTGAACTGTGTGTTCATTATCAGTCAACTGATATTGACCCTCCCAATGATGTCCCACTGGTGTTTTTTGAGGATTGTGAGAAAAATTGGAAGATGAGATTTGGTTGGGCTAAGGATTTTGCAAAAAGTAAGCAGCATATTTTTATGTTCAGTTTAGTATGTATATTTCTTTTTAGTTTGATGTAAATTATTTGCATATTGCTCATTCCTTCATTTAATGATTCTCTCATGATTTGAACATGGTTTATTCATAATATTGTTTGAATTTTTTTCAATCATTTATCCATTAATTTCACTCCTTTATTTATCCAACAATTCTTTCATTTTAATATTTTATTTATTCAATTTTATTAATCAATCAGATACTAAGTCATTCATTTATTTTATGCAGAGTTTCACTCATTCATACAGTATCCATTTGATCAATGGGCTTTTTTTAAATTCATCTGAGATATTAAATCATTAATCCAATGCTCTATCTGCATCCATGTCATCATTGGACTGATTCTGTCCTATTTTAATGCATACAGTCTGTATGTGTGCATTCATTAACTGGAAAAAATAAAAAATAAAAAAGCGTTTTTTTCCAGTTTAGTTATTTGGATATTGCAAAATCAGGTGAATAAACACTTGTTTTTTTTAATTATTTTTTCCAGTGATTTAGATTATTTTTAGTCTGACATTGATCCTCCTACTCATCTAATAACTTCAACCTGTTTAATTATCATTGTTTTGTTTTACAGGTAGAAAAAAGGAAACAGACGTCACAACTGAAATATCTGATGAGTTCATTCAAGTAAACATCCAGTTTGCCTCTGGATTACCATCCCATGCAACCACAGAATACCACATACAAGTATTCCCAAAATTCAACCTAAAAAAACCCAAAGATGTTGAACTCAAACCAAATATGTTAATTTTCATGCTGCACTCTGTGTCATACTCACATTTCATGCGAAAACTCCCTAAGACTTACGCTTTTCTGCAAAAGCTCTCAGGGACTGTTTTCTTCAAAGGTTTTTCTGTCTTTGATGACAGCTCAAAGTCGCAGCTGCTTGCTGCAATGTCTGGAGTTGAGCCAGAGAAGATGGGAAGCTATAATAGTTTCAGTGAGTTGCCGTGGTTACATACGCTTTACAAGGAACAGGGTTATGTTACTTTGATGTCAGAAGATAAGCCATGTTCGCCCCAGTATACTGATAGTTTGTGTGACTTTAATGGCGCACCTACTGATCATTATGGTTTACCTTTTTGGGCTGCTGTCCACAAGTGAGTAGTTGGTGTATTAAATCTAACTTTACTGTCCTTGTTCTGTATTTTTTTATACTTTCAAATTCATTTAATCACAACTGGTTTGTATTCTAATCACTCTGCAGTGATTAGACAAAGACATATGAGGAGCGGTATCTCTTTATTGGCCAGATTGCATTATGGTACCAGTATGTCTGTGATGTAAATTTGAGCAAGAAGTGATGATGGCTAAGAGATACCTTCGATGGCACCTCATTTACTGCACTCACTCACATACTACATAACTAATTGCAAATTGCATAGCATAGTCCATGGACTTCAATTATTAAATAAACAACATCATCCTTTATGCTGCAAATAAATATAATAGTCCATTCTGGACCAATAATCAATTTCATGTGAAGGGAGGGGAGGGAGTGTATATGATTTGGCATTCACAAGTGCTGCTCTTGAACATCGTTTTGCTTACTATATATGGTCATTTCAATTTGATCTTTCAGAACCTACAGCCCAGGTCAAAACACATTCTGTATGGGGAAGACAGCTATACATAACATTAGCCTGGGATATTTGCGTGACTTCATGGCTATATACACAAGACTCCCTAAATATGCAGCTGTAATGTTATCAGAGCTCTCGTCATGGAATTTCAATGCATTGAGTTACCAGGATGAAGATATTGCACGCTTCTTAGCATGGATGAAAATCAAAGGTCACTTGGACCATACTGTTCTGACATTTTTTAGTAACCATGGGTCTAAGAATGAAATACTTCGCAGGACATTACATGGAAAATTAGAGGAGAGAAATCCATTTCTGTCTATCACCATCCCACCCAAAGCTCCTAAACCTTTACTAGATGCATTGCCAACTTTGAAAAAGAATGCCCAAGGGTTAGTAACACCATTTGATTTGTATGCAACTCTCAGAAGGATTAGTCAAACAATTCCTTTACGCCATGGTGGTGTGGGAGAAAATTTATTAGAACCTTTTAAAGATAAAGGGAAGCGAACATGCGAGGAACTCAATATACCTCAACAATGGTGCCCATGCCTGTCTGTCTATGAATACCACTCTGATGACAAAAAGTTAGAAGCTATTGCAAGAAGGGTTGTTGATTATGTCAATGAAATTATTTCACAAGATAAAGAAATGACAGACCTGTGTTTGAAGCTAGAGTTTGCGTCGATTAAAAAGGCAACAAAGTTGTCACCGACAGATGAAGTTTTAAAATTCAAGTTTTCTAAACAAGCTGGGAAGTGCATGAATTGTAAACCAGTTTACGGCCCAAAAATGAAAGACATGTTTTATATATTGTATATCGATGTCAAGGAGGGAATAACCCTGAGGGCAATAATTAATATGTCCAAGGGTAAAACAGTTATTCATTCTAATATTGTAGGCACTGGTTTAAAGGAGAGTGATTGCTGGAGGACTAGAAAAGTTGTTAAGGATATGTGGAAGCTTTGTGCTTGTAAATAACTATTGTAACTCAACTTTCTGAATCTTCTAGTTTGGGCTTCATGCTTCGATCATGAGCAAAGCAGTAATTAAGTTGCCATTATTATAGTGAAACCTCATGTACGAACCACCCGCTTTATGAACATATTTTCAAATAGACTAATTTTTAGATATTAATTCATTGTAACTTAAGATATGTGTTTTTATCTTTTGTATTAAGAAAGACTTATTATTATTATTATTATTATTATTATATAGCTAAATTTATTGCATCAGGACACTGCTTTTCAAAGCAGATTTTGGTATTTTCTGAAGTGTCAATCAATTTCATACAGTGGGAGCTTGCCTAAACATGACATGTTCTTCCATTTGGTAAATAAATAGATTGACGACCTTAGTTAAGTTTTGCAACCAGGATACCACAATATATATTACCATCTATCAATGAATCTTCCTCAGGAAGCCCATAACTATAAGGTATTGACTGGATATGTAAAGCTAGTCAGATAAATTGTGAAATTTTTGATAAATTAAATAGTTTTTTAAGTATTTAGTATTAAGAATATATATTTTAAACATCCATCACCAATGCATAAACATTTGCAAAAATAAAGTTAATTTTAAGTAAGGTATTATGGCATCTGTGTTAATAAACAAACAGTTATATAAGACATTAATTTGTGTGAAGATTTCACTCTTTCAGTATTTTATTTTGTGTTTTGAAGGTGGAAATACCAACTGAGGTAAATCAAAATAAACACTTGATGTAACATTTTTTATTTGATTTTTATGCATTAACATTTGCTTTAAAGAAATATGTAATTTATTTGCTGCAGATTTTCCATTTAGTGTTTTTGCTCCTGTCCATCAAAACCTGATTACCTTCTGAATATAAACTAACCAATCATGGTTCATTGCCATAAACTGATTCAAAATGGTGGTATTAACGAGTGCGCTGCCGAAAGCCCGCAGATTTGTCATCTTTGCCGGTTTCTGCAAGAATTTGTGTATTTTCAGGTCATTTCTTTGCACTTTTGGGCAAAAATCACACTTTTTCCCACTTTTGGGCAAAAATTACACTATTTTTAATTTTTCCCTGCACTTTTTCAGATGCCTTGTAAGTAGGAGGGTTGAAATATTTTCATGTTTTCATTTACAGGAAAAATTGTGATGAGTCCTTGAGTGTTGTCCAGAGTTCACAGAAAATGGAAAATCGCAGTAAATATCTTCAGTTTGCAGAACTGGCATAACTTTGATAATATAAAATTTACATATAATTCCATGTGTTAAATACTGAGTTTCTGTCTTACCAATCAACAAAGGCCCCTGGCAAAGCCTGAATAAAAGTTTAATTTAATTTTTATTTCCGAATTTACCTGCTGGATAGGAATTTATCTGGTGGAGAGCATTATCCAAACTGGCCCCTGATGCCTAACCATAAGAAGAATTGAAAAAAATATGCTTTTACTAAAACTAGTAAGATAGTTTAAAACAAATGTGAGCCCACTTTTGAGTTTGAAAATCATGTCACATTAGACATCACCTATATATTTTCATAGCAAGACCATTATCATAACTGTACTATTTTGCCAAAAATGTGCAACTTTTTTGCTGAAAAATCTGCTAACAGCCATAATCTTACAAGAATTTTTTTATACCCAATTAATTGCTTCTAATAAATTGTTCCTTTTTACATTCATTTTGTTTAACTAATATTGTATTCTTGCTTTGACTTGGCAAATTTAAACCACTAAGATCTTGAATCCATTTAGATGACAACTTGTTGCTATGGTACCTTGCAGCAGAGTTGCTATAGTAACAAGGCTGTTACATGGTGACTGAAACTGTTGCACGTGGAAAGGCTACAAAGAAAATGAGACTATTTTACTCCACATATTTTACAGTTGAGTACACTGGAATCAGTCTTCTGTGGACTGCCACTCAATAGCCCTGAAGCAAGATGATGTTTTTTACCCCCATCTATATATATACCAAAATAGTTTTAACATCCCTTCATATTATTTTATTCCTTTGAGAATACATGAACAAAAGCAATGTGAAAAGGATTCTGGTCCATAGACGGGGGTAAAACGTCATCACACTTCAGGCTTATTGAAGAGGTACTTTGTGACATAAGTACTTACTTGCATTGATACTCCTTGCAACTCTAACAGCCGGTGAGCCTGCTCCAACACTAAGGTCAGCCAGTTTTCTTGTAAAAGCACTTTGAGTAGCAGCAAAGTTGTACTCTAGTGTAGGCATTAGTGTATCACGAGTATGTCTTGATACAGCGTCCTGTGATAATGTATGTGCCACATCTACACAAAAAACACGATATTTTTAATAAGCATCCACATGGACAATTTTTCCTTCACTAGAAAAAATTGCCTGTTTGGATGGAATAAAAATTGCAAAGGAAAGCTTGTCAATGATGAAAATTTGTTTGAGTAGATTGACAGCAAGGGAAATATGTCAAGGAAAATCAACTAGAGTGGGACCAGTTTTTAATGTTTTCCAGATAATTAAATTGACGGGAGCATGACCAGTTTTGAAATTTTTGTAAGATAATTAAATTGACAGTTAAGAAAAGATCCAAAAAAACTTTTGAATTGTTATAATGGATTACCTTCATATACACCATGGAAAGCAAAGTGAAGATAAAGAAGAAACAAAATATGTAAA
Organism: Diadumene lineata; assembly: GCA_918843875.1. Classification (NCBI taxonomy): domain Eukaryota; kingdom Metazoa; phylum Cnidaria; class Anthozoa; order Actiniaria; family Diadumenidae; genus Diadumene; species Diadumene lineata. The sequence goes on from OU974080.1 coordinate 12,976,567, forward strand.
GCAGCCACTGTACAGCCAGCTATGACACCATGACGGTAGTTCCATGTCCTGCTGATGTACACACTCACCTACGACATGTTAATAAATGCAATAACTACTTATTTATACATTGTTGGTAAAAGTGCAAACAATAGAGTGCAAACAATAAATGTGTGCAACAGTTGCCACTATTTAGTGGTAAATTATTTTTATTAAACAAAAGAAATTAACAATAGAATTAGCATCAAATAGCAGAGTTTAATAGAAGTGTTATTTATGTTGCACACTTTTAGTGTGTGCACTTTATTAAATCAGTGAATCCAAAATAGATAGTGCTAATTTAACAATAGAAAGTAGAAGATTTTGCATAAAATTGTACTATTTAGTGTTGCTAATCTGGTTTTATTCCCATTTTCACTCCATTATCAAAAAAATTGATGGACCTGTAATTACTTAATTATAATAATAAAACATTCACATAATATTTTCAAAAGTACAGATTTGAATAGAAATTTAATACTACAGACTTAATGGTTCAATGTTGTAACCAAAAATCAGGTTTTTTTTATAATTTGCCAATTAATCAATTGTCATATATTGGACAAGCTTGTATTAATTTCTCTAATGTGTACATACCAGTCTTAATGCAGACAGACCCCCAAACACCAACAGTAGAGCATAGAAGAAAGAATGTGAATGGTGATATCCAATGGTGGTCAAGAACAGACAAAGGACACTACCAAACAATGCATAACCCTGAAAAAACAAGGTTTTCAAATTTATCATATAGTCTGTTGCATAAAAGGACATTGGCTCACAGCCTTGTATTCCAGGAGAAGGGTAAGTAAGCCCATTACAAGCTGTAAAGGTGCTGTGTCCACTTGGTATAATTGTTAACCTCAGATTTCCTACTGTACCCACTGTTAGTATATACTGTAAGTTGAACACAGAAAATTGTTTGTTACATTTCAAACAGTCAGATTGTTGTTGCTCAAGTTTTTACTACAACAACATATTTGTTGAGATTCCAACTGAGTTTTCTTTGAAATTCCTACATCTTCAAGGTTCAGGGTCTGACAGCTCAGCTGAAAAGGTAAATATGTGGTTGCTGTGAAATGTTTCTCAAAAGAATATACTTACGGTTAATGACAGGATTTGTAGGAAAGTCAAATGTGTATTACAGAAGTAGGCCACACAGTAGTAGAATGCTGAACCACCAAGCCAATACCCAAAACACAGACCAAATGCTGTTCCCATTAAAGTGCCTTCTTGCTGTGAAGTGAAGAGAAAATATCACGATGTTAATAACATTAATTTATTATTTAATAAATTAAATTTATTAATTCTAATTATTAGAATATCAAGTGTGCTATATGACAGTGATTGGACAATTTTCAGACCTGTAATATATCTGTATAGTTACAAAACCCTGTATGCTACCTAGTTTTTTTACTTTTTACTTGCACTGTCACCGACATTATTATTTGTCTTATTTATGTTTTACAAATCTTGACAGGAAATAAATTCCTCATTTTACCTCTTGTCTTTCTGACCACACTTATTTTTTTTACTGGAATTTAAAGTTACAGTAACTAGAAGCTACACTGAACAGAAAGAACTTGAAACAACTCATGACACTTACCACAGTATGTGCAGAGGACTTCATTCCATACAACAAAACAGCAATCAGAGTAAACACTAACATCAAAGGGCCATACAGTTCACCAACTACTGTCTGAAATATTACAGCAGACAATTTATACTAGAAACAGGCTCATTTAGGTAGGTGTGAAGCCAAAATCACTATACTGGTATACTTGTTGGGGAGACTCTCCTCCACACACTGACTATAACATTAAAATATTGTATACAAGTATGGTGATTTTTGCTGGGGGGGATCAAAAACAATATGTATTAGATAACATTTTTAGACATCAATTTTTTAACAGCATTATACACTTTTCACATCCAATGTATGTCTGGTTAACAGTCTGTGTCTTGCCTGGGACACTACATATGAATATGTACACTGATACAATTTATATAATAGAGTCTGGTTAACAGTCTGTGTCTTGCCTGGGACAGTACTACATATGAATATGTACACTGATACAATTTATATAATAGAGTCTGGTTAACAGTCTGTGTCTTGCCTGGGACACTACATATGAATATGTACACTGATACAATTTATATAATAGAGTTGTTTTTGAATGAGTGCCTGGGATACAGTACATATCGGTATCATAGCCATAGTGTTCCCACTCATGTGAAAATGACTCACATTTGCACGTACTATACTCCCTTGCAACCAAATGTTAACTAGTTACCTGGGGTGCTTTTGCTGATGGTAATTTTGGCACAAGAGAATACAGCAGTCTATTTCTAAGATCATTAGGCTCGACGTCAAAGTAAGGCCTCACGATGTCAATATTTGCATAAAGGTTGAATGCCCTTTTAGCTGACTTTGTCCCTTCTGACCAAACATATCCACCGACTTCTGAAGCCATTCTTTGTCGTATTCTCTCCATGAATTCCTTCTCTGATATTGGCCCTGTTTGTTTGCTAGGGGATCCATCGGCTGGGCTAAAAGACAGACAAAGAAAAGAACACAAATTTATTATACATAGATTGTAAATCGGTAAGTAAAGTAGATGATTATAATGATATTTGGGGAAAACATTTTATAAGAATTAAGTTGGTAGACAGATTGAATTGATAGGGTACTGATGATTTTGGGCTGTTACTGTTTAATATAATTATGGCAGCATTTTATCAGAATTAAGTTGATAGACAGATTGGAATAATAGGATAGTGATTTTGGACTGGTGCTGTTTTATAATTATGGCAGCAATGTATGATGCAGCCAAAAACACTAACAAAAATCAGCACTGGCAGTTTGACATATCTTATTAAATAGTACTAAAAATATACTTTTCATACCTTTCAAATGACATAGTTCCATTCCCCTCTGATTGCAGGTCATCAGAATCACCAATGTCAATCACAGTTGATGATGTGTCCTACAAAATTAACTAAATGTTCTGCTAGTAGCTCAAACAATATAAAGATAAGTAAATATCTTTACAAACAACATTATATATATTACATTAAAAATGCTTAAGAAATTAATATTTTGTTGAATTATAATTACAGTTGCCAATATTTGGTATAGTCTTATATAATACTTGGAAAAGAGTAGTATAATTTCTATAATTAATTTTTAGAATTAACTTAATTAATTTGTATTATTATTATTTGTATAATTTATATGAGATTATCACCCAATTTTCTGTTTTTCTCTTTCACATTGAAAGCAGCATTGTTTATGTTTTGTTTTCTATAAACAAAATAGTTTGCGTACATTTCTCACCATAAAGACGTATTGGGAAATCTCACATTTTTAGGAAATTGTAAATTTTACCAGTACCATGCTACAGTGATTTTAGATACACTTATATCATATTTAGATGCAGACCAATTACGATAATATGATTTTATTTCACATGTATAACGATCACACAGCAAAATCAATCAACAAAATGAGCAAACGTAGTCGCCTATTACGTGTCACAGACAAACATTTCGTACAAACTCCTAACTTCAAACCTCAATTTCACGCCCTTCTCAACAACAAAATCAATATCTAAAACAACCACGATCAACATAAACTATTAAATAACATTTCTAATGTCTTACTTGGACCATATACCAACTTGAACGGCTCCCACTCGAGCTCGAACTACCACGATCTTCTTCCTTCTCAGGGACAGTCGCCATCTTGGATTCCTTCTTGTTGTTATAGGGAGCGCAGGGGTTTATGGGATGTGTTTGCGTTTGGGAACGGGCTTCAGAGGGACGGGAGATAGAGTGTTCGTCATAACCGTGAAACAACTATCAAATAATGTCATTTATTACAAAAGGAAAACAAAACTGGAGTTCCCTACTGTTCGTGTATTAATTTAGTGATATTTCCACGTGCTTATGAGAAGAAAATAAAGATGAAGAAAAACAAACGGCCTGTATTCCCGAACGGATCGATCAGAGGGGGTGGGGGCGGGTGCACATAAAAAAACTTGAACCACTGATTGTTTTTAATAGCCTTTTTATTAGTAGCTGTTATATTTTTGACAAAGTCGGCTTGCCTTTCAAAAACCCGTGAAAACCCGTATATAGAGGATATTACATGGGCGCGCGGAGATACGAATTTTATCTTCGAGTGTTGAAAATATCTAACGAGTGAACGAAGTGAACGAGTTAGATATTTTCAACACGAGAAGATAAAATTCGTATCTCCAAACGCCCATGTAATATTCTGTTTAGTATAAAAACTCCAGTGAAATAGAAATATTCAATTCAAAACAATATTTTTTTATTGGCTTTTGGTAACGTGTTATTTTCACACGTGAAAATAACATGTTATTTTCACGTGTGAAAATATCAATTTTTCGCGCGAGAGATCACCTGATATTTCACTGGAGTTTATATAATAATACAATTTATTGCGCTTTACAGTTTTTTTGAATGACTTTATTCTTTATATTGTATTTTCGGTGATTATTCTAGTTTTGTGCTTTTGATTCCAAATCTACGAAAGAAATTCTTGTATTTAAAAAATGGAGATGGATGAGCGGACCTTTTGGCTTTTCTTGGGGGGTTCACATGCACCCTGTTCACCCCCCTCCCCCCCCCCCCCCCTTTCCTTGGTTACGGCCATGAAATGTATATTTCTCGTGCCTCTATCAAGATTTTCAATTTTCAAATTATCCAGCCTGTGGTTTCACAGTATTATAATACAATTGCGTCGGAAGAGGCTACATATACATATGACATGGGGCTATAATTTAGATATAATATATATAATCACAAAACACTGCTGAAAGTCTTTTAAAAATATTTATTCAAAAAATAAAAATAAAATATCAAATATATATAATATATACTATTTACAAGAATTTCGATAAGTGTTTAATTTATTTACAAATTCATTACTATCTGTACAAATCAGTGCACGATCAGCTCGGCAGTCATTGCAACCAGTTCTTTTTAATATGCATTTGCACTGGACCTAAATGGTACTTTCATATCTCTGAATGGATTCCAGGACTTTGACGAAATTGAGTCTTTAACTTCGTCTGAAAGATAACAAGCACCCTAAATCAAAACACTGCTCTAGATATAACATTGATAAAATCATATATGAATTAAACCTGACTCTCATGAGCAACTAAGACGCATCAGGATTAAAGGAATATGGGGCCCTTTTCTTAGCCTGTGTACGGGTGAGAAACGGATGTACACAGGCTACCCTTCTCAGCTTTGCACGCATTGAGTGACTACGTTTATTACTACGCCCTTCCTATATATGGTAGCCCAATCGCAGCCGTTGCCGTAGAATGGCAATACAATTAAATTGGTGACACCTATGTATTTATACCCAAGTCGGTGCTTAGCGACGCCATTGGGAGTCTTAACATTTTCGCCATTTTTTTCGCCATAAAAAATTCAGTCTCAAGATTGACTAAAAATTGTGCATACAAAAAGCGCGCGATGCATATTCTCACCTTTAAGTGAGCTGATCACGTTAGCAACGTTTCTGAACTTTTGTGCAATGCGTGTATTGAGTGCTGACCAGTCCGTGTCTTGTTTGATAGGTACGGACATTACGGGTTGGTAGACTGGCACTAGAGGCTCAAACTCCACCATGTTTCTCATCATTGACTCATGATGTAATTTCATGATCTCTGATCTAGTAACTGGGATGTCAGCAAACGGACGAATACAACGAAGGTTGTTATCTTGTGTTGTGTCAGTTTCATAACTCGGCATGAAAGCCTGGTGAGTTGAAGAATTGAATTATTAGTTATCAGATCAATCATCAGTTATCATTCTTCCCTTACAAGTGTTATCAATAATATCAATCAGTATTTTTAATTCCCAATTGCTTCACCATATCTGATTAATAAAGTAGGAAAATGCTTGAAAATTGTAAGACGCCCGAGTAATAGAATTTTTCGCGCGCGTTATTGTCTACGTAACAGAAGAAACGCTTAGCCCGGGCTTCGAGATTTTTTCCCTTTTTTTTTCACATTTCACATTTCGGAAACGAAATTGCACAAAAACGACTTGTTTGTGAAATCAAAGACCGACGTTGATTTTTTTTCAGTCTTCTTTCTTAAAATTTGTACATTTGATTTTCATATTTCACTCATGACATGCCCAATGGAAAATTTTTACGCATTTTTCTTTTTTTGCAAAAAGTTGCTGAAAACTGTGCATACTGAAACAAAAGCTTTTTTACTGATCCTGTTAGCGTATTGCATTACTTCAATTTGAAAAGATACATCGGCGACTGAAGTTTTTTCAAATAACTTCAGTGAACTTTGGTGCGCATTTCCCGCATCACAAGCAAAGTCGGATTTCCAGAACCTAAAATCCTCACCTCTTTACAATCTTCGTCTTGTTTACGAATGACACTGCAGCAAAAGTAATTACGATTTGAATTTTCCATTTTTGTAGTTACAAAGAGATTAGTTTGACGTTTCTGAATTTTTTCTCGAAGAGTAAAATCGTGTACGACCGTACGACGCGAAAGCAAAAATCTTTCTGAGGAAGCGCGCGATTTGCGATGTAACAATCAAGACTCGTGACGTAACGTGACGTAACATTTCCCATGAGACTTTGCGGGTTCCCAACCTAACTGACCAAGAAAAGTGCAGGCTCCATTTAAACAAAAACAAACAAAATAAGTGGTGAACAAATAAATACATCAAAAGATTAAATGAATGAGAGAATGCATAAAGAGCAAAAAACAAACTTTTTCCTGGCCACACATACCATGAGGACCATAGAGTATCTGGCTACTTCTGGCTGCCCAGTATTTATATGAATGCCATAGCCAGCTCCAAATGCCAAACACCTTCAAGATGATCATTACACTAACCTCATGCCTCAACAACCAGTTACACATACTTCTTTTTTCAAACAATATTTTTTATTAATGATATACATTATATACAATAGATGTTCTGAAGCATAGTACAGCACTTTATATGTAGCCTGCTTAGCGGCTCTCTTGAGGTCCCCTCCCCTCCCCAAGAGATCTGCTTTTTTTTATTGGGTCTTTTTTGTTTGAATATAAAATTAATTATTTACATGTCATAATAATATGTTGAAAATATCTTAATAGTCATTTAATATATCCTGCAGAATGACTTTAGGCAATGGAAGTTTCTCAACTTTGTGTTTTGCAACAAACTTTTTGATAATTTCTTTGCAGAATTTTTCAAGTCTGTACACTGCAAAAAAAAAAATAATAATAATAATAAAAAATAAAAATCAATAAACGAAGAAAAACAAACTGCGCATATATATACAATATATATATATGAAAACTATACTATATTACAGTCCTGTAAATACAACATATACAAATAACGTAAACAAAAACAATTTCATTTAAAAAAATGCAAGAAAAAAGGAATCTATATACATTCAACAAATTCCCTAATTATCTTACCTACCAAGTCATACTATTATAATAAAATTCAAATGCAATTCCAAGTGTAAAAATCCTTCGACAACATTCAAACTTACCAGGTGTGGTTATGTTTACAACAAGTCTTCGAACTAAAGCTCTTCGGTGCCTGATGTCAAGTCGTGCAACGTCTGGAATAGGTGGATAAAATGTCTCCAAAAAGTTCAGCAATAATACATTTTTACTTTCAGTGTCCTCTGCTCGCCATGGATGAGTAACATAAGTATTGTAGTTTATATCTTGACCAGTTTCGAGCTCGAGTTGAATTCGATGTCGTCCTTGATAATCGATCCATATTAAGTTTACTCGCTTTCCTGTCCTATTCTGAAAACGTACAAGGGATACTTGGTGACTGTTTTTCGATCTGACGTTGTCGTCTTCTTCGTCGCCGTTGTAATTGAACATTTTTTGTGAAGTTGAGTTGAGTTCATGATTTTTGGCATGAAGTGGTGGCCATTTTTGAGAAATAAATGTAGTCTGCGATATGGCAGACCAGCGGCTATACTTTTAAATTAAAAAAAGAAATTAATCTATGTCATTAATTTGATTTATTCTTTTACAAATCTTTTTAAAGGATATCAAATATTATTTTAGCAACAAAAAAAGTTGAAAAAAACATGCTGAAATGTGTTCTAGAACTGCATTTTTTCATTTTATTTAAAACAATGAGTCATTTTGCATTTTTGAAAAAAAAAGTGAAACAAGATTTCTAGACCTTGCCAAAACCAAAAAAGTCATTACGTTTGAAATATGCTATTTTATTTTATTTCTTTTATCATTTAAATATCTCCAGTTTCCATGACAATCTGATACTCCTCTCATGCAACTTTTCTTTTTTTTTTTTCTCGACATTGTCACAGGCTTGGCTGCACAGCTTATCTTGATTTGTGTAAAAGCCAAGATGGCGGATGATAGGGGTATATTGAATTCCAATGTAACAATGAATTCTACCATTCAATACCTATTTTCGTGAACAGCTCTTTACTACTTGGTTTTAAAAAAAACCTAAGGAATTCACAACTATGGATTCAAGTCAAGAAAGCGTTGGTATACCCGTAGAAAACGCTGTAACTTCGTCCGCCATTGAACCAGTTTTGAACCTTGCTTTGGGAGCCTCAGAAGAAGTAAACACCACTTCAAATTTCAAAGAAAACGCGGAGAAAAACTCGTACACTCTTCGAGTTAAAACCATAGCTAGTAACAGTAAAACAAACACGGATTCAAGTGAGGAATGTTCTCAAACAACTCCGCTCAACTCTCCAATCGTGAGTTGTTCTTCAAGTCAGCCACAACCTCGTACAACATCAGTTGTTGAACAGCCAAATATCCAAAATGCCAACGAAATGCAAGTCAGAGTTGTTCCTTCGGCAGAAGGGGATCTTAACTCTGTTTTCTGCAGCGATAATCTTCAACTTATTCAAGTTCAGGGTGATGGCAACAATGGAGACAATGCCGAAAATGCGGCAATCCCAGGCGGGTTTGTAATGATCGAACAATCAGTTCTCGAACAAATTAGCGGATTTCTCAAGAACGCAGCAATATTGCCTGGCAATAATGTTGCTAAGGTAACCAACCAAATTGCACCAACTAGTGCAGGTGCCACAACTAAAGAAGCACAAACCGAGACACCCAATAGTACTACTAATGGCTCCTCCCACAGTGACCAAAAAGGTGATGAAGAACTGTTGGGTCAAGAGGTGACCCCCCCTGATGAAGATGAGTGGATTGATACTAAGGCAACTGCGTTACAGCTTATGGAAGAGCTAAGACGATACCATATTCCACAGGCTGTGTTTGCAAAGAAAGTTTTGAACCGTTCCCAGGGGACACTAAGTGATATACTGCGTAAGCCAAAACCTTGGAATGAGATGAGGTTAGGGAAGGAGATATTTAGAAAGATGAAACAATGGCTGAGTTTGCCTGAAGTGAAAAGGATACCACAGCTACGCACAGAAGGTAAGACCTACTTCTGACTTATTTGACCACTAAATTGATACTTTTGGGTTTATACAATACAAAATACCGGACCCTACATATACCAAAATTCTCTTTAAACCGAACAACTTTTTTGGGTCCAGAATTCAACTTTTTCCGATATCTCTTGTAAAATTAACCTCAGTATACCGGAACCCTCTCCAAACCGGACATTTTCTTTGGTCCCAGTACTGTCCGGAATAGAGAGGTTCCACTGACAGTACAATAAATTTTGTTTACAGAGGGTAACAAACTAACCCAAAGACAAAAATATCCCAATGCTTAGCCAATTAAAATGATCAACAGTGTTCTGATTAGCTCTGAGATATCTTTGTCATGCAATCTTTTTTTAAATATAGTATGGATTCAAACAATTTATAATTGCTAAATAATATTTTTGAATAAGAATTTTAGTAGTACAGCTAGTACCTGAATCAATAGCCCTGAAGCAAGAGGAGTTTTTACCTTTGTCTCAATACCATAATAATTTTTAAAATCCATTTGTATTGAATTTTTTTTGCTCCCTCAAGAATACAGGGATAAGATTCATAATTAGTGATCAAAAGTGGTGTGAAAAGGATTCTGGTCTAGAGACAAGGGTAAAACCTCACCACGCTTCAGACTTATAATTGCTATGGCTAAAGTGGTTGTACCTTTACCTGCTGGACATTTCATTAATTAATATATATTTTCAATTTACCCATTATTGTTACAGCAATTCTTACATACTTAAAATTTTCAGGAAAATATAAGCATTTGAAAATCAGCAAAAACATCAAAATAAGGTTAAGAAATTTCATACAAATTTGTTTTTCTTTTAACCTAGCAATTTATGCTTTTTACCCAAATGAGTAAATGTTTCCATGATTGTCGAAATATGAAAAATTATTTAGTTTAGAAAAGTCAATTTTCTACCATTATGGCAAAGGCATATTAATATTGCCTTTTATTTAATCAACTTATTTTCCAGCTGCCAAAGAACTTGATAGTCGACACAAAAGGCATATACCACAGGACTCTAACAATGAGGGTCAAGACACACCCAAGAAAGCACGTCGGCAGTTCACCGAATCGCAAAAGAGAGCTTTGTTTGCAATATTCAGAGAAACTAAAAAACCTCCAAAAGAAATGCAGAGAGCTATTGCCGAAGAACTAGGTTTAGATCTAACAACTGTGTCAAACTTTTTCATGAATGCAAGGCGAAGGCATGTAACTGAAGAACAAAGCGAATAAGGGAAAATAACAGACTCTTTGGAAGTAAAGAGCTTTCATTCAAAATGTATAAAGCAGTCAGACTGATCTTACAATAGATGCAGGTGCTCATTAGATCCTATACTCCAAAACACAAAAATCAAAATTGAGTTACGTTAGACTGACAGACTCTCTTTTCTGACTCTGAAGTCAGGAAATACTGGAAGAATGAGATTTTTTAGACCATATTTCATAGATAATAACTTCTAACTAGAGAAGGGTTTTGGTCTGCATTATTGGCTTGATATTAATGTTGGATTTGGTTTCAAACAGCAAAAGTCTGAAATTAACAGTTGCAGTTAATGTTGCATGTGAAAAAAATAGAAGATGAATAACTTTTTTATCTTTATCAGATGCCATTAACATAACTGACAGAATAGCCCTGAAGCATGATGACGTTTTAGCCCCTTCTCTATACCATAGCAGTTCACAGAATTCTTTCATATTCAAATTTTGATTCCCTCGAGAATAATGAAGCGATAGTCATAATTAGTGAACAAAAGCAATGTGAAAAGCATGGTCTAGAGATGGGGGTAAAATGTCATCACACTTCAGGCTTATTGCAGGCTAATGTTTTTAAAATGCATTGCTGCATATTATGGACAAACAATACATCAAACTTGGTTTGACATGTGATCAAAATCTCCAAGATTTTTGGAGATTTAGATCACGTGACCAATCAAATCAATATGGCCGACAATCGCCAACAGTCACGTGTCAAACCAGCCGGTGCCAGGGTCAATGTGTGAGCAACTGCCATTTTGAAAAAAGAGCGAACAGAGTGGCCCTGGGGACGAGGTTGACAATACATCAAAGGTCATCACTATACATAATAATAGTTAATAGTTATTGATAATAGGTGATTGATTGCTCGATGACACTATTAACTACCACAATGCTTTGCTGAATTTCTTTTGTATACAAATTAGTACTAACAATTATTGTTTAGTGAGAAAGAAAATTGTCAAAGAGTGCTGGTAGTTGTTGAATAACGACACAAAGATACAAATGCAAATTGCTATTGATGGGATGGGATTGTGGATAATTTTTCATTATTATTCCAAGCCACTGTTATTTTGGTTGTGTTATTTCCATTCAATAGTTAGCATTTCTTATCTGTCAACCTTTTTGGAAAGTAAGTGTATCTGTAAAGTAAATCAGTTTAGATAATTTTGTTATAATCTAGAGATGATTGTTTGGATGTAATGTGCCGTAAAAATCACATAGATGTGATATAGTAGTTTATAGTAGATTGGCTTTGTTCACCCAGACACACAAGACAGTCACAGCTCATCAAGAGTCTTTCTTAAGGACACACCCAGACAATCAAAACACAACAACAGTCTTTTTTGTATCAGTAAAAACACTCTCCAAGAGAGTCACAACTCTTCATCAGCCTTTCTCTAGACAACACACACCCAGACAATCACAACACACCAACACTCACCCAGACAAGTGCAACTCACCAACAGTCTTTCTCTAGACAACACACACCCAGACAATCACAACACACCAATGGTCTTTCTATCTTTCTCTGGACAATACATTAACAGGCAATCGCAAAACACCAACAGTCTTTCTCTAAACAACACACCCCAGTCAATCACAACACACCAATGGTCTTTATATCTTTCTCTGGACAATACATTAGCAGGCAGTCGCAACTCACCAACAGTCTTTCTCTATACAACACTCTCCAGTCCCAACCACCATTCAACAGCTCATGCACTCTCTCTGAAGACCATGCACAACATTAATACTCAATTAAGTAGTCGGATGATCATGATAACTCATCAACAGTCTTTTTTGAGACTACAGCCATTGTTGTTGCTACTGACAAAGTTGATTAGGGCTGTCTGGGTCGTTATTGTAGTCGTCAGGGATTGGTTATACAAAGCCTGGATAGCACTATCCAATGGAACAAACTCTATTAAGAAGATAGAATCTATGTAGTTTCTATTCTGTTGATAACCTTTATCCAGTGGATAAGTTTGTCCAGGTTTCTAGCAACTGGCAAGTTTCAAGTTAGAGTGCAAACAAAGTATCTGTCAAACACTAGAGTGAATGCACTAAAAGTGTGCAATATAAATACCACTAAATAGTGCTATTTTATGGTAATTCTATTGTTTTCTTTTGTTTAATTAGTGCTATTTACCGCTAAATAGTGACAACCGTTGCACACTTTTAGTGTTTGCACCTATTAAAAAAAGTACTATTTAGTGTCACTAAACTTTCACGATTATATCGTTTGCACTCTTCTGTATACTTGTTTTGTTTGATAAGTTTATACCTACTTGTACATATATATTATATAGGTATTAAAAAGCGATATATTATAACTGTTTGAAAGAAAACTATTTTTTGTTTGTCCTTTAGTGTTATGTAAAAGATGATTTACAATAAATATATCTCGAAATTTCTGAATGGAAATATGAAATGTCAGATGCTTATACCTCGTGAACTGTAGAAACTAAGCCGAGAGCAGATAACTAAGGAAAGTTGTTTGTAAAGGGGACTATTAAAGCAGAAACAACCATGCATAAATAGAGGCTTTAAACGGCATTAATGAATATGTATATTCTTGTCGTCTTCATAATCACGGATTATGTTCATTGCTCCGATCATCATATTGCTATCATAATTACATTGTCATTAGTGGCTGCGTGCAATTAAACAAAGACGTCGGCCTTTTCCTTAGCACACAAATAAATCGCGAGCTGGCTTGTACCATCACTTCTTTTCTTTTCTCATTTCTTTCGTTGCATACTATTCATTTAAAAAAAGGCAAAAAATATTTTCTTTATCATGTAGCCCCAAATATGAGCAGTTGATCTGAAAGTATACAATGGCGAAGCTAAGCCATTCTGTATCTGGCAGTACAGATCCAATGCAAATATTGCATGACTTATGAATATATTCACCAATCTAGTTATACTTAAAATGCTTGCTGGTTCAATTGAAAATATGCGTTAAGGCTGGTTTCCTTATAAAGGCTCACGATCGCCGGATCGCTTAGCGAATGATGTCAGCGATCGTCAACGACTTTTTAGCGATCGAAACACATGGAAACAATTGTCAGCGATCCTCGCATCGGTAATTTCAGCGATCAGGCGATCGTGAGCGATTATATGGAAACTAGTCTTTACTCTGCACAGCCACGTTTT